>CM021105.1:627011949-627187119 GCA_007115665.2 Sequoiadendron giganteum | reverse complement strand
CCTTCAACCCTAAATGCTTAAACCTTAAACCTTCTACCCTATACCCTCAACCAAATACCCTCTACCATCAAACCTATTCCATCAACCCTCAAACCTTAAACCCTAATACCCTAGAAACTATCAACCCTATAGGTCCTCCACCCTAATCCCTCAACCCTATACCCTCAATTCCTATCACTTTCTCTCTATCTATACATCTCACCTCTCCCTCCTTCCCTCCCTCCCACCCTCTCTAATTGTCTCTATCTACTGCCTCCCTCTTTCTGCGTACCTCTCGTTCAATCAATCCCTACCACCCTCTCTCACTCCCTCTATCCATCTCTCTTTATGTCCCTCCCACTCCATCCCACTCTCTCCCACTACCTCTCTCACCCTCTCTCTCATGTCTCTTCCTCCCACCCCCTCTCTCTTTAAGGTCTCTCCCTCTGGCAACCTACCTAGGTAACTCTCTTTTTGTCTCTCTCCCCTCTCTCTATATATCCCTCCAACCCTACCTAGATAAGTCCCTCTCACTCCACCCCCCTCTTTCTCTACCTCTATCAGGTCACTCCCTCTCACACCCTCTCCCTCTCTCAGGTCTCTCACTCACACTCCCTCTCTCTCCCACTCCATCTCTCTCACACTCCCTCTCACTACCTATCTCTCAAGTCTCTCCCTTTCGCACCCTACCTACATAACGCTCTCTTTCTCTTTGTCTCTCTCTCTCCCTCTCCCTCAATTCTTTCTCTCCTACCCTCTCTCTCTCTCTCCCTCTCCCTCAATTCTCTCTCTTTGACCCCCCCTCTCTCTCTCCCTCCCACTCTACCTAGCTAAGTCCCCCTCAATCCAACCCCTTCTCTCCCACTCCCTCTCTCTTAAACTCTCACTTCGACCCCCTCTCCATCTCTCTAGACTCTCTCTAAATTCTCCCTTCGTCTAAAGACATACATAAATGCATATAAGCATAATACATATGTACATATAATCTTACATCCATACAAGCATACATACATACATGTACATAAAAATATATCAGCATACATTAATATATTAGCATTTAACATAAAGTAAGACATAACGCGAGCGCGTTATAACACGCTCGCGTTATGTGCTAGTAGACATGTTCCCTACAGAAGCAAAAACCAAGTAAAAAGTGAGATATAATGCAAGTGCGTTATAACGCGCTCGCGTTATATCTTTCTTTGGGAATTACCGAACTTTAAGTTTGGTATTTGCCTTGGAATACCAACCCAAAGGCTTGGAGGGCATTCCCAACGACCAGAGACGTGTTTTTAAAAAATCCACCATATTTCTCATAATCGAGTTCGTGCTCACCGTCAAGATTGCACGTGGTTCAATATCGAAAAAATCGAGCACATGGGTAATGTTGGGTTATCTCTTAGCTATCCAACGATGTAATTTTTTTCACTTTCTGAAAATGTTAAGTCTTTCATCCATAATTTATTTTATTTGTATGTCTTTTTTTTGCCAAAAAGCAGTGTTTGGTATTTTTTTCGTTATAAATTAATCGTTCATCAAATTTTCAAATAAATTACATTTTTAGAAACTAGACTCCATTCTACAAAATTAAAAAATTAAAAAAAAACAAATCAATTAGTTTCCAAAATTTGTAGGGGTAGCATGGCCAAAATTCTATTTTCAGGATATGTCCACTTCGCAAATTAGTAAAAAATCAAATATTCATTAAAAAATTATCAGAAAAATCATGCATCAACTACATACTGTTAGCTAACTTCTGACTGTTGCGATTTAAAAATACTAAAAAAAAGGTTCACCGTACGAGGGTCATACAAGAGTTGCTATGTTATGTTTTTCTGACAAAAACAACACCAATTTGTGTACGTCCCTCGTTTGAACCCCTTAATCTCAACCATTTTCAAAATAAATTAGTAGTTTAGAAAGTAGACTCGGAGCACTTGAATCCTTCTTTTTGTTCCATCTCAAAATTTTGAGTCTAAGTATCCTCAATTTCATGTCCAAGGTCAGTATTTTCTGATTTCAGAAAAAAATTGTCCACTTAAGTCCCCTTTTTGGGAACCATCTTGGTGCACTTACCCATTCAAGAACCCCCAGAACTTGTTGGGGCAACAATTATCATGTATCCAAACCCTCAGATCCGCAATTTGTCTAAGGAGAAACTCTCTCCACCATGAAAAACCAAAACCCTTTTTTTTATGCTGGTATAAAGAGGGTTTATTGAAAGGAATGGTTCCACACCTTACCAGAACATGCCACCGCCCCAAACCTTCTTAAAATCACCCGCAAAGTTGCAAAGTGGTGCAAATTTCGTTTTGCAACTTGTGTGACCAAGAAGACTATTCCAAATCATCCATATAAGTATGTTTACGCTAGGCATGGTCCTCTTTCACACCCAAACATGCATAATCACTCCGAGCTACGTTCAACCAGATCTATCCCTTAAGTGTCCAAAGTGTTAAATGGCTGCAAACTTCAACATACTATTACTCAGACACTATGATTCTTAGAACCTTATCATCTGATCCTACAAGATTGCATTGGAACCCTCTACAAAAACCTCTCTCAATTTTGGCTATCTTGGAGTGGTTTTCTCATGGCGACAGATTTTCACTTGATGGAAAAAGTGTCAAATTCAAGCTGTGCAAAGTTGCAAAGTGGTGCAACTTTCACTCTACAACTTGTGTGACCAAGTAGACTATTCCAACGCATTCAAATAGGTATTTTTATGCTAGGCATGGTCCTCTTTTGCACCGAAACACACAAAATCGCTCTGAGGTATGTTCAACCGGATCGATCCCTTAAGGGTCCAAAGTGCAAAATGGCTGCAAACTTCAAAATACTATTACTCAGATACCATGATGCTTAGAAAATTCTCGTCTAATTCTACAAGATCACGTTGGACTCTTCTACAAAAACCTCTCTCGGTTTTCGCTATCTCAGAGTGGTTTTCCCGTGGCGGCGGATTTTCACTTGATGGAAAAAGTGTCAAATGCAAGCACTGCAAAGTTGCAAAGTGGTCCGACTTTCATTCTGCAACTCGTGTGACCAAGCGAACTATTCCAGCGCATCTGAATAGGTATTTTTACACTAGGTATGGTCCTCTTTCACACCCAAACACGCGGAATCACTCTGAGGTATGTTCCACTGAATTGATCCCTTAAGGGTCCAAAGTGCAAAATGGCTGAAAAATTTAGCATGCTATTAATTAGAAACCGTGATGCTTAGATACTTCTCATTTGATCCTATTGGATTATGTTGGTCCGCTCTACAAAAACCTCTCTCGATTTTTGCTATCTCAGAGTGGTTTTCCCGTGGCGGCGGATTTTCACTTGATGGAAAAAGTGTCAAATTCAAGCTGTGCAAAGTTGCAAAGTGGTGCAAATTTTTCTCTGCAACTCGTGTGACCAAGAAAACTATTCCAATGCATCCAAATAGGTATTTTTATGCTATACATGGTCCTCTTTCACATCGAAACACACGGAATCGCTCCGAGCTATATTCCACCGGATCAATCCCTTAAGGGTCCAAAGTGCAAAATGGCTGCAAACTTCAACATGCTATTACTCAGATACTGTGATGCTTAGAAAATTCTCATCTGATACTACAAGATCACGTTGGGCCCCTCTACAAAAACCTCTCTCAGTTTTGGCTATCTCAAAGTGGTTTTCCCATAGCGGCGGATTTTCACTTGATCGAAAAAGTATCAAATTCAAGCTGTGCAAAGTTGCAAAGTGGTGCAAATTTCGCTCTGCAACTCGTGTGACCAAAAAGACTATTCCAATGCATCCAAATAGGTATTTTTATGCTAGGCATGGTCCTCTTTGACACTGAAATACACGGAATCGCTGTGAGCTACATTCCACTGGATCGATCCCTTAAGGGTCCAAAGTGCAAAATGGCTGCAAACTTCAACATGCTATTACTTGGATACCATGATTCTTAGAAACTTCTTGTCTAATCCTACAAGATTGTGTTGGGCCCCTCTACAAAAACCTCTCTCAGTTTTGGCTATCTCGGAGTGGTTTTCTCGTGGCGGCGGATTTTCACTTGATGGAAAAAGTGTCAAATTCAAGTTGTGCAAAGTTGCAAAGTGTTGCAACTTTTGCTCTGCAACTCATCTTACCAAGAGGAATGTTCCAATGCATCCGAATAGGTATTTTTACACTAGGCATGGTCCTCTTTTGCATCGAAACACCCAAAATCGCTTTGAGCTACATTCCATCAGATCGATCTCTTAAGGGTCCAAAGTGCAAAATGGCTGAAAACTTCAACATGCTATTACTCGGATACCGTGATGCTTAGAAACTTCTCATCTAATCCTACAAGACCACATTGGGCCCCTCTACAAAATCCTCTCTCGGTTTTGGCTATCTCGGAGTGGTTTTCCTGTGGCGGCGGATTTACACTTGATGAAAAAAGTGTCAAATGCAAGTAGTGCAACTTTCATTCTACAACTCGTGTGACCAAACAGACTGTTCCAACGCGTTCAAATAGGTATTTTTACGCTAGGCATGGTCCTATTTTGCACCCAAACACAATGAATCACTCTGAGCTACGTTCAACCAGATCGATCCCTTAAGGGTCTAAAGTGCAAAAGGGAATCAAACTTTGACGGGGTATTACTCAAAAATCGTGATGCTTACGACCTCTCCGTCTGAGCCTACAAGATCACGTTGGGCCCCTCTACAGTAACCTCTCTCGGTTTTTGCTATCTCAAAGTCGTTTTTCTATGGTGTCCAGTTTTCACTTGATGGAAAAAGTGTCAAATTGAAGCGGTGTAAAGTTGCAAAGTGGTTCAACTTTTGTTTTGTAATTCGTGTGACCAAAGTAATTGCTCCAACACATCCTGATAGGTATGTTTATGCTAGGCATGGTCCTCTTTTGCACCGAAACAAGTGAAATTGATCTGATATTCATTCAACCGACTTGATCCCTTATGATGACATGCAAAAAAATGGAAAAGAGAAACATACAAATGATGGTTGAGAAGTCCGAGTATTCCACACAAAAAGCGTATGATCAATGCTGCCCAATTGGTGCAAGGGAACCTACACCTCACCCTCAATCTTTGATTATTTGATGGTGAATAGGTTGTTCAATAGATTATTGTGGGTATTTTAAACATGCTTTGTCTTGAATAAGGTGAATTAAGACCATTAGGTATGTTTTAGGGTGAGTTTTGGGTCTAGTGATAAAAATTGTGAAAATTTCAATCTTGCACTAGAAGTTGTTTTTGTAGCCTTTGAAGGAAAATTTGTGAATTTATATATGGCTATGCAAGAATGGAGTTTTTTTGATGTAATAAGGCTATTTATAAGCCATTTGTGTGGGTTTAGAGGTCATTAGTTGTAGTCATTAGGTTGGAGGAGTCTAAAGTTGCTAATTTGTAAGTTGCTTAAAGTAACAAATTTGAAATGCAACGGTTACTTGTTTTGAAAGTTGGTTTTTAGTTATTTGAGGGCATCGATCAATTAGAGAAGGGTGTAAGAAAATATGTAAACCCTTGAGTTGGGTTGAGTTGGGTTGGTCATGTTGGGAGGTTTCCAAGTCTTCTCCAAGTTCTGGTCATGTCTAGTTTGATAGATTCCATGGTTGGGTAGTTCAATTGCCCTGTTGAGTCAAGTGAATGTTGGAGTCTTAGTGGGAATATTTGAGAGAAGCTGTGTCAAATCACAACTTGGTTGAGCCACTATGCATCACCAATGATGCTTTTCAATTGGAAGAGTGATTGAGAGTGTGTTGCTTTGTTAAATAGACCTATTCGGGGGTCTAGGACAATGTTGAGTCCATTTCTTATTTGTATTATAAATTATAACTTGATTTCTCTCGAGCCCATTTCGTATACAAGAAATAATATTGCAAAAAGTTGACATATAAATATTTTGACGTGTTTATATGGTGACACATCAAAAACATATTGGAATCCTTTTATGAATCATTTCATGGAATACCAATTGAAAACATGATTTTTTCTTTTAGATAGAGTCGTTTAGCATCAATCAATTAATATTCAAGACAAACCATGAAGGGAAATAATGATCAATGCTAGGGCTAGCCAATTAATAATAATACATGTGAATAAGTCAACCATGTACATGTGAATAAGGGAAGCACAAGTACTCAAAAACACGTAAGCCTCAAGAAGTATACACACGAATGCATAGTATACACAAATTAATACAAAGTATATGCACAAATACAAGGTATACACCTAAAAACATGTAAGCCACAAAGTATACATTGAAACACACATAAGTCACAAAGTATACACATAAGTTGTAAAGTATACACTTGAATACATGTAACTCATATCTATTAAATCAATTTAGAATGCAAATATGGACACCATCGATAAAAGATATTTGTATTAACCAAATAGACATGTAGACATACATCAATATATGTCGATATAAGTATGAAATATATGTAAAAAATAGCCATATAGGCTTATGAGAATGCCATATAGGCATACAATGTCAAATATGTCCAATAAAAAATATGTACAAAACTGCTTGTAGGCATACAACAAAGGGCTCTGGAATCAAAAGTCATTGCTCTCCATGCTCTAGAAATAAATTCTTTCCCTTTCCTTTTCGATCAGATGGCGATAGGTCTGTCACTCATTTTTTCTACGCTCGAGGAGTGCTCCGACTACTCCTCCTAGGGTTTAGTTCATGGCAAATTTTTAATTGTTACAATAAGAAGTAAAGACATGAATATATAGAAATTACATTATAAAAATTGATATATTTGACAAAATAATCACTTACCACCATCTCATGATCTCTCTCCACGAGGGAAATATTCTCACACCCATGCTCAGGTGTGCTCAAGCCCTGTATAAACCATACAAATAGAAATTAAACTACGTGAATCAATAATGGTTTGATTTTTCACTAACTAACATCTATAACGACGAATGCAAATGTAAATTTAATAATTTGCCTCATACCTCCCCTGTTAGAGCCATCGAGGATTGTAGAGCAGATGACACACCAATCTCCATTTCCCTCATCACATTTAGAGGTGTTTCATCTTGCAACATCTGAAAATAAAACAACAAATTATTCAACGTAATCAACGATGTGCATATAAACTACACAAATCTATTAAGTACAATTCATTAGTTAAACTATTTATTCTATTACCTCTGTGTAGGTTTGAGTAAATCCACTACCACTGGGAAGTGTTCCCTCAAAACCTCCAATATTAGCCTGTTTAACATCCAAAATCACATATTAAAATACCATTCCTAAAACAATGCTATTAACATGTAATAAATTTATAATTGTTTACTAGTTACATACCCCACTGATAGGTGTACTACAAAAATAGGTAGGTGGGGGGCCGGTGTATCTAGTCTCAACACTGTGACCCTCCAATTTTATTAAAATCATAAAACATTTTTATTTAATCTTGCATTTCAAAATTGAAATTTAATAAATTAAATTAAATTCAATGAACATGCTAACTTTTACCTGACTATCAATGCCATATGCCTCCTGCAATATGTCAGCTTCCCTCTCCATCTCCATAGCTTCAGACGAATCCTATGTAGCAGCCTCTTGAGTGTCAGTGGGGTCATATGAACAAGTCGCCCCGCAAGATTGACACACATGGGTTCGAAGGCCACCACTCGAAGAATCCCTTGGATGGTGCTATAGAATAGGGCTAGTATGATGGATGACAGTCTGGGTCAAAGTGCTGATCACCTGTAATGTCTCTACGTCAACACTTTCCTTTGCGACATAAGGCATAACAACGTGCTCACGAGGTGGCCTAGAGAGAGCTCATCTACCTTGCCACATAGGATTTGGTTGTGCACTGGGTCTATCCTAAGCTGAACCACCACCTCTCCCTTGAAAAATCCCTGATATCAAAATAATTTGGGATTTTGTTCAATATGAACTCACTATATAGTTTCCTAAGGAAATATTGCGAGACTTCACAATTTTTGCACTGTGGGTAATCGGAGACCATGTACCATCTATCATAAAAATGGTCCCTAATTTGTTGGTAGTGACACCAATGAATAGGAAACCTCTTCTCATTGAGGGTAAGATTTTGATTTGTGCGTGGGTCAGTGAATAGTGAGCACAAATCACCTTTTGTAATTTTTAAATCCTTTACATCTTTATATGATAGTTTATTTGCATAATAATCCCTAGCCACCTGCCTCCTATCTTGCTATCCAGTTATTTGTTTACTAATTGAATCTCCATATGTTGGCATATCTTTCAATGAATTTTCTAGGGTCATTCTTTCTGCGGTTGAACCATTTGGATCAATCAGCCTACTGATTAGATCCTAGCTAACCTACAACATTTTAATCTACTTGGAATAAACCTACTTAACTAATAAGTACACAAGTTAGGTAATTCCTTCTATGGATAGTCCATCATTCCAAAAATAACCTATATACTTGGATAATCCTATTTAACTAGTAAGTACTTTAATCTCCCTCCCATACTAGATTCTCTATCCTAGGAGTAAAACATAAGGTATACTAGTTAAATCAATAACTTAGAAAATACACATATGTGCTTTTCATGTTCAATCATACCTAGTATATAATACCTATGATAAACACTCAACTCCTATTATGGAGTAATTTAAAAACACAATATGAAAACAACATAATAGCTTCAGCTTTCCTTTTCAAAACAATCTAAGTTCTCTAAAGCATATACTGGAAAATACATCTCAACCATGCATGCAAGACACATCATTCAAAGTAAAATAACAAAGAAGGGTTACTCATGCTTGTTATTGCTTATCCAACTGAAGACATCAATGCAACCTTCTCCAAAAACAATTAGCTTGATAACCAATTCTCACAAACAACTCTATCTCACTTGTTGATAGCTTACTTCTCTCAAACAACAATGATACCTCTTACTCACAATAGAACACTCTATTTCTCACTCATAAAATAAGACAAGTATGGCTGGTAATAACTCAAAAATAATGAAATACAAAAGATGTGTAATCTCTTGGAAAGAATGCTTCCCTAACAATGAAATGGTTTAGCTATTTATAGAGCAACCAAGCAACCTCAAATCCTACAATTTAGGAATGCAAAAATATAGCAAGCTCCATGCAAAGAAACTCAACATTAAGGGGGCGATCAACTAAGCTCAAACTTAACAAAACCTCCTATAGATCGACTAGTTTCCAAGACAATAATTCAAAGACTTAATCAAAATCCACATGGAGAATTAAAATTGTTTTAATGAGAAGACATCTACAACAAATCAAACACAAAGGTGGCACCAATTCTTATTCTTTTTCCTTCACATGTGGTGCCATCAAACTCAGTCAACTTCCATTATATGACAAGAAATTTTAATCATTCCAAATGGTGAATGAATCAACATAAACAATTTAATACGTGAGACTAAGTCAAGCATGGTCTCATTAAACAAGTCGACCAAGTCAAGCATTCTACAACTAGCAATATCAAATGTAATGTTACACCATATATCACGTTCCATTCACTATGATAATTGCTTTCCACTAGCAGTGAAAAGCTTTTAAATCGGTTTTAATGAATAAGAGACAGTCAATCTCAATTGACATATATAATATGTTTAATATATATATACTATTATATATAAATATATATAATATATATTATTATAGATAAATATATATTAATATATATTATATACACACATGCATATATATACTTAAATACTTAATATGTATTTATATACATCGTAAGTCTATAATGTAAACATATATTCGATATATATATATATATATATATATATATATATATATATATATATATAAATGTGAGTACAAGCAAGATAGTATATAATAAAAACATTATATTGAATGCAAGAATATATATAGGTATAAATGTGTATGCCTCTATGTACACGTATGTGTAGGTATATCTATATCAATGCATCCATATGAGTGTCCATTCGCCAACATACACATGTATCGATATACATATACATATGGATGTACATGTATATACTATACACATATATATGTTCACATCCATTTCACATATAGCTATTCACGTTTACCATTAGATTGATAAATGTGTACATGTGATATATCTATACATATGCATATACGTGTCGTTAGATCCCATATATATATTATTATATATATAATATATTATATACACATATATATAATTAAATACTTAATATGTATTTATATATATCGTAAGTCTATAATGTAAGCATATATATAGGTATAAATGTGTATGCCTCTATGTACATGTATGTGTAGGTATATCTATATCGATGCATCTATATGAGTGTGTCGATTCAACAACGTTCACATGTATCAATATACATATACATATGGATACGTGTATATACTATACACACATATATATGCTCACATCCATTTCACATATAGCCATTCACGTTTACCATCATATTGATAAATGTGTACGTGTGGTACATCTATACATATGCATATATGTGTTGTTAGATCCCATTGAAATGCATGTGCAACGTACACCCCACTTGTCCATATGATCGTAATAGCACAAGAAATCTATCTCAAAATCTCAAACAAATAAACATCACCCAATGCATGCAGAAGTAAACAAGACTCTCAAATTCAAACATATCGGCTAAGGATGACTTACCTATTACCCTCAAACTGACTCAACTCAATCTTTCTAATGTGGTGTGTGTATATGCTTAGATAGTTTACTTTTACCGGTTACCCGACCAAGATCTTCTCCCGAGTGATACTTCCCCTCCACTTGGAGGAATGAAACACATACCTACATCCACTAACACATGCACATGACAATCAATTTTTCATAATAATATGTAGTATACATTAACAACTCCAAAGTTAGAATAATGATAATTCAATGGAATTTCATTCACATATATGCAGTATTTCACCATGAATATCATCAACAAAGGTAACATTCAAATGAGACAATCATTAAATGAGATAACATTCATATTGATAACAAGGTACAATCATATTTTATTTATATCTAGAATTCACATTACATCCATATTTACCCTATGCAGTAATAGTAAATAGTATCTCTACATTTGGGGTGTAACATACTCCCCCCTTATGAATCATCATCCTCGATGACCTAAGCTATTATTCAAAACATAACAACTAACATTACATTATTCAACATTCTAAAAAGCATTCAAAATTTGAGGAAATTTCTACTGAATTTCTGTATAGTCCTCCCAAGTAGCTGTGTATTTTGCATACTGGTCCAACTAGATTTGCACTACAAGACTTATTTGTTACACAAGCGTAGCTTACGTGTTCCTAGCATCTTGACAAGCTCAAGAGTTACTACTATGGGATCCCATACCTGTAAATTAGTCCAATCAATTACATGATTATCCCTTGGTATATACTTGTTAAGGTAGGACACAGGGAAGACGTTATACATTCTAGCAAGAGTTGGTGGCAAATAAATTTGATAGGCTACTGGATTTACTTCCTCTAGAATCTCAAAAGGTCCAACATAAAGTGGGGCTAACTTAGAAGAATTTCTAAATTTAATGGAGCTCTTGTGAGGTTTCACTCTTAACAATACTTTGTCACCTAAGGAAAAATTATGGGGCACTCTCTTAGCATCAAAACAACTTTTCTATCAATCATTAGCTTCAACTAACCTTTGCTTAACTACTTTAAATTGTTCATCCATTTCAGCCAACATTTTTGGCCCAAGAATTACTCGATCCTCAAGTTTATCCCAACTTATAGGATTTCAACACTTTCGTCCATACAAAGCTTCAAAAGGAGCCATTTTAATTGTAGAATGATAAGAGTTATCATAAGAAAATTTAACTAAGGGTAAGTAATCCTCCCACTTGTACAACTGATCCATGTAATACATCCTAAGTAGATCTTCCAACACTTGGTTTACCCTTTCCATTTTCCCATCCATTTTTGGATGATACGCTGAGCTTATATTCAACTAAGTCCCTAGTGCAGAAAACAAGGTTTTCCAAAATCTAGAAGTGACTCATGCATCCCTATATGAAATTATCTTTTCAGGAATTCCATGCAATCTAAACACTTCTTGCATAAATTTTCTTGCTATGATAGGTGCTCCATCAGTTAAGTTCCCTGGTATAAAATGCGCTACTTTTGTAAGCTTAAATCTACTACCATCAGTATGGAATTGTGCTTATTCCTTGACATAGGCAATCCTTGCAAAAAGTCCATAATTATGACTCAAGGCGACTTCTTTTCTAGTATATCATGTGGGTATAACAAGCCAATGGGATGATGATGCTCAACTTTCACCCTTTGACACTCAAGACACCTAGCCAAAAAACTAGCAACATCTCCCTTCATTCCCTTCTAGAAGTATAATGGTTTTACATTAGTCATCATTTTCGTCACTCCAGGATGTCTGGAGTATGGTGCTTTGTGTATCTCCTTCCATACTATATTTCTTAATTCCTTTATGTCGGGTACATACATTCTACCCTTGTATCTAAGTATTCCATTAGGTTCAAATTGAAAACCTTCATACCTAGAATCTTGTGGATTATCAATGAGTGCTTGCTTAACTTGCAAGTAATATTCATCCTCCTTGCACTTTTGGAGTACTCCCCGCTTGAAATTGGTTTGGATTGTTACTATTTGTAGACATCTAAATTTTACCACTTCCACATGGTCAAAATCGTCTACTCTATTCATCTATGTCATTAATCGTGATTAAATAATTTATTTAATCATTATTTCATTTTTTGTCTAAGGTTCCTAAAGTATGTTTAAATACTTTACCTTACACCTTTTCTTCTCTAAATTAAATAAATAAGACAATTTGTTTAATTTAGTCATTTGACCTATTTGGATTAAAACCAATTTTTAATTCCTCTTTTTCTTTCTCCTTGTCACATTCCCCATAACCCTCTTTTAATCTAGATTAAATTAATTAATCTATGATTAGGATGTGCACCACTTAATTAAGATTAGTGTCACATCCTCCATAATCTCCCACTTGCTTCTAATCTCTCATTAATTATCATAATCTTGTGTTTGCACAACCTTAATCAAAGTCATTAGCCACATTTGGCTTACCTTTTCTGGTCAACCTTTCCACTTGCCTTTCTTGGCCTTGACTCTCTTCCCCATGTAAATTTTTAATTCACATTTATTCACCCAAGGCTCCTCTCTTCCCCATGTGAATTTTTAATTCACTTTTATCTTTCCAAGGTCTAACCCATCCCCATGCAAAGTTCTAGAAGGCTTGACTTGTCACTTTACATGTGCCAAGGACTTCTAGAACCTTTGACTTGCCACATCACCCACATGTGACAAATCCCCACCTTTTTGGAAACCCTCTCTTATCCACTAGATTCTTCCAATCATTGTGAATTTTTAATTCAATTTTATTCCTCCAAGGAATCTTCTCATCCCCCAAGGTACCTACAAGGTACTTGTCCTTCATCCACCTCATGTACTTCTCTTCCACCTCATTTCCACATCATTCCACCCTAGGACATCTCACATTTCACATGTCAATATGCGAGGGCTTGTGAGTCCTCAACTCACCTTAGCCCTTCATCTTGATCTTGTTGGATCAATCTCAACCGTTGAATTCTCTAGAGAATTCCAATTATCCTATAAATGCCCCTTTATTTCTCTCATTTTGGAGATGAAGTCTTTTGCTAACCAAACCCTTGCCAATTTTCCATTTGAGCTCTCATCTCATAATTATCATACCTCCATCCATCTTGCATATCATTTTGCATATTCAACCTAGCTTGTCATCCAAGGAGCACACAACTCTTCAAGAATCAAAGGGCCAACCAAGGAAGGAGCACAATAAAGGTATAATCATTTATCGATTGGTTATCTTACTTCTTTGCAACTCCATTTTCTTAGGCTAATCTTTTGAAGTGTCCTCTTTTATGTTATTGCTTTTTATTGCATCATTAGTTTTGTTTAACATCTCACATTAGTAGTAACATTTTAATAGGTTCACACTATTAAAACAATCTGTCATCTTCGACTTAATGCATTGGCAACCTGATTTTCTTTCCCCTTAATATAATTGATATTAAAATCATAGTCAACTATTAACTCTAACCATCTTCTTTGTCTTGGATTCAGATTAGGTTGTGTAAAAAGGTACTTTAACCCATTATGGTCATTTTTAAAATCAAAGGGTTTTCCTGGAAAATAGTGCCTCCACATTTGCCAAGCATGAACTATAACTGCCAACTCTAAATCATGCAATGCATAATTCATCTCATATGGTTTCAAATTTCTAGATTCATAGGCAATTACTTGCCCATCTTACATCAGTACACATCCTAACCCTTCTCCGCATGCATATGTGATAACCGTAAAGTTACCTTCAAAATCTAGTACTTTTAAGATCGATGCAGTGGTTAATTTATCCTTGAGTAGGTCAAAATCCTCTTGACACTTCTTAGTCCATTAAAATTTCTTTCCCTTCTTTTGGAAAGAAGTAATTGCAAAAGCAATCTTAGAAAATTTTGCGTCAAACTTCCTATAATATCCTGCCAGACCCATGAAACTTCTTACCTCTGATACGTTCTTAGGTATAGGCCACTCAATTACTGATTTGATCTTAGATGGACCTACAACAATTCCATCTGCTGAAATCACATGACCTAAATAATGTACCCCCTTTTGAAAAAATGTACACTTGGAAAGTTTACCATACAACCCATGCTCTCTCAAATGTTGTAGGACCATTTCTAAATGCTTGCAATGTTCTTCCTAATTTCTAGAATAAATCAAAATATCATCTAGAAAAACTAGTACAAATTTGTCTAGCTAATCCCTAAACACACTATTCATTAGGTTCATGAATGCTGCAAGTGCATTTGTTAAACCAAAAGGTAAAACAATGAACTCATTGTGTCCATATTTGGTTTTGAATGTAGTATTAAAGATATCTTCATCCTTAAACCTCAATTGGTGATATCCAAATCCCAGATCTATTAAATTAGAGAATACATCGATACCCCTCATTTGATCAAAAAGGTTGTCAATGCATGGCAATGAATACTTGTTCTTAACCATAGCTTTGTTAAGCATACGATAGTCGATTAACAAAATCAATGTACCATCCTTCTTCTTAAAAAAGATGCTTGGTACTCCTCAAGGTGATACACTTGGTCTTATTAGTCCTCTCGACAAAAAATCATCCAATTGTGTCTTAAGTTCCATAAGTTCAGTGGTTGTCATCCTATAAGGTACCTTAGAAATAGGTTATGACCTTGGAACAGTATCTATAGAGAAGTCAAATATTCTTTTTGGAGGCAACCTTGGTAACTCCTCTAGAAACACATCCAAAAATTTCCTTAATATTGGATACTTCTCCATATCCAATTTTACAGTTTCATATATTTCACCATCTTCTAGTTCCTCTAAACTTTAAAACTCCAAATCATCTCTATCCTTCCCAAGTTCTTCAATCTTTACAACAAAGAGTTTACACCCTTTCTTCTTAGGTCTTATAAGTTGCATTGTTGTAATTTTTTGAACCCTAACCTCTCTAGGTATCCCTTGGAATATAACTTGATTTCCAAAATCATCTAGGCATTCTATAGTCTTATCATGGCAATCTACTACAGCCTTATGTTTCCACAACCAATTCATTCCTAGAATAACATCATATGATCCTAGAGGTGCGACATAAAGGTTAACTTCTATAGTAAAACTAGGTAGTTCTATCCTAGCCTCAAATAGACATTGATCCACCTTGTCTCTTGTCTGGTTTGCATACTCTACATTCCAAGACATTTCCATACATCCTACCTTTCTAGATAATTGTTTAGATATTCTAGGTGAAATGAAATTATCAGCTGCACTAGTATCAAGAAGACTAGAAATAGGTAGGCCAAACAAAATACCTGGCATTTCAACTGAAGTTACTTGGTACTCTACTTGTCAATCATCCATTGTTGCATGTATCTTATGCTAAAACATTTCTTGTTGAGTGGGTAATGGATTACCATATGGTTTTGATCCAGAAATTTTATTGGGACACTCACTTGCATAGTGATCCCCTCTGCATATAAAACATCCCGTAGGCAATCCTCTTTTCCCTATGGTTTCTCCAAACCTATTGGTATTTTCACTAGCCTTATTGGTATTACCCATGCTAGAATCATTCTTTTTCTACTCTCTCCTAACCTCTTTTCCATTATTGTGAAATATTTTCCCCTTCTGCCTTGGAGCATTTTGCACATATTCCTCCTTCTGAGGAACTATCTTGTTAGGGACTTCGACATCCTTCTTTTTTAGCCCTAAGATTTTTCTCCTACTTAATTGCTTTCTCATATACAAGATCCATTTTTGTTGGACCGTGCATATCCACTTCTCCTCCAATATGAATATTGAGTCCCATTATAAATTTCCTAATGTGGAAGTGCTCATCCTTATGATATATGGGAACATAACACAGAAGTCAGGTGAAATTCTCCCAATATTCATTGACCATCATGTTACCTTGCCTCAAACCCTGGAAATTCAAGAATTTTTTGGTCATAATAAAGTTGTGGTAACCACCTTTTGCAGAAAATCTCCACAAATTCTCCTCATGTCAGTTTCCATGAGTTGATGTTAAGTTCCAACTTCTTGTTCATCCACCAGTTAAAGGCTTCCCCTGCTAACTAATACACACCCCATGCGACTTTAGTAACCTCATCATAGTTTCATATTTCAAAATAATTTTCCATTTTTACAAGCCACACTTCAGCCTCATCACCTCCAACACTTCCATCAAACTTAGGTGGTATAACCTTCTTCATGTCCCTGGAAATTTTGGAAGCTACAAGCTTCTTATTCCTGTCCATAGACGGCGTGTAGGTGATTTTTCCTTCTCATGATTATGGTTTTCACCATGCCCATGGGAATAATTTTCTCCCTCATGTTCATTAATGGGTACTTCCTTTTCTACCCTATCCTCAATTATTTCTTGTTCAAGGTTAGCCAACCTTTCCAAGATTTGGTCAAGCCTAACCTCTACTCCAGTGGTTCCTTGTCCAACCTCCTGACTTCCACCAGGATTAGTTAGTGTCCTCACCATGCTTCTGTGATTGGTTTTTACTTGATTATTTTATCCATGTTAGACTAAATTATGTTATCAATTATCTTATGGAAAATATAAAAGTAAACATTCACATGTACATAAGAATTCCACATAAGATTAAGCTCAAACTTATTTTGATAAACACATAATTCTTATTCATTTCTTGAGGATCTCAATATCCTTTCGATTACATGGAGTGAATATTCAAATAGTCTAGTGGAGAGTATCCTTTGGATTCACTCTCTGACATATAACTTAAAGGAGTATAAACTATAGACCGAGACAATTGTTGTTCCCTATCTTTCTGTTCATCTCTAATTTTCTTTTATCTATCCCAAAAAGGATAATAACCTTTGGATTTATCATCCGATACATAGTTTCGAGAGGCAATGTCAATATGTTCATCAACAATGTAGTCTACACTATTCACAAACATTTGTTCATGAGACCATTTCTCATCTGGCAGTGTCCGTGGTACATAACCCTCAAACTCTTTACTTGAAGAAATTGCTATTACTTCAGCCAGTGGTAGAACTCTGGAATCCCTAAAGATGAATGCTGGACTAACACTTTCTTCTGAAGGCATATCTCCCAAAATTGGTAATGACTCAGAATTTTATGGTGAGATGGTTGGTAGGTAATTGTACATAGCCTCCATCATCATCTTCCTCTTCACATCACTGATTTGAGAAAGTGTGTGACTAAAGGTTTCAGTGTCACTCAACCAAATAGAATTATCATAGTTGGTTCCTTCTATGGTTCTAACGATGACTTCTTTTTCCTTGTCCTTGAGGTAGCGCTCATTTCCGATTACTAGCTTTCAAGCCGTTAATCTGAGACACACCATCCTGATAAAAGAATTTCACAACATTAGATAATGTTGGACAAAAAAATTATGAACTCAGAGGTTCCAGAGCTAAACCTGGTAGCTCTGATACCACATGTAATGTACTAACCCTTCTATGAAGTAAAAATTTCTAATTTTACACCAAACGAGTAGATAAAAAAAGTAACATGCCATTATAAATATTTTTTTTCTTTTCTTTATTGATAATTTCCATTCAAGATGCATAAAATATTACAACATGAATTCCTTTTCATTTCATAAATACATCAATGTAAGAATACATACAATTACATACATAACTCAAAGAGCTTTAGAATAAATAGCTGTAAGATGGTCCATGATCCTTCCTTTCAAATCTTGGTTCGTCTATCGCTTGTTGTGGAGGAGAAGCATCACTCAGACACTTTTTTGCCAACCATGAACTCATTATGCGGTCCCTTGCACATTTATCATTCGATAGACGACCCTTCCCTGTGACAAAGAGATTGGTAGAGTAACCGATAACAAAAACCAACTGAGCATAGTGTTGTGTCCTACATAACTAGATCTTGTAACCCTACAATCTCTATCTAGCATGTAATACTGGATCACAATGAACTGATAGTATAGTCTCATTAGTCACACAAACTAAGGTGGAGTCTCAAACATCCTCACTACTTTGGCCAAAGTGTTCTCATTCAATACTTCAAATGAAGTCATCTATCACATACACTACTCAGGGTCAATTTGACTTAAGGCTATCTTAAGCTACGCATAGGTATTTCCTTCAATGGATACTCCATCATCCTAGATAACCTACAACATATTAATCTGCTTGGAGTAAACCTACTTAACTAGTAAGTAGACAAGTTAGGTAATTCCTTCTATGGATAGTCCATCATTCCAGAGATAACCTATATACTTGGATAATCCTACTTAACTAGTAAGTACTTTAATCTCCCTCCCATACTGGATTCTCTATCCTAGGAGTAAAACATAAGCTATACTAGTTAAATCAATAACTTAGCTAAATACACATATGTTCTTTTCATGTTCAATCATACCTAGTATATAATACCTATGATAAACACTCAACTCCTATTGTGGAGTACTTTAAAAACACAATATGAAAACAACATAAGGGTAAAAGCAAAAAGCTGTGTCACACTTTATAAAGGAAACGACCGAGTTGATCCAATTTTTAAATTTGAATCACTAAAAAGTGGCATATATGTTTTGAATTTTGAAATGATGTGAACTAGTAAAATATGTATTTTTTAGTATATTTTATGTTTGTATTTAAATTTTTTTTTTTTTTTTTAAAACTAGTTTTTAATAAATTAACACTATAATTTACTTGTTGATAAAATGAAGTTGCATGGGATGTCAAAATTTTTATAGTAAATTTTATTTTATTTTATTTCAAATCTTTTGTGTGTATTTATAACTTGAAACTTTAGTGTATGGATATATTTTTCCCAATTTTGATAAATAAATATTAAAATGTGTGTAAATCAAAAAATGGTTGTTTCCATCGGATGCCAACTTTCATATTAAATATTTATCTAAAATGGAAAAAAAATTATACCATCTTGAAATAGATTCTTTTATCTAGTGCATCATATTTTTTTCAATATTTTTTAATAAGTTTTAGTATTTTTCCTTGGCATGGTAATCAACCTAATATTTTGTGTTGATAACCTACTTTTAGTATAAATACAAATAATAATTAAACTATTAAAATAAATATATTTTTGAAACCACACTTATGGATCTACAAAAGGGTATTTTTATATTTAATTTTTTTTTTTACATTAGCAGGAGTTATTGAAACTTCAAGTTTTTCAAATAATTTTATTTTTTTGGTAAATTTGACTCAAAGTGGTGCTCCATATATTTTTAGCCAACACTTAAATTTAGTTGAAAAAATTGTGGAAGTATCTAACTTAGCTAGAATGAATCCTACTAGATCACTTGTTTGACCAAAATTGATTTTTAGTTAGAAATACTAAAATTCAGTTGTGCTGATAAGCTGGCTGAAAGTGACACTACTTTATGCTTTTACCCATAATTAATAGCTTCAACTTTCCTTTTCAAAAAAATCTAAGTTCTCTAAAGAATATACTAGAAAATACACCTCAACCATGCATGCAAGACACATCAGTCAAAGTAAAATAACAAAGAAGAAGGTTTCCTCATGCCTATTATCACTTATCCAACTGAAGAAATCAATGAAACCTTCTCCAACAACAATTAGCTTGATAACCAAATTCTCACAAACAACTCTATCTCACTTGTTGATATCTTACTTCTCTCAAACAACAATGATACCTCTTACTCACAATAAAACACTCTATTTCTCACTCATAAAATAAGACAAGTATGGCTGGTAATAACTCAAAAATAATGAAATGCAAAAGATGTGTAATCTCTTGGAAAGAATGCACCCCTCACAATGAAATGGTTCAACTATTTATAGAGAAACCAAGCAATCTCAAAGCCTACAGTTTAGGCATGCAAAATGACAACAAAATCCATGCAAAGTAACTCAACATTAAGGTGGCGATCAACTGAGCTCAGATTCAACAAAACCTCCTACAGATTGACTAGTTTCCAAGATAACAATTCAAAGACTCAATCAAAATGCACATGGAGAATTCAAATTATTTCAATGAGAAGACATCTACAAAAAATCAAACACAAAGGTGGCACCAATTCCTATTCTTTTCCTTCACATTTGGTGCCATCAAACTTAGTCAACTTCCATTATATGATAGTAGATTTCAATCATTCCAAATGGTGAATGAATCAACATAAATAGTTTAATACATGAGACAAAGTCAAGCATGGTCTCATTAAACACGTCGACCAAGTCAAACATTTTACAACCAACAATATCAAATGCAATGTTACGCCATATATCAGGTGCCATTCACTATGATAATTGGTTTCCACTAGTAGTCAAAAGCTTTTAAATCAGCTTCCATAGACTTGGTCAATATCAACCTTCATTCCATAGTCTATATCGACTATTAAACAACCTTATGAATCGACTTTAATGAATAAGAGATAGCTGATCTCAATTGACATATATAATATGTTTAATATATATATTATTATATATAATTTATATATTATATACATATATATACTTAAATGCTTAACATGTATTTATATATATATGTATATATATATATTTATATATCCATTAATATATATATATATATATATATATATTATATATATGTATTATATATATATTATATATATCATAAGTCTATAATGTAAGTATATATTCGATATATATATACATATATATATATATATATGTGAGTACATGAAAGATAATATATAATAAACACATTATATTGAATGTAAGCATATATATATAGGTATAAATGTATATGCCTCTATGTACACGTATGTGTAGGTATATCTATATCGATGCATCCGTATGAGTCTATCCATTCACCAACGTACACATGTATCGATATACATATACATATGGATATGTGTATATACTATACACACACACACATATATATATATGTTCACATCCATTTCACATATAGCCATTCACGTTTACCATCATATTGATAAATGTGTATGTGTGGTATATCTATACATATGCATATACGTGTCGTTAGATCCCATTGACATGCATGTGCATATATATAAACATACTTCCACATACATCCCACTTGTCCATATGATCATAATAGCACAAGAAAGATCTCAAAAGCTCAAATAGATAAACATCACCCAATGCATGCATAAGTAAACAAGACTCTCAAATGCAGACATATCGACTAAGGATGACTTACCTATTACCCTCAAACTGACTCAACTCAATCTTTCTAATGTGGTGTGTGTATATGCTTAGATAGTTTACTTTTACTGATTACTCGACCAAGATCTTCTCCCAAGTGATACTTCCCCTTCGCCTGGAGGAATGGAATGCATACCTACATCCACTAACACATGCAAATGATAGTCAATTGTTCATAACAATATGCAATATACATTAACATCTCCAAAGTTAGAATAATGATAATTCAATGACCTTTCATTCACATATATGTAGTATTTCACCATGAATAACATCAACATAGGTAACATTCAAATGAGAAAATCATCAAATGAGATAACATTCATATTGATAACAAGGTACAATCATATTTTATTCATCTCTAGAATTCACATTAAATCCATATTTACCCTATGCAGTAATCGTAAATAGTAACTCTACATTTGGGGTGTAATAGTTGTCCTAACAGGTCTGATTCAACTTTAGAATGATTTTTTTGTATAGTTAGTCTTTCAGGGAATGGTGGTTTTGGACTTATGTTGGTTGGCTTAACTTGATTTTATTCAGGTTCCTTGGGTTGTTTGTCCATAGTGTCTATTGTGAGTTCCTCATCAGTCAACTTTGTGATGTGAGGAGATGAAGGCCCAACTAGCATTTTCCCTGAATGGAGGTGAACATCACTCACCTTAACCCCATTGGTAGGGTATTGGATGGTATCATTAGCATAAGTATGTTGAATAGGCTTATTATTGGGGTTAGGTAAATTTTTTGCTAGTAGCTAAGGTGTTCTTGGTGGTGATGGTACAACCATGGTTGGATTTGGAATTATGGTAGGTTGTTGTGGCTGTAAGGGTTGTTGTGGTTGCGAGTAATTTGTGTTTTGGGTTTGTCAGTGTTGGCCTATGTGCCACTGTGATGGCCATTGGTTTTGTTGGGGTGGACATTGGGGATTGTAGTTTGGACCCTGATAATGTTGTGGTGGTCACATTCCTTGTCGTTGTTGAGTCCAATTAGAGGCTTGGATCATTGGCCATGGTTGATTTTGTACATTAGTCCAAGGCTGAAAGTTCTAATTCGAAAAGTTTGAATTACTACCTAGAAGTGACATATATTGTAGGTCAGGGGATCTTGAGGAATACCTTGTCTTTGGTTCCATGGCTTATGATGAGCAATGTAAAACACTTAGCCTTCTTCATCCTCTAGGGCATGAAACTCTAGCTTCTATTTCTTTTCTTTAGAGATACTAGCTAGCTTTTTACATTTGTAGTTGATCCTCTTATGGCGATAGTGTGGATAAAATTATACTAGGGTTTCCTCTACTTCTTCCCACTTCTTATTGATATGAAGGGTGTCTAGTTGGGTAGCCAAGTGGTTAATGATGTCCTTATTTATATTGGATAGGAGATTTCTAAGATCTACCCTTGAAACTCCAACGGATTTCTTGGTGAGAGAAGAAGTTCTATCACCCCTAGTTTTCTTGATGAATGATTTGGAGTAGTTTCTGCACACCTTTCAAATATCATCAAAAGGTAGTTGAGAGATGTCTCATGCTCCAATGAGATTTAAAGATTTTATACAATCTTCATGTACTCCCCAATACAAATTTTAAGGATTCAACAAAAAATCTATTTTGATGTGATTTATTGAGAAAAAACTGAAACCTCTAAACATAATCTTCCAACAACTCATCTTCTCTATGTGACATCCTAAATATGTCATACCTCTCTTTGTTTGTGCCTCTACAATGATCTTAGTATTTCTCTAGGAATTTTATCTTCATTGTCTCCTACTTGGGAATGCCATTCCTTCCCAACCCCATGAACCAACATAGAGAAGCATCCTTTAGTGTGGATAGGTATAATTTGAGTTGTTTTGCATCTATGGTGTAATCATAGCTCCAACATAGCACCTCAAAATAAAAAATAAAGGTGTATGGATCCTTTATAACCAGTCCATAGAAAATGGGCAATGTTGCAGGAGGTATATTCTTCATAGTAGCTGCCCTTTCTTGGTTATAAGGAATTAAAATGTCACATGATCTCCTAGGATATCCACAACCTCTTCAACCATGATGTCAAAATGTATTCTAGAAGTCTCCTCTATAATTGGTGTACCTACCAGTGTAATGGATAATTCTTCTTCGTTGATTCCCTCAATATGTTCACTTTGTCCACCATTGTCTTCAAATGCTTCATGTATTGAGGGGAGAAACCTTTGTGAAGCATCTCTCTACCTTCACATGCAATGGTTTTGACTCTTTTAATCAATTATTTCTACACATTGTTAGTAAATAGTTTTTTGTTGATGCCTAAATACCTTTTTTCCCTAATGCTGAAACCAAAATTTATATCCTATGAAAGATTCTAAAGAATTTAAAACATATTAAATAATCTTGAATTTAGCACCATCCCCAAGAACAACGCCAAAAATGTCGAGCTTCCTTTAATACCTAATTAACTTCCAGTACTAATGGTTATGTACACAACTTAGTGGACATGAGGATCCCTAAACTAAGCAATTCATCATTCATATGAGGGCTACACTAAATAATCAACTAGGGAATATTAAGCTTTAGATAATGTTGGCAATGTATATGAATTCATGGATTATGGACATCCTACATCGATTGAGTATAGGAAAATAAACACATAAAAACACAGTTACAAAATCTATAAATCAGAATAAACTACTACTTTTCAAAATAGTGTAAGGGAATATAAACAACTATATTTGATATGGGTACCTAATGCTTAAGACTATAACCAATTAACCATTATACTACAATATGTCATAACTTAGTTAACCTCCAGAGTATGAAACAAAACATCAATCCATAGATTCTAATTCAAGAATTGTAATGTACATTTATGAACACAATCAAATAAACTAGAAACTATCAATTAAATTTACAATGCATGATCTAATCTAATAACTTAAATTGAAGTGATTCAATAGTACCTCAAGTGGACCTTGTTTGAGTTGTTGCTTCCACAAGATCTTGTCAATCACTTACTCAGAAAAACATGGTATCAAAATACTTATCTTTATTGCATTCTAAACACATAATTGTTACAAAAATCTAATAGGAAATATTTGGGAATCTTATTCAATAAAAAACATTTGATCTTCTACATTCTATCATTATATTTCCTCAACAATAGGGTATCCCACTATATAGGGTCTGTGAAGGAGTCCAATTATTTATGAACTGAAAACAAACTAAAGAACATTTGCCAAATCCTTCTCAAGAGTAGGAAGAGGACTGAGTCTCAAAACAAAAATTAATAACTACTGAAATAGGAGTATGGAAATCAAACAAGGACTCTATGCCCAACAAGTTTATCTGTTTATAATAGAAATTGTGCTCAACATAATAGCTCTTTCATAATTCACAATCTTGTTAAAAATAGACTTTTCTCATGGTTTTCTTATTGAAAGATAAAATTAGTGCTCGATGGCTCATGAGCTGATTATTAAATGATCACCTCCATCTTCCTTTGAAAGTGGTCACATTATAGTTGGTTGACTCCTCCTTTGCAATAGACTAAAGTCCTTATGCTACAGTTCGAAAGGCTCATTGTTGCAGCTTGGGATATGTCTTGTTGCAAACGTTAGTCTTATTTTCCAAAGGCATTCTCAATGTTAAAAACCATAATTTAAACATAAAACCCTACTAAACTTCATGGCATTGATAAATCATATATACACATATTAACATAACATGCTTCCATTCCAAATGCTTAAAACTACATAAGAGTATATGAAAGGTCTTGGTAATGTCTTAAAGTTTAGCAAAAAATTAATGATAAAAAGTATGAAACAACAATAAGAAACTAGCCAATTCTACAACCCATCAACTTACAAGACAAAACTATGGTATAAATTTCATGTAATAGTTACATTAAATAAATATTTCATCAACATGGTGAAGAATTGGTATAAAAAAATACTTTTCTAGATGTCAACATTGCTAGATTGGGATCTTCTAATGTCACATTATAATTATTCCCTTAGTTGTGATGAGAAAGCATCGTCTCAATCCTTGATAAATTTGTTTGCAACAAATGAATTGGTTTCATTACATAATAAACATATGTTGGAATCATTGGGAGTGCTTATTACAAAATGTTTAAGTATAGAGAAACTAATGGGAACATTATTCTCAATTCTATAGATGAAAAACTTGATGCAAAGGTTCTCTTGTGCATTGGGCAATAAGTTATACTTAGTTCAAATTTGTGGGTAGGAGCAAGTCTGATCAATGGTGCACTAGGATAAGTTTGAGTGATTGTATGTAAGAATGATAATAAACCGCCAAATATTCCCTTATTTATTGTGGTAAAATTCAAACATTATATAAGACCACCTTAGGAGGGTCCACCCAACCAAAGCACATAACTATCATCTTGATAACTTGAAGTGGGTGATACCAACATCCCCCTAAAATGGCACAGGCCTTGATAATCCATAAAACATAAGGAGTGATGATTGAAATAACAATAATTGACATTAGCAACATTGATCACCAAGGAATCAATCCACAATTATATCAAGGGTGCATTGTATTACAAATCTTTGTATATGCGTTGCATTGACATGTCGAAGATGTGCACACCTAAAGGATAGTACATATGTTACATTATGAAAGGAAGAAAAGGAACACATTAAATAATTGACAATTAGAAATGATTTAGTAATACAATCAAACTACTAGACTACTAAGTGTAGTTGTTCTTTTGAGTAAAAGATCTATAGAAAATATAGATTTGTT
Organism: Sequoiadendron giganteum; assembly: GCA_007115665.2. Classification (NCBI taxonomy): domain Eukaryota; kingdom Viridiplantae; phylum Streptophyta; class Pinopsida; order Cupressales; family Cupressaceae; genus Sequoiadendron; species Sequoiadendron giganteum. Next base: position 627,160,691 of record CM021105.1, on the reverse strand, counting down.
TTTCATTGTAGTGTGAGTATGTTTTTAAAAGCATTTACTAAAATTTCAAACATGAATTAGTTGTGTTCAAAGAGAGGAAAATTTGTAAAGAAAGGAACACATCTTTCACGTGAATATTTTTTTATGAAATAAATATATGTCTATTGTTTGGTATATTGACTACAAGAACAATTGAAATCACATCATTTAATCAAAATTAGTTGAATGCTGTGGGTTATCTCTTATGTAATTCAAAGTCTTTAATTCAAAAAACATAAAAAAACTAATTTTATTTATTTATCCAAATTTATTACTAGATCTTTACTTTTTATGAAATACATATATTTATTTCATGATGAACAAAAAAAAAAAGTAAATAGTGTAGATAGGGTGGATTATAAATTTAGAGATTTGACTATATATTTAAAGAAGTATTTCTTTTAAACTAGCATGTTACTATTCTCATCATTTAATGTACATGGGCATGGTGACCATTTAGTGGATTCAAGCTAATATGATATGGATATAAAAACACAAGGGTTGGAGATTCAAGTTTAAGATTTTTTTATGAAAAAAAATCAAAACTTGCACTTCTAAGTATTAGTGATAATTAATGTATATGAGCATTTTGCAATTCAAAAAAAAAATTATATATTAAAATAGTTTTTTGCTGATTCAATATCATTGTTTATATTAAGTAAATCTACAAAATTGATAATAGATATTCAAGATATAAAAAAAATGTTATTTATTCTCTCCTTCAATACTATCACATAAAATATATTGATTGGTTACATCACACAATAATTGTCCACATCAATGCAAATATGTACTTAATGACAATTTCAATAAACTCAATTAAATACTAACTAGACTAATTTATAAAAATGCATGGAGTAGGGATGTTTGATCCTAACATAATTATGGTTAAGGTTTTATTCTTAAAAAAAAATAGGATCATTTTATTTTTAATAAAAAAATGAACTAGTGTGAAGGATGTGGAAGCAAGAGTTGAAGGGAGTGAGTGGTTAAAAGGTTTAGGAATTAGCTAAATGAAGGAGTTGTGAAGTTAAAAACGGTATACACTACAATTAGGTACTATACATTCTACTTGTTTTATTGTCCATTCTTGTAGGTTGATTCTAGGACTAATTTCTACCCATCCTTAGCATGTTCCCAAATCCAAATATCAAGTGTGTTGTGTGTTAATGTTCTCTTGTCACGTTTTTAATATTTTTGAATTTATTTTATTTCTTATAATTATTCTAAACAATGTTCTTGATTTGAATCTGTAAAGACTAAAATACACTTGAATGGACATCTACACAATTACAATTCCATCCCAAAATCGCATCACCATACCAATTTCCTTTTCAGCCAGAATGATGACCTTTTTAGTGGTTTTGTAACCACCATTTGCTTATCTTCTATCTATTTTGAACAAGATTTCCTAATTGCCTCACCAAGGATAGGAATTGGGTGAGGATGGGTTTGAAAAAATAATAGACAATATTTATATCTTTATCGTTATCTCATGCAATCTTAGCTTCTTGTGACACCCTAGTTTTTTTTGATATATGAAAGGGGCTTAAGGGGGCCCAACCCCGAATACATAGTGAAACATGACATAGCCCATCCAAGTAGATATTATAATACAAAATGACAGTCATCGATCAAAAAAGGAGTTTGATTGTCTGCAACCACGTGCTTACTCATCCGTCACCATCTCCACGCCAGTACCCTCCTCATCCTGCATCTCCGCTTCATCCCCACCACCCTACACTGCTGGAAGGGCAAGAACAACCATCCTCTCCATAAGGTTACAGGATCTAGCGACCTCTTTTAGCAAACCGACACTTTCGCCATCCATGACTCCATATCCTCCCCAACACCCCAAATCATGAAAGAGACCTAAGGTTCGTTGATTGGCACAGTGAGCAGGGGCCAAACCCCACTCATTAGACACAAACCTGTTGAGTTAAGTGTGTGTCTCAATCTGCAGTTCAGCGGTGGAGAACTATATCAACTGAGCGTATGGAGTAAATCTGTGCCTTATGGTATAATTCTTTTATGTGTATATTTGAATGTGTTTCTTTTATTGTAACTGTTTAAAGATTTGTATGAATCTGCACTATCTCTCCACATAGATTAGTGTTGGAAGCGTTGTTCCGCACCTCTGCTTCCTTTCAAAACCCAGCCTCAAGACTACCGTCATTCCTTTGTGTCCCTTTGCCCACCACTCGTGCGAGGACGATATTGCTGAGCACTGGTGTACTACCGTGCTCTTCACTAACTTGAATGGCCTCCTTCCAAAGACAATCCACATCTCCATTTCCTTCTCAATAAACGTGGGAGATCTTGAATTTTTCCAAGCTATCAAGTGTCTCCAATGTTTGCATTAACCATTTTCTTAGCTTCCAATTTGGGGTGGATCTTCTCTTGATCATGTTTGTGGTAATCAATGAATCACCCTGCAGATGTAATCTGCTAGCCCCCAAACTCTTCCCCAGCTGAAGACCCAACCAAGCCTCTTGGAATTCAATTTCATTGTTTATCCCATCGACTAGTCTCTTTGCCCACACTGCTAACTATTCACCTTTGTGATCACGAATAATACACCCTGCACTAAACGGTCCGAGGTTACCCATTTTTTCAATGTCAAAGTTCACCTTTAACCACCCTTCATCTAGTAGATGCCATTTCACATCCAACCTTGGATTAATGTCAAGATTAACCTTCTAAACCCCATAAACGGGGGGCTTATGACACCCTAGTTATAACAATATCATAGTGAGCTTTGTTTTTGAATGAATATTTTACGTAATTGAAATTATCACATAGAGTGTTGAAGCTTGCAAGATTCTTCATCACTATTCTTCTAAATTAATACTCATTAGGAGCTTTCTTTGGGGAGAGATTCTTTCTTAAATGATGAATAATACTCTTCACCCATCTTGTAATTCTTCTCTTGATGAATTCCATGGTAAGGTGATGTCATTATTTATTCATTTATAGGTATCCATCTATTTTTAATTCTTTTTTTATTTCAATATTATGTGACTATGACATAAATTATTTGTATTCTACAAATATTATTATCTTTGCTAAGTTGAAAGTATTTGGATCACCTTGAGTTTTTGTTCATTCTCCACTTGCTTGATAGTTGATAGGAAATTTCCTATCCATGATACTTTCCATATTCCTTTAAGATAATTGTTGGTATTTTTAAATATTCCTATCCATCTCCCACTCTTGCTTCCATACACACTAGGGTAGTTATAGACAATTATTACTATTATATTTTACATTATTTTTGAAGTTTTATTCTTAGTCTTAAATACACATAGGATAGAAGCACATACAAAATAAACTTTGAATCTATTTTTTATTTAATTGCTTATGGAAGTTGAAATACCAAACATGGGACTTGAATATATTGACAAGCTCCCAACAGTCGCACCATTTTCTAAGTTTCAACTATAGGCACTTTGATGATTGTCTCACATGGAGGTTTCATATTTCTTCTCCCCCTTGTTGGACTTAAATAATTTGTTTTAACTTAGTTTACATATCATTTATTTTATGTTGTGAAATCTATGTTATTTTCTATATTGTTGTGTTACTATTATTAATTCCTATGTTTGGTTGTGTGCAACTTGTGTCTATTTTGCAAGTTTCTCATCCTCTACATTGGTTGTATATTTTTGTGTATGGAGGATAGCAATATATTTAGACATGTGATCATAGTTGTGTTGTTGTCTATATTACAAACTCTATCAAATTACTATTCCAAATCCTAGTTTTGTTCAAGTTCTCATCCCTCGGGTCATTTATTAGGTTCTCTTTCAGTACTTCCTATTTTTTAATTTTGTTGGTTTTAAAGAAAAGGTGTAGTATTTTTTGCATAGATAAAATAAATATAATTTATATAGGCAATATACACTTTGATATAATCAATTAGGTCATAGATATATCTAGTTTATATTACGTGATTATGTATATTAATCTTATCTATGAATTTGGTCTTATTTGCAACTTAGAAGTTATCAAAGGAATCAAATAACACCTATTTTAGGGTTAGGAAAGGGTTGAATGATGCGGGCACTTGAATTTTCTAGGACACTCCTTGAACAACATCAATCTTCACATATTCAATGATGTCATGGAGGTTTCTTCTCTTTGGTGATGGCTACAAGATGAAGGTCTTTAAAGACAAATTTAGTTTTTTTATGGTAACTTCAACTTTGAGTCGACAAAAAATAATTAGGGCCTTTTCCATGATCCTAATATGATATATTCCTAAGTATATATTATATGTTCCTAAGGATAAGCAATTGTGGCATGCTTAAACCTAACATAAATATTAGTTAATACACTAATACCCCTTAATTAGGACGAAAGGGGTATGTCCCTACATAGTTTAGCCTATAAATAAGAAAGATAAATCTCTCTCGTATCATCATATCATACAATATTGAAATCATATATTATTATCTGATTATTGTCCAGAGGTCACCCCCTCAAATTGGTCTGTTATATTTCTAATTTTTATAAATATTTCCAAGGGATATATCTTAACAAGTGGTATCAGAGCTATGATTTGGGCCAAAATAACTTCCAAACCAATGCAAATTTGGATTTGATTGTTTTTGGGTTTTGAGATATGTATTAGGTAAGCCCTAAAAAAGAAAAGACTTTCAAGGTAAGTTTTCTAAAATTTATTGAGATTTTACTTTTTTCATTAATTTGCTCTATAGGCCAAAATTTTAGGATTTTTTCTTAAAATATATATTTTTGAAAAAATTATAAAAAAATAGGTAGGGTTATCTCTTTGTAATTTACTATTAGAAATACAATAAATCCTTAAATTTAGTGGTCAAAGTTTAGTCAATTTTTTTTATTAATTTGCTCTATAGGCTGTAATTTTTGGAATGCTTGTAAAAAAATTATTATTTTGGAAAGATTATCAAAAAATAGGTAGGGTTGGTTCTTTGAAATTTATTTTTAGACTTAAATTAAATTCCTTAATATAGTGATCTAAGTTTTTTCCAAACTAAAACATCAAATTCTCTTTCACACCAAATAATTTTCTACCTTAATACATCTTAAAATTAAAAAAATAACTATTTAGCCATGTAATCTTTAGGATTAGAGTACCTTTCCACACATATGAAATCTAAGGACCCATTTTATTTTCCACCACCTAAAATTGAGGAAATAATTCCACAAGGACATGAAACAATGATACATCTCATCAAAGATAAATTGTTTGACCCATTTATGAAATTCAAGTAAATGAGGGTTTAGATAGATTTATGAAGGAATTTTTATCGTAATAAAGTCCCAACAAAATCACCAAGGTGGGTACAAACTTAATAAACCAAATCAAGGGATATGATAACCTTTTCGAGGTCAACAATTATACCTACCAAGAATAAACATTCACATATTTGATGGTAGAAATGTAATTTCATGGATAAGCCTCATAGAACAACAATTTAAATTTTACAATATACCAAATAATACCATGGTTGACATAGCTTTACTATATTTAGAATTAGGAACTCACCAATGATACTAATGGAAGATGAGTGATAGATAAAGACAATTGTTTAGTTGGTAACAATTTAGTAAAGAATTAGAAAACTTTTATGAACAAAAATGCATTGAAAAATATTTTACCCAAATAAAAAATTAAAATAATTAAGGTCTTTATTTGAATATAATGTCGAGCATTTGAGATTGGCGCTTAAAGCTCCCAAGGTGATACCTTTCCAAAGGCTACAATTGTACATCAATTCAAACTTAAGGACAAAATTCAACATGATGTTTGTTTGTTGGAACCTTATACAGTTAGGTTTAGCTATGCAAAAAGCGTTGCATATTGATAAAAAGCACCACCAAAGGTGAAATCACGAGAGAAAGTGATAAAAATATGACTAATGCTATTAGCAAAAAAATGAATAAATTCTTTAACCTAAGAGAAATTAGAAAGTTCTCTCCTCAACAAGAGATTGAGAAAAGAGAAAAAGACTCATATTGGAATTATGATAGCAAATCAAGGAGTCATAAGTGTTTTAACTTAGTGATAAAAACAATGATTTTGAGTATGAGGGAGAAGTACTACAAGAGAACCAAACATATAACTTAAGAATGAAGATTCCAAGGAAAAAAAAAGCACTATTATCTCCCTACATACATTGAATAAAACAAATGCACCACAAACATTCAAAGTAAAATTGGTAATATAAAAAATAAGAAAGTTTAAGTGGATACTGATACTTATGCATAAATTTATCGATAAAAAATAGCTAATAAACTCAATTATTGTATTTATCTCATCTCTAATTTTCAAGTCATGATAGTTGATGGAAAACATCTACCTTGTGGTGGTAAATTCCATCATATAAAGCTCTCAATGGGAAATTATCAACTAGATTCATAAATGTTTGCTATCCCTATTAGGGGAGTGGATGTAGTTTTAGGTGTGCAATGGCTTAAACAATTAGAAACAATATCTTTTAATTTTCTAGACTTATCCATGGATTTTAGGATATATGGGAAAAAGTGTAAAGTTTTGGGAATAAAATCATCACCAAGTGAAATCATTAGTTCCCTTAGGATGGAGAAATTACTCAAGAAAGGTTCTTATAATATAGGGGCACAATTAAATTTTATAAAAGAAAAATATATGATAACTCAAAATAAACCAAAAAATTCAAGAGATTATTCAACATCATCAATAAGTATATAAAGAATCCAAGGATGGACCTCTAATTGAAGACACTGAATTAATACCAAAAAACATTGTTCATCCCAAAAAAGATTCTTATTTATCTCCTGTGCTTATTCTTAACAAAAGGAATGATCCATTGAGAATGTGCTAACATTACAAGAAACTAAATAAAAACACTCATAAAGATAAGCTTCATATTCCTATTGCTAATGAATTGGAAGAAAATAAAATCTATGAAACAATCCAAATGTGTCTTTAGGTTGAAATAGGTAGAATACTCAAGACATTTGGTGTCACTTAAAGGTATTAAGATGGATCCTAAGGAGAGAGGATTTTTGGGTCTAGCAAGCTACTATAGAAGATTTTTTCATACCTATCATCCTATAAGAAAAATTTCTTTTGGAACGATATTAAAGTGAATATCCAAAAACTAATGGTAGAACGTTTTATTATGCCAACAAAATAAAAGGGAAATAGTGCATACTTTAGGCCTCTTACAAATATTAGGCATTCCAATATAAAATTGAGCAAAAATATTAATGGAATTTATTATGGGGATACCAAAGATAAATAATATTGATGTAATTTGGTTTGTTATGGATAAACTAATTAAGAATGCATTTTTTTATGAACCCTCTCATCTTTTTTCCACTAATATTAATGGAATTTATTATGGGGATACCAAAGATAAATAATATTGATGTAACTTGGTTTGTTATGGATAAACTAATTAAGAATGCATTTTTTTATGGACCCTCTCATCTTTTTTCCACTAATATTAGGGAAAAAGTATTCATACAAAATACACAATAATTTCATGAAATTTCCAAAATTAGATTGGAAAATAGAGCCACCTCAGAATTCCTAATCAAGTGGAAAAAATTTTAGTTGAAGATGCAACATGGAATGATTCATACAAAATATTTTAGAGTTGCTAAGAATTGAGGGCAATACTTTTTTAAAGGGGAAGGAAAAGTTATAACCCTAATATGATATATTCCTAGGTGTATATTGTATATTACTAAGGATAAACACTTGTGGCATGATTAACCCTAATATATAAATATTAGTTAATACTATAATACCCCTTAATTAGGCCTATAAATAAGGAAGACAAATCCCTCCCATATCATTATATCATACAATATTGAATTCATATGTTATTATATGATTATTGGAGGTCACCCCCTTGAAGTGGTCTATTATATTTATAATTTTTACAAATATTTCCAAGAAATATCTTAACAAGTGGTATCAAAGCTACGATTTGGGCCAAATTTTTCATTTCCATAATAAATTCCAAACTTGTACGAATTTGGATTTGATTATTTTTGGGTTTTGAGGTATGTATTTGGTAAGCCCTCATAAAAAAATTAGACTTTCAAGGTAAGTTTTTTAAAATTTATTGAGATTTTAATTTTTTTCATTAATTTGCTCTATAGGCCAAAAGTTTAGGATTTTTATTAAAAGATATTTTTGAAAAGCTTGTAAAAAATTAGGTAGGGTTAGTTCTTGTAATTTACTATTGGAAATAAAATAAGTCCTTAAATTTAATGGTCAAAGTTTAGTCAATTTTTTTATTAATTTGCTCTGTAAGTTGCAATTTTTGGATTTTTTGTAAGAAATTTATATTTTTGGAAAGATTATCAAAAATTAGGCAGGGTTAGTTCTTTGAATTTAATTTTTAGACATAAAATATATTCTTTAATTTAGTGATATAATTTTGGTCCAAATTGAAACATCAAATTCTCTTTCGGACCAAATACTTTCCTACCTTAAAAGATATTAAAATAAAAATAATAATTAAAGCTATGCCATCTTTAGGATTAGAGGACCTTTCTACACATATAAAATCTAAGGACCCGTTTTATTTTCCACCACCTAAAATTGAGGAAATAATTCCACAAGAACATGAAACAACACATTTCATCAAAGATAAATTTTTTGACCCATTTGTGAAATCCTTAAATGAGGGCTTAGATAGGTTTGCAAAGGAATTTTTATCAAATTTAAAGTCCCAACAAAACCACCAAGGTAGGTACAAAACTAATAAACTAAATCAAGGGATAGGAGAACCATTTTGAGGTCACAACTATACCTACCAAGAATAGACATTCATATATATTTGATGGTTGAAATATAATTTCATGGATAAGTCTCATAGAATAAAAATTTAAATTTCACAATATACCAAATAATGCCATGGCTGACATAGCTTTGCTATATTTAGAATTGGGACCTCACCAAAGGTACCAATGGAAGATGAGTGATAAACAAGGACAATTGTTTAGTTGGCAAGAATTTAGTAAAGAATTAATAAACTTCTATGAGCAACCATGCATTGAAAAATATTTTACCCAACTAAAAAATTTAAAACAATTAGTGTATTAATTTGAATATAATACTGAGCATTTGAGATTGGCACTTAGAGCTCCCAAGGTGACACCTTGCCAAAGGATAAAATTGTAAATCAGTGGACTTAATTCCACCAAATTCAACATGATATATATTTGCTAGAACCTTGTACCATTAGAAAATCTATACAACAAGCATTGAATATTGATAAACAAAACACCACCAAAGGTTAAACCATGAGAGTAAGTGATAGAAATGTGACTAACTATGCTAGAAAAAACATGGAAAAATTCTTTAACCAAAGAGAAATTTAAGTAAGCTCTCTCCTCAACTTGAGATTGAGAAAATAAAAAATAATCATATTGGAATTGTGATAGCCAATGATCAAGGAGTCATAAGTGTTCTAGAGTGAAAAATAATGAGTTTGAGGAAGAGGGAGAAGTGCCTGCAAAAGAACCAAACATAAAACTTAAGAATGAGGATTCCAAGGAAAAAAGAAAGCACTATTATCTCCCTACATACATTGAATGAAAAAATGCACCATAAACATTCAAAGTAATTGGTTTAATATAAAAAAGAAAAATGTGAAAGTTCTAGTGGATACTGGTAGTATGCGTAACTTTATCGATAGAAGATTAGCTAATGAACTCGATTATTTTGTTTATCCTGTCTCTATTTTCAAGTCATGATAGTTGATGGGAAACATATACCTTGTGGTGGTAAATTCCATCATATAAAAATCTTAATGGGAAATTATCAACTAGACTCATAAATGTTTGCTATCCCTATTAGGGGATGGATGTAGTTTTAGGTGTGCAATGGTTTAAAAAATTAGGAATAATATCTTTCAATTTTAAAGACTTATCCATGGCTTTTAGAATACATGGAAAAACGTATTAAATTTTGGGAATAAAATCACCACCAAGTGAAATCGTTATCTCTCATAGGATGGTGAAATTAGTTAAGAAAGGTTCTTATAATATAGGAGCACAATTACATTTTATAGAAGAAAAATATATGATAACTCAAAATAAACCAAAAATTCAAGAGATTATTCAACACCATCAATAAGTATTTTAATAATCTAAGGATGTATAGGTATAATTAGAGACATTGAATTAATACCAAGAAGCATTGTTCATCCCCAAAATGATTCCTATTTATCCTATATGCTTATTCTTAACAAAAGAGATGATCCAATGTGCTCACATTACAAGAAACTAAATAAAATCACTCATAAAGATAAGTTTCATATTCCTATTGCTAATGAATTGGAAGAAAATATAATGATTCATATTGGTGAAGATGTGTCTCCACCACCCCCTATTTCGGGGACTAAGAGAAAGAAGGTTTAGAAGGAGGGTAGCAAAAACAAATTGGCTATTAGGTCTGGCAGCCCCGCGTAGGAGGAGCATGCTACTTCTCCTATGAAGATGAGTGATGGGAAGGAGTCTATGAGATCTCTTGGTGTGGACTTGGATTTGCTAAAGAGAAGGAGGTTAGTGGTTGAGGACATTGTTAGCTCTCTTCACAAGATCCAAATGTCAATGACTGGGGTAAAAGGTAAGGAGGTTTGTGAGAGCTAGGATAAGATTAGTATTTCCTAGGAGGGGGATGCAAAGGATAAGAATGTGTTTAAATTTGATAGGGAGGATCTTCCCAATGTTTTGGGTATGACTAAGGAGGGTACCATTTCTCTATTTAAATTTTTTAAATGGTTTCATGAGCTCAATTTGACTAATGTTAGGGTTTGGGGTGCTGTGAGAAAAGTGGGGGAGTCTTCACAGTATTCTATTCAGACTCAAGTTGATGAGCTATTTAATTCCTTGAAGATTTCTGCTGAGGAGATGCTGAAGATGAAGCAGTTGTTTGAACAAAGAAAATTGACCTTGGAAGAACAAATGGAAAGGGTTAGTGTGAAATTGGATAAGGTTGTGGATAAATCTTCTTTGAGGTATGAGGCTAAGGGCATTTCTACTATTAATGAGAAGGAAAAGAATTGAATGGAGCATACTTCGGGTGAGAAAGATGTTGCTCATGATAGGCATGTGCTGGAGGAAGCTTCGAATGACAAGGCTATGGGTTCATAGAATGTTTTGTTAATGAGGTAAATGTGGTTGGGACTGGTGCTAGAACTCGTAATAAGACCAAGATGTAGACTGTGATCCCCACTAAAGATGTTTCTAAGCCATGTATGCACATCAAAAGACTATTGAGAGTGACATGGAAGCTGTAGACATTCTGAAGAATATGTAGTTCTATTGTTTTTGTCCTTCCTTTTTGGTTGATGTCCTGCTGATGGTTTGTTGCGTTTTGGCTATTGTTTTCTCTATTTAGTTATCTTTTGCTTCAACTTTTCTTTTTTGTAAAGGGTTTTAGGGTCCCTTCAAAACCTTTTTACCTCTAATAAAAAAAACATCAAAATTCTTAGATTATTCTTGAACTTCTTTTAGTTTTAACAATTAGGTTGAGCTCCTTAGCTAGGTCACCAATTGCATACTTTTAGCAATTCCTTACCCAAAGAAAATCTATAATAGTCACCAAGATAGTAATGTCAACCATAGTTTAAGATTTATAATAATTTGTAGCATCTTTGTACCCACCTTAGCTTTACCTTTGTTAAGAAAATGAGTTTCAATAGAAAACTTGATCTTAGCTTCATATAACTTGTACATTCTATCAAATATACACATGTACCTAAGAAAGATCATTATTTTATTTGAGATGTTAGAACTAACCCTACCCTTTCGTTGGAATTTAACATGTAAATTCCTATCAAACAATAGAAATTGGATGTTTTTAGTTAATAAGACTGGAACTAGACTTTATTGAATAATTTACAAATATTTTGAGGGTAATTTTCAATACTATCAAACAAGACAAATAGCCATGAAATATATTGAACACTAGCCCACTTAGCTCACATAAATAAGAAATAGTTTCACTGAAATTTTATATAAGAACATTAACAAATGACCCTCAAAATATTCACATGACCCACATGCAAAACACAATCGATGATTACAATCAATAAATCACCTACAACTAAACTTTTTTAATAATAAACCACCTAAAAAAGAATTTTTTAGGCTCAATCACATTACATGAAATATTTCCAAGCCTACTCATCCATCTAGATTCAAAATTATTAACCCCCCAAAGAGAGTTAAAATGATGGTAGAAGGTATCACCATTAGAAGGCATGCCACACATATTCTAAATAGTAACCTCCAATAGCTCTTCACCACAAGAATAAGATAAGTTATCCCACGAGTGTGAACTAGGATGGCGTGGTATCTAGTGCGATGGACTTTGACTCTGCAAATAGATAGGATAATCCTTGTTCAAACCTTGACATACGAAAACCTCGCTGGAATGTAATTTAGAAGTTTAGAATATTTTAGACCAAAGAATATGTAATAGTCAACAATCTACTCCACGACCTCCCTACACACAACCAAGCAAGTATGCACCAAGATTATTTTACAAGAATACCCACAAGCATCTAGCAAATGTAAGATAATGATCGATGCCCCATTCCTTTCTCTCTAAATCATATAGACATCATTGAGAGGTCCTTAGAATGGATCAACAAGATAAATCATAAGACAAGATCAAAATGAACAAACAATCAATGATTTTTATATCTCTTCCCAAAGGGTGTGTTGTGTTTTGAGGATAAATATCCAAAATGATTGCCAATGATAATTTCCATTGTAGGAAGGATGCATCCTAAGATATGTTATCAGATGTTGGTGGGTTGATAGGTTGTTTGAAAGACCATTGATATAAAGTTTGATTGACATGTTTGATAATGGTCACGAGTTTGATTTTTTCATTTAAGGTTCCTACTTTTGCTGATTATTGTACTTGTTTTTCGTTTGTTTTACCAAAGTTTGAAGATGATGTTTGATTTATTATGGATGAGAGTTTATTGCAGGTGAAAGTGAAATGAGCTGGATGGTTTTGGATTTTTTGGAATATTTCAATGTTTTTGGTATTTTGAAAATGTTTTGAGGCTATTTTTGATCTTTTTGAAAGTTTATGTGAATGTTCTGGTTTTTGATTATTTGAGGTTGTTTTGGGTTTTTCAATATTTTCCAATGTTTATGGGTTTTCAAGTTTTCAAATGTTTTGGGGTTTTTTATGGGATTTTGAACAAGAACCTAACCTAAAATACTATCCTATGGGCCTTAGGGGCTTATCAAAGATGAGCCTTGCCTATGTTATAGATGCAAAGATCACGTAGTTCGACTGACTTGACTTATTGATGATGAGATATGAACACTTGATGGATTGTTACTTTATTGTGATGGACTCCTAAAGGATTGACCTAGGGTGTCTTGGGGACACATCAATGATTTCCTTGCTTACGTTGAAGCTCAGAGACTCAAAGTTTGACATGGTAATGTTTTTGGATTTTTGATGTTTTGACTTGTTTAGGGATTTTGATGTGTTTTGGATTTTGACTTTAAATTTTTTGAATGTTTTTAGATTTTAGCTGTATAGGATTTTGATTTTTTTTGATGTTTTTGATTTTTGATGAGGTTTTATGATTTTTTTTGGGATTTTTGATGAGATTTGGATATTTTCAATTTTCACACAATTTTGATTATTTGGATATGGATAAGTGATGATATCAATGATCTATTTGGGATTTTGTTGAAATCCAATCTAGGATTGATTGATCTGATTAATAGATTACCAATAGTGATAACATTATTGAGGATGATCAACAATGCAAGGATAGTATTGAGCAACACAAAGATTGATTGATTGGATAAGATAGATTAAGATTTTGAAGCTAGGCTAGGAACAAAATCTATTGGAATTATTTGATGTGACGTTGAAGTGCAAGGTAGATGCAAATGATATTGATTGTTTGGATTGATGTTTGATAAAAGATAAAGCTTGATAAGGAACATCTTCCTGTCAAAATGTGCCATGGGCTAGTGATTTGGATTTTTTATTACAAATGATTTGACCAATTTTATTTCATGTTAGAAAATGTTTAGATCACAACTTAATTTATAGGATATAGCTCAAGGTTTATTCCTGAAGCAAGATGTAAGTATCTACTACCAGTTTCTAGCAATGTATGCAATGACATGGTTGGATGCATGGATAAATATATGGATTGATGGATGGGTATGTGAAGGATGACAAAGATTATCTTGTGAAAGGATAACATGTTTGGATAGATTATGCCTCTTTGGATAATGCCTCATGGCTCAGATAATGCTGGTTAGGATACAACCAATGATAGTGACCCATGTCAAGATGTTTACCATAAGCAAGTGTGAAGAACATACCAAACCTTTGCCAAGGTCAAGATAAGTTAGATGGGATGAAAACGGATTGGATAATGAAGGGTTCCTGGATTTATTATGGATAAGATGAATGGAATGTGGGATTTATTATGGATGGGATGAGATGCCTCTACCTAAAATTATGCACATAGATTCTCAATTCTACTCATGATGCCTATTTTCCAGGTTTTCATCATGGCACTTGTCCAAAGTGCCTCCAAAGTGGTTTTCACTAGAGGACGATTTTTCTCTCGACTATTTTCTTGATTTTTTTATTTTTGATTTTTTTTGAAAGTTTATGCTCATGTTGAACCACCTGGTATTGCTAATGTATATGCCACTGGTGCTGATGTAGATGTTGTTGCTATCATGATGTGCGAATGATATCCTGCTTGGAGGAGTTACTTTGTTAGGATACGTGCGCTTGGATTTAACCCATGGATTCTCTTATCTTCTTTTTCGATATCGGAGTTAACCTCACCTAGATGTGTAAATCATAATAGAGTGCCCTTAGAGTCGTGATGATAAAGAGTTGCTACCAATACACGATCAATATGAGAGTTGGATACCATGGATGTTGAAGTGGATGGTGGAATGCATTGAGGGATAATGAGATGCAAATGGATTGGTCGATAGTTTGGAATATTTGATTCTCCAAACATGGGATGATGAGCAATGATGGGTGGATATGGAGATTCGATTGGGACCAACTTCTTGATATACCTTATAGGTCGCTCTTAAAGCTTTCTTTTGTATTGATGGATATGTTTCACTTTTTGATTTTGCCCCATAGTTTCTTTGATTGATGAGGTATGACAAGGATGATTTTCTTTATTTTTCTTTGGTATCCATTTGAATTTTTCTTTGTTGATTCTTTTGCTTCAATACTTTTCTCTATTATTTGATATAGACTTCTTTCTTGTGGTTGGTCCCAATTAGTGGGTGGAATGATGCATGGAAAAATATTCATGATATGAATGGTTGGAGTGTTGGTATCTATTTCATCATAAGGAATCTTCGTGCTCCCCATGTTGGTGTTTTCGCTAGATAAATTTTCCCCCAATATTATGGGATTATTACTAACATACTTTGATTTTTCTGCTGAAAAACCATTTCATTGCTTTTCAAGATTGTTTAGCTTCGTTGATTCTTGATAATGCTTGATATACTCATACTCACTTTATTCAATCTATATGGATGATGTTTTTAATTTTGATGATTCTTAGAAAGGTGTTGATGCTTTACAATCCATATAGGAGTCTTCCTCATGATCCATTTCTACTTTCTCTTTAAAGGATGTTTATGATTTACCATCCATGTAGAGGTCTTCTTCATGATCAAATTTCCATATATGTATGGATTTTTCTATGCCTTGATTATGTGTAAAGATATTAAGAGTAGGAGACTCTTGTTCCTTGGTAATGATATCAAGAGTACGTATGAGACTCTCGTTTTGGATGAAGATCATCTACATGTCCATTAGGAGTAACCATCTCATGGGTAGATGGAGGAGTATGTGATATATGGATATGATAATTATTTGCGAAATCTTGTATGGATTGTAGAATACCCATTAGATCATGGTAGTATCTTGGAGATAAATATTCTTGATCTTGACTTTGTGTGGTGTTATCTTCAATATGCTTGAGTTTATGTTCTTGACATGGATCAATTTCAAAGGATGGATTGTTTGCAAAAGGTTATTGAATGTATTCATTATGCATGGGTATTGGCTCAATATTTTCTTGATCTTCAAGTGAATTTGGATCAAGTGTTGAATTGAGGATTTCTTCAATATCTACAACCATGAGGTCAAAGGATGCCAATATGTCTAGAAAAGGACCATTTCTAGACTTTAGTGAAAGATGTTGATCATGCTTTGGAATTTTTTTTTGAGATATGTCCTCTAACTCATTAGGTGATGTAAAGACATTTTCAACCTGATTATTGACATATGAATCTTGAATTTTGTCCTCAAACATGGTGGT
Source organism: Sequoiadendron giganteum (assembly GCA_007115665.2). Lineage (NCBI taxonomy): Eukaryota > Viridiplantae > Streptophyta > Pinopsida > Cupressales > Cupressaceae > Sequoiadendron > Sequoiadendron giganteum. Next base: position 627,144,324 of record CM021105.1, on the reverse strand, counting down.
AGGGATATTATCAATGTTTTCAATATAGGATCAAATGATGTTAACACTTCTTGAAATGGATCATTGTTGGATATTGTTGATGGGTTTTGATCATGATTAAAAAGTGACTCTTGATGTATGTTTATTTGATCGTTGTCTCAGTTATGATGAGTGTATTGGTGAAGGGGACATGATCACATCACTCACTTGTGAGCGCCCTGTGATTCTGTGATTTCCTCTTCATGATGTGTATTTTATGTTGCTTATATATATATGATCTTGGTTACTTTGTTTTTAGGTTTGTAGGTACATGCAATCGACTCCACCTGGTTTCACAGGTTTGAGCGTGTCGATCCAACGATTAAGTTGAATGAGAGATAGTAGCTAGGTAACTTGTGTCAAGTCTACACCCTAGCCATAGTGTGTCGTCAGTCGTGTTTGTTGAGTCATTGGTTGCCTTGTTTTAATATTATTTAATTTTGATGGGTTCTTGATTATGGAAATAAATGTTTAAAATTATTGCATTAAATAATATTGATATTTATTTAATTAAAATTAGGCATTTTGATAGAAGTTTTTATTTAAATTAATTAATTAAATTTAATCCAAGGGGTTGAATTTATTTATTAAATAATTAAATTTAATTAATATAAATATGTTTATTTAGAAAGTTTAAAAAGAGAATTTAATTCAATTAGTGGTAATTAAATTCAATTTGGAATTAATTAGGATTTGAAATTATTAAATTATATTGAAATTAAAATTGGTGGTTAAAAGATATTTTATTATTGCCAGCATGTGGGAGTTAAATTAATGAAGAGGTTGTTGAAAATTTATTCACAGAGAAAATTTGGGATTTTGAAAGAAGAGGAAAGCTTCTTCACGGGAGTGTGAGGATATTTTTGAAGGAAGATATTTTTGGGGAGAAGAATGAAAAATTGAAAATACACAGAAGATTGTTGAGGTTTTTTGGCTGTAGGAATTTTAAAAGATTTATTTTATTAGATTTGTTGTGAATTTTGGATACGATTTTGGTGCTGGAAATACTGTGGTTGCTGGGAAGAAGCTATGAAAGCTTTGGAAGAGGCTCGACATCAAAAGATTCAACTCATAAGAAGCTTCTTGATATAGGTTCTTTACTTGTTAATTTAGATTTGTTTAAGATCTAGCAATACAATTTTGTTTTAGAGAAAGGAAATTTAAAGCTTTTATCGTTGCCGTGAAGAATTTAGAAAATATTATTTACAGTGAAAACCTTTAAATATGAATTGTTTTATTTGAGAGATTTATTAGATCTAAACTGTAAATTAAACCTAGAGGAAAACAACATTTAGATTTTTAGAAAATTAAACCTCTGTAGTAAAAAGGAATTTTCTTTGAAACCTCTGTGTACTTTGTGGTGGAGAAACCCAGAAGATATTAGGATTTGAATGAGAACCTTTGTAGGAAATAAGAAGTTTCCTTGTGCCAGTGTTTGGTTTTGAGAAGGCTAATAAAAAAAATTAATTTAGAATCCTTAATGAAATTTGGATGTTCTCTGGAAATTTTATAATTTCACCTGTAGGTGAATATTTTGAAAAATTCCTCCTTTATGTCTATTATGCTGAGATTATATATATATATATATGTATACATATATATACATACATATATAATATATATACATATATATAAATGTTTTATTTTGTTTAAATTTTTGAAATCCCCATACGGCGAATTTTATTTAATTATATTCTGGAAGTATGTTTTTTGTTTATGAGTTTTGAATTTCGAAGTCCAAAAATTCTTATGTAAGGGGTTTTGGTGGGGGCGCATGGCACACCCCACCATACCTGCTTGGTTGGGGAGAGCGTTGCTCCCATGGCAGTGCCCTCCACTTTAGTGGAGGGAGCGCTGCCATGGCAGCAACGTTGCCCCCAAAGCTTTGGGTAGTCAGTTGTAGCAGGTACAGTCCAACGCCCAAGATACTGCAGCCGGGCTGTACGCTGTATAGTCCGACGCCCTTATGGTTTGATTTAACTTTTTTTTAACAAAACAAAAAAGAAAAACACGAAAGTTTTAAATTCTATCCGAATTCATTTCTGTCTCGAAAATCGTGAATTTTGAATGTTATTTATATTTTTATATGATATAATATTTATATATATATACATTATGTATATATGTATGTATATATGTATGTATATATTATATATATATAATGTGTATATGTATAAGTATATATTAATTTTATATGTTATTTTTGTGATTTGAATAAAATAACAGTTATTTATAGATATATATTTAATGAGTATATATACATAATTATATATTAAAATATAATTATGTATGTATATTTTATGAATATATATTGAATATATATGTTGATAATTAAAATAGTTTGTATTTCAAAAATATCATATTTAATGTTAGATTGGAAATGGAAGGAATTGTTAATAGAAGGAACTATGTTGCTTTTAAAGTTATTTGAAAATTTGATTTTACCGTAGAGGAAATTTAATTGTTGTAATTAATTATTTTGTTAAGGCAATTGTTTTTATTTACTGTGAAATGTATTAGAAAGGGAAATGGATTTAATATATCCAAAAGTAGATTATTTCCTTGCAATTGACTTGTTGAAATTATTTCCTCTATGCCCTTGTTTGGGGAAATGGGTTAAGTGTGTTTCAAATTTGTAAGTCTTCCAGAGGATCCTAGAGGATGAGGGTCGTCGATTTTTTATGTCAACCATTTGTATTTCCCTTGGGTAGCGCATTATGTGTTTGGTTGCCTCCAAGTGTTTGGAGTGAGTTTCATTATATGTTGCCTCCTTGAGTTGGAGTGGTTGTTTTGTCTAGTTTGTATGCACTTGAGATACCCTTGGAGTTTAGTTTTATATAGTTTGTTGTCAAGTAGAAGAGTGGATTCTATTAGGCGCTAGAGCCCAAAGAGGTAAATTGGGTAACCTTCAGAGGTGGTTTAATCAAGTGATAACTAAATTAATGTACTTAGAAGATTAGGAAGTATTTCACACTAATCAAGATAATTTAGCTTCACTCATAGACACAAGTGCTCGTTTAGACTTGGGGTGAGTGGGAAGGCCTGGAATGGAAAGGTCAACTATCTTGTCCTTATGAGAGGTAGTCGATTCCGCATGAGTGAGTATGGGGGTCGAGATTTGGTTGAGGTCACCAGGATTACCGGAGCCTATGAAGATTCCTAAAGGAGATCTCATGACGAGTTGTGCGATGATACTCTGTCTAGGACAACAGTGGTATTTGTTTTATGTGTATGGTTTTTTTATCATACTTGATCAAATTTTATGTCTGGAAGCAATGTGACCATGTTAGAGTTGGACTTTTGTTGTACATGTGTTTAGTTGTGTCAGTATGAGTCAGCCTATGGTTAGAGGTTGTAGAGATTGTCCATGTTATGTTTTTACTATCTCCTAGCATGGGGGGTGGGCCTTCGAGTACCGCTTGGTTGTGTGGAGCATGCACCATACACCGTTGGGTCCCCCTTTTATCTTCAGTACTTGGTGGTGAGACATCCAGTTGGACAACTCACAGTTCCTGTTTTAATTCAAGCATTGTATTAATTCAATTTGTAACTTGTTATTATACCCCTCATTTGTTTACAAGGTGGATTTATGTAATTGTAACACATTTGTACTATAGCCTCATTCTGGGAATGAGTGATGTAACCATATGATTAAGTTAATGAATATGGAATATGTATGGATATCTCATTATGTTATGTTGTATCTTTTTGTTGTTTAAATACTTATTTCATATTGTCATTAAATGCTATGGTTTTATGTTGTTGTATGTGTGGGTTTAAGTAATCTTAGTTACTAGCCTTAGAGGTTGTTGTCAATTGTAGGTGAACATATGTATGTTTAATACACTTTAATAAAAAAAATTGTGTACACTTTTATAGTGAATTGCAACTTCCTCTAGGGTTGCGTGGTGGGGCATTACAAATTTAGACCACTCTTGATGTATGAATCGGGTTTATATTCCATATTTTTCTTGTGTTTTTACCTTGTTACAAAATTGAACCTCTAAGGTGTTTTGCAACAATGATGTGAGTGGATGATGAGAAGGGGTGAGTGATATGGGGGATGAACTTTCTAAACTTTTGGAAAACACTTTTAGACAAAGAGATTTGATGTTTTGATGAAAGGCATTAATGAACTTGTAGATCTTTAAGGTAGACTGTGACCTTTAAGATAAAATTGTCCACAAAATGTGATTTAACCAACTTAACTAAGTGCATGGAAACAAATCCATTTCACACACAACATAGCTAATTTCGGGGATTGATTTGATGTTTTGTCTAAGTCTAAAGAGTGTTGGTGTGTCCAAAAGTTTATAAAGTTTTTGGTGAGATGGAATGTAAATATGATGAAGGTGGATGCAATGTTTGACCCAAAATGTTAACCTAAAAATGAACCTTTGTTTGATTTGGCAAGACCAAGATAGTGAGAAACATGCTATACCTCTAAAGTGAAAAAACCCTAAGAACCCAATGATTTTGAAAATTTAGAAATCAATGATTTGATCATGAAACTTAATGATTTTTAGTAAAATAGAACTTGGACTCAATGTTCTGCAATAATTTCCTTGTCTCAATTTTGCTTGTGTTTGGGGAGTCAATAATTTGAACATATAGATCAATGTGGGGTGTTCATTTGATTTAATCTTGGATTAATGAAGTTATTTTTACCACATACAATGTCTTGATTAGATTTCAACTAAAATGTCTATGTCAAAAAAATCCTTCATTTCACAATGCCCATTATGTGAAAATCATGAAGTTAGGGCCATGGTTACCTATGTTAACTTTGGGAAGTATGGATTTAGATATAAGACAAAATATTTAAGTACCTAAGGGTAGAATCCTTAGGACAAACATCAATATCAAGAATTTTCAAGTGATATCCATGCTTAAACCAAAGGGTTTGAAATTTTATGAATCATGTTGATGTATGTTTGAAAAGTTTTGGAACCAAGTAAAGTATTTAACTAGATCACAATCATTTACAATCCTAGCTCAAGTGGTACATTCTTTTGATGGGCTTGCCTCATGCTCTTCATAGTAGAAGAGACTATTTTACATGCAATTGAGGAAAGAGTATAGAGGTATGTTAAGAATGAAGCCTTAAGATCTCCACACTTTAACCAAAATTTGACATGGAAAGTAACCTATTGGAATCCAAGTTCCAATGCACCACTTCAAAGAACTCATTGGATGGACAAGTTGGCCACTATAAACAAAGGCTTTTGAATGACTATATTCAGGATAAACTAGTGACTATACATGTGACGATTCACTCAATTAAGAGGCCTCCCAACCCTTAGAAAAATCTAAGGGTTTTTACGTATCAAACATATACTAGGGGAGACATTCATCGGTATAAAGCATCTACACTAGGTGGTTAATGACTTTATTCACACAAATTATTTATATAGTGGACTGAAATGAAAGTATCGCTTGGGTTGTTACCTCTTACAAGTTGGGAGGCATGCCCTCTAAAGGTAACACAATGTGCAAAAGACACTTAAGATGCTTTTCATCACCCAAGATCACCAAAAGGCGCAAGGGGAGAGGATACACACCTTAAGTAAGAAAAATAAAATAAATTATACTTGTGTGTTTCTCTTCACTCGAGATCGCACGAAGCACAAGGGGAGTGGATGTACGTACAACAAATACACACAAGCAAAGGAAGCACTCATTCATTTTAACCTTGAAAAGCACAATGAGTTCATTTTAAGCACCAAATGTAAGTGTTTGATTGTTTTGTTTGATTTTAAACCAATATTACAAAATGAGGATATGTGGGTCCAATTTTAACCAACTTTGAAAGTGAAATTTGAGCCTAATTGAAAGCTGGATGTCTTAAGATTGTAAGTTTAAAAACCCAATGGGAGTTTAGTGGTATTAAAACAAGAAGAAAAGCATCATATGATGGGTTAAAATTGTCCCATAAGTGTCAAAACACCTTTACAATAACTAGAACTAAGAAAAACTGAAAATCGAAAATTTCAATTTTTTTCGATTTTTTCTATGTTCTAGTAAATCATATTTTTAAAGGCCTTCAGAGCGAAATTTGGGGTTGAAAATTGCATCAATCCCTAGAAATTGATTTCCGAAAGCATTAATTTTTAGGAATAGAATTAGTACTCTTGGTTAACTTTCCAACGGTGCAAACGGATTCAAATTCTAAGCACTGAGTAGAAAGTTATGACCTCAACAAGTTGGGGTAAATAATTTCCTAGTTTTTTCCCAAATCTGCAAAACCAATTAGCCTTAAAAACAAAAAACATATGTCAATGACATGTTAGAGAGAACATGAAATCAAAAATTTAAAGCACATGCCAAAATTAGGTCTTTGTTTTGTTTTACCATTAAAAAGGCGTCGCTGAAATCAATTACGTCGATGAATTTCATCAAATGCGTCACCATATCAGAAGTGCATCTGTATATTGAAAAATCAAATGCATTGCTCTACAGTAAACATTGGCATCAATAGTGTTGCTATATCAAATGCATCGCCATAATGAAATTCATGATGTGAATAAAAATCACTTCAACGTCACTATTTTAAATATGTGGTGACGAAATTAAATTGCGCGTCACCAAACTAATATGAGTCATTGTTTTTAAACCAAAGTATGTTGTTATATAGTGATGCATTTGAGATGCATTGATGAATCCATCAATAGCATCACTAAATCTATAAACACAAGAAAATGAGAAAATGAGACCTATTATTATTTAAGAGTCTACACCTAAGTAGATACACATTAAGAATAGAGAACCAATACTAACATATATATATTTTATTTTTGAGTATATGAAATAAACATACATCTACTTTGTAATATGTGTCTATTATAACAAAAACTTAACTTATTTTTTACATTATTATTTGAGGAACTTTAGCACCCAAAAATATTTTAGGTACTCCTACTTTTTGGTTTACCTTATATATTATACTATAATGTCTATTTATTTTAATTATTTATGTATCTAACTATCATGGATGAGTATATCAATCCCCTAATAGTTTTCCTAGTATCCACCTAGACAAATTTAGTTTCCCAAACCTTAGACTACTACGAGTTCATAAAAAATTTCCTTGTCCCCACTCTTGCATATTTAAGTTATGATAATATTTCTAGACCAAGCCCAAGGAAATAGGGGCTCATGAAAAATAACATGGTTTTTTTGATTGATATTTTGGAAACATTATACTATGATCAAGTTTTATGGGTTTAGAACAAAATTATTGAAGCATCCAAAATTTATTACTAATAGAGTATTGGATTTGGAGTTTCCCCACCAAATATATTCTACCAACTTCAAATAGGGTGTAGGTATAAAGGAAAGATCCTTCTAAAACATTCCTTTCACCTTTAAACCTCAGTAATACTAAACAAAATAGGTTCACATGGTATCTAGGAATTAAAATTGGTAGATCTAGGAAAGGAATGAACTGATTTTTATTGGAATTATGACCCAAATAAATTTATGTCCAATTGGGTAAAGGATCCATGAGTGAAACATGGGTTTATCTATTTATAGAGATGAATATTTATATCTAATAGATGATTCCCCAATTTATATGCAGAGATAAATGAGCTCCTAGTGAGGTCACTTTTTTCTTGGGAAGCTTTAACTACACCCCATCAATATAGTAAACCTAAGAAGAATCATGGTGCATGCTCTCTAGAAGTAATTGATAAGCCTAGACTAGAATAAAGAATAAAATAGAGCCTATTTAAAATATAGGTAGGAGATAGCAAAACCATAATGAGGATATGGACAAGTGGGACTTGAAAAAATATATGGTATAGAGAACATGGTTCCCCAACCTCTATTCACGACATAAGCAACATTTCAAGGGGAGGTATTGTAGGAGTTGAAGTTGAGATAAAAGAGGAATAGATGCAATGTTCATAGGACATTAAAGCTAGTACTGTTTAGGTTAACGATATTTTTATGAAACATCTAGCCATCCCTTTATACAACACCACTCCATGCCATACAAGGAAAAACATCACAAGAACTTTAGCTCAAATAAATTTGACATCTAGGAGCTATAGGGTGTAGCTAGAATAGGCCCATTGATCTAGACAAGTGACTATCTAAAGGAAAATAAAGAGGGTTTAGAAAATGAATGAATAAATCTAAAAGTTTTTATATTAAGTATTTCCTTCAAATAAGACTATTGATATAGTAGATTGTAGTTCATGTCGAGCTATCTCTAATGCTTAATTAATTGGTGCTAATTATTATGCACATGTCTTAGTGAACCTGAGGATTCCTAGACTAAGTGGTACATCAATCAAAAGAGGGCTTCCATTAAATCATCAACCAGGGGATCATAAACTTTAGATAGTGCTAGAAAAATATATGCATTCATGGATTCTGGACTTCCTACATTAGCTAAGTATAGGCGAATCTTGAAACACATGTAAAAATAGTAAAATATTTTAATCAAAATAAATCTCTACTTCTCAAAATAGAGTTTAAAGGAATACAAATAACTACTTGAACATTGCTATGGGTACCTAATTGGCTGTAACTAGTTAACCGTTATACTACAATATGCTCTAACTTGGTTAACCTTTGAAGTACAAAAAAAATATCAATCTACATATTCTAATTCAAAAATTGTAATGCATTTATTCATAATCAAATAAATTTGAAACTGTTAATTAAACTCACAATGCATAATCTAATATAGTAATCTAAATTGAAGTGGTTCAGTAGAACCTCAATTGGCCCTTGATTGAGTTTTTTCTTTCACAAGATCTCGTTAATCACTCACTCACTCAACAAAATACATTATCAAAGTACTTCCTCTTTATTGCATTCTAAACACAAAATTGCTACACAATTTATCTAACAAGAAATCTTAAAAAGTCTAATTCAATAATATACACATGATCTTCTTCTTTTCTACTAGATTTTATCCTTGACAGGGTACCCCACTATATATGGTCTATGAGGGAGTCCAATTATCTATGAACTAAAAACAAACTAAGAACATATGTCAACTCTTCCTCAAGAATAGGAAGACCTGTTTGAGTTTCAAAATGTAAAGTAATAACTACTGAAATGAGTATGAAAATTAAAAAAAGGACTCTATAGCTAACAAGTTTAACTTTTTATAATAAAAAGATCTCAACAATTTTTTTTTGTTATAGTTCATAGCTTTATTGAGAATATACTTCTTCTCTTGGTTGTCTTTTTGAAAGATAAAAGTAATTCTCAGTGATTCATGATCTAATCATTAAATGATCCTCTATCTTCTTCTGAAAGTGGTCATGCTATAGTAGGTTGACTCCTTAATTGCAAAGAATTGTAATCCTTATGCTATGGATTGAAAATCCCATTGCTATGAGTCGATATGTATCTTAATACAAATATTAGTCTTATTTCCTAAGGTATTCTCATTGTTAACAACCATAAAATTCTAACATAAAATCCTACTAAGCTTCATGTACATTCATAAATCATACATACACATATTAACATAACATGTTTTTGTGATCCCCTAAAATGTTATGTCCTAATATGAGATGCTAAACAACTAATGATGCAATAAAAAGAAATAACACAAAAGAGGACACCTCAATGATTAGCCTAAGAAATTGATAAAATGAAAGCAAGATGAAATAAGTTGAGATTGATTATACTTTCATGTTGCTTCTTCCTTGGTTGGCCCTTGATCTTTGGATGTCTTGTGTGCTCCTTGGATGACTATGGAGTTAAGTGGATGCAAGATGCAAGATGGATTGATGAAAAATGCTATGGAGAAGCTAAAATGCTGCAAATGACAATTTGGCAAGAGTTTGGTAGCAAAAGACTTTCTCCCCAAAATGAGAGAAATGAGGGGGTATTTATAAGATAATTTGAATTCTCTAGAGAATTCAACGGTTGAGATTGATCCAACAAAGCCAAGATGAAGGGCTATGGTGAGTTGAGGACTCATAAGACCTCACATCTTGACATGTGGAATGTGAGATGGCCTAGGGTGGGATAATGTGGAAATGAGGTGGAAGAGAGGTACATGATGTGGATGAAGGACAAGTACCTTGTAGGTACCTTGGGGGATGAGAAGATTTCCTCAAAAAGGAACTTCCTGTCCCCAAATGAGCATGAAAGAGACATTTGAAGAATTTTAGAATTCCTCAAAAATATCCATGGGAAAAGGGGAAGTGGTTGGAGAAATAAATATGAATTAAAAATTCACATTCTTAGGAGAGTCTATTGGATAAGAGAGGGTTTCCAAAAATGTGGGGATTTGCCACATGTGAGTGGCGTGACAAGTCCAAGGTTCTAGAAGCCTTAGGCACATGCAAAATAACAAGTCACATTTGCATGGGGATAGGGTAAACCTTGGAAGAATAAAATGTGAATTAAAAATTCACATGGGGAAGAGGGGAGCCTAGGGTGAATAAATGTGAATTAAAAATTCACACGGGGAAGGGAGTCAAAGCCAAGAATGGCAAGTGGAAAGGTTGACCAAAAAAGGTATGCCAAATGTGGTTAATGACTTTGATTAAGGTTGTGCAAACCCTTGATTAGAATAATTAATGGAAGATTAGAAGCAAGTGGGAGATTATGGATGATGTGAAATTAATTTTGATTAAGTGGTGCACATCCTAATCATGGATTAGTTAATTTAATCTAGATTAAAAAATGATTATGGAGAATGTGACAAGGAGAGAGAAAATGAGGAATTAAAAATTGATTTTAATAAAAAAAGGTTAAGTGACTAAATTAAATAAATTGTCTTATTTATTTAATTTAGAGAAGAAAAGGTGTAAGGTAAAGTATTTAATTATTCAATTACATACTTTAGGAACCTTAGGAAGAAAATTAAATAATGATTAAATAAATTATTTAATCACTATTAATGAAATAGATGAATAAAGTAGACGAGTTTGACCATGTAGAAGTGGTCAAATTTAGATGTCTACATTTTCCCCCTCTTCGAAGTACTATTAGAATAACAGTGTTTAAAAGAAAAGAAAATGCAGATGACTCTAAAGAGGAAGTAACCAAAAAATGATGCCCTAGCATGGGGAGAGAGACCTGAGCTGCCCAAACAGTAGGGAATGGATGAATATTCCCCAATATTGTGAGGGAATGGCCATGATAGGGAAAATAAATAAATGGGAAGGGTATGCCCCCTCAAGAGGGTGAGTGGGGAAAAGAGAGGGGTCTCGGGTGACCTCTCGATAGGAAGAAACATAGGGTACGGTTGGAAAGAGCACAAAAAACTAAGCAAGTTTTCTTTTGGAATGAAGTCAATCCGACGAACGGTTTGTAAATGGCGACCTCGGGAAGAAAAGGGAAAAAAATGGGTTGGAGGCTTGTAGAGGGGCAGATTTGCTCCACTACAGAAGGGCGGGTCGACCTCGAAAAGGGAAGATCCGCCCTGGCACGAGGCAGGGCGAGTCCGCCCCATGGTGGGGCAAGTCCGCCCCGATGCAGGGCGGGTCCATTCCACCATGGGGTGGGGCACGGCGAGTCCACCCCGGTGCAGGGAAGGTCCGCCCCACCATAGGGCAGGGCGGGTTTGCCCCGCGGTCAGAGAGGGGGGGTCCGACTCGTGGCGGAGGGCAGGTCCGCCCCACAGCGGAGGGCGGATCTGCCCCGACGTAGGGTGGGAGATTGATGAGGGAGGAAGGGAGGGGGGAAAATATGAGAGATGAGATGATGAAAGGGGATATGAAGATGATGATGTAAATTGATGGATAAGAAATGATGATAAACGATGAGAGATAAAAGGTGAGCACAAATGGATTCGATAACACATATGATGTTGCCCCAGTCAAGCTACACGCCAGGTTGGGCGGATGGTTGATGGAGTGTTGTTTGATAAGGACATGATACATCCCAAAAAAACACAAGGATGGGGAAGGATACATCCCAATGAGAGTGTTATTGATGAGGGAAGGATACATCCCAGAACAACATAAGGATAGGGAAGGATACATCCCGCTGATGATGAGGATGATGATAGAATTATGGAGGAGGGAATGATACATCCCGCTGATGATGATGATGATGATGATAACATTGTTGATGAGGGAATGATACATCCTAAAACAACACAAAAGGATAGGGAAAGATACATCCTGATGATGATGATGATGATGAGGAAGATGATTTGATCAAGGCTTGTAGAAAGGCTGGGCACAAGACCAAGAGTGGGATGAGATGATTGGTGCTAGATTGAATGGAGTAGGACGAGATGGGGATGTGAGATGGTTAAGTGAAATGATGGGGGACAAGATGCTTAGAATAACCAATTGATAGTATTCTAAGAAGATTGAAGAGATGATGATAAGAGATTGGATGGATAGGGGAGGGAGAGTGATGAAGGATTATGGAGTGGTGGGGGATTTTGATGGATGAGAGGGTGAGGGATACATGTAAGATGATGGAATGGAAAAGGAAATGCAATCCTAATTCAATTTTCCATCGTTGGAGAAATGATTTTTGCTATAGCATAAGACACTGGGCGTCAGGGTATGTAAACCAAGACGGATTAGTGTCTAATGCATAAAACAAACACAACAAACAAGAAGGCTATCCCAACACCCCAAAGTCGCGATGAATTTGGTCGGGCCAGGTATTGGAATAACCACAAGCACAAAAGGATGCCCCAGTGTAACACAAGACCTCGGGGATCTTTGTGGGTACTACGTGGGACAACCAAGAAGACAAAAACAAATAAAAGAGCAAGATATGTCCCTATGTTGACTAGTCAAAGAACACCATGATATGATGGATGAAGGCAACCATGACAAGTGGTGATAGGGAGCTCAAATGATAAACAAAATCCAAAAGCATCAAAAGATCACAATCAATTTCAAATGTCCTTTTCCATAGGATCAAGAGGATGGATGGGGTTGATGAGGTCTATTAGGAAGGATGCATCCCATTGGGACTGATGATGGATAGTAAACTAAAAGATCGATATGACGTAGGATATTCAAAACCGATTGGATCTGAGGATACAAGTGGATATTTTTTGTTGAGGACCAACTAGATAAGAGCATACTTGACGACACGATAAGATGATAGGATGACAGGATGGCAAGATGACAAGACAACAAGACAACAAGACTAACACACCCTAAAGACCTGGGGGACACAAGACCGACACACCCTAAAGACCTAGGGGCTTGAGGGTTGATCAAAGATCAACCTTGCCTACATGAAAGCGCAAAGCCCTCATAGTTCGATAAAATACCATGGATAAAGTGAAAAGAGGACAAGGGTGACCAATGATGGATGGTGAAAGACATGATAGATACCCAAGGGGTAGACAAAATGATTTAGCCTTATGTATGTGAAAGCATCAGGGCAACGTAGTTCGATACAAGGAGAAAGATAGAGGATAGAGGATGAAAAGACAGATAAAAGACAGAACCTCGAGGTAGATCAAATGATTGACCTTGCCTATGTGAAAGCGCAGGGGCAACGTAGTTCAACACAAGCCCAAAGATAGACGATGGAAGATGAAAGATAGATAAAAGAAAGAACCCCGAGGGTGGATCAAATGACCGACCTTGACTACGTGGAAGCACAGGGGCAACATAGTTTGAAACAAGGCCAAAGACATACGATGGATAAGGGATGATGAGATGACCATGATAAATGGATAAAAGGATGGAGCCTATATGATGAGTCAGGATAGCCCATGTGTAGGAGATGGTCGATGGTGGATATGTGTAAGATATGTATGATGGGAAGCTTAGGGATGGGATATGTATTTAGATCATTAGAATACGAATTGGGAAGGTGAGATGATGGATAGATGAGCGATGGAGATATGAGAAAGATGTGGGAAATAGATAGGATTGAAGGCATTGGATTGCATGGGGGTAGCCTATAGCTAGATACCAATGACAAGGGATTATGAGATGGAAAGAAAATAGAGGTAAATGGATGGATGGATAAGGATGGGGAGAGAGAAAGAAGATAGGATAGGTGGATAAATGGAATTGGAGTTAGAAGGATGGAAGAGATTGCAAGATGGATGGATAAATGGATGAGGAAATAAGGATGAGAAGGATGGAGCAGGACTAGTGGATGGATTGATAGGAAGATAAGGATGGGGAGATGGAAGCGATCTCTCAGATGGATGGATAAAGATGGGGAGATAAGGATGAGAAGGATGGAGTAGGACTAGTGGATGGATGGATAGATAGGAAGATAAGTATGGGGAGATGGAAGTGATCTCTCAGATGGATGGATAAAGATGGGGAGATAAGGATGAGAAGGATGGAGCAAGACTAGTGGATGGATGGATAGATAGGAAGATAAGTATGGGCATGAGGAGATGGAGAGGATTACTTGGAGGAATGGATGGATGATGTCCCCAAGGACCCATTCACAAATAAGGAGATGCCCCCACTCTTGATGTGTCATGCATGACGAGGCAAGAGGGATAGAAGGATGGGTGGAGAAGGGAGTGAGATGGGAAATGTAAGATAGATAGAGGTGGATAGGATGCATGGAAAATGGAAGATAGAGGGAGGTGGATAAGATGTATGGAAAATGGAAGATAGATAGAGGTGGATAGGATGTATGGACAATAGATTATAGATAAAGGTGGATAAGGAATATGACAGTGTATGGATGAGGGGAATATATGCCAAGAGGTGTCCAAAGCATGTATATAGGTTTTCCCCTATCTTTATCAAGATCACAAGGAAGAGGGAGGGACCGGGATAAATGGGATAGGATGGATATGATGCGGAAGATAGGAAGATGTAGGAGATGGAGGTAAGGAATGCGTAAGTGGATGTTGCCCCCAATCATGGAAGGAGATGAGATGGGGGCTTTAAGCATGATGCCTGTTTGCCAGGTTTTCATCATGGTACTTATCCAAGACGCTTGTTTGCCAAGTTTTCACCATTGGATGAATGATTTTCTCTTTACTATTTTTATTTTGTTTTTTTCTTCTCTTTTTCTCTTTTTTTCTTTTTTTTTTAATTTTTGGGACTGGTTAGACAGAAAGAAAGATGGAGATGGTGAAGGATATGGATTCAAAAGACATATGATAACACAGATGGCTGAAGGATTCAAGCATCAAGTTCCATATGAGGTAATAAGATCCCATGTTTGAAGCACCTATTTAGATGTTGGTACAACCTTATTAGTAGGGATGGAATATGCAAGAGGATGGATTAAAGGGATTGGATGGGGGAGATAGGGGGGACAGTGGATGGGGTGTTGAAAAGTGTATGGATGGAAGGACGAAGTGGATGTGTGATAGGGGAAGGTGTTTAGGACTAACATTGGCACATGTGGTGGATGCGAAATGAGAGGAGGGTTGATGGATGGAGAATGTGGCAAGATTGGAGGTGTTGGGAGAATGAATTTTGGGACATAAGGACCCAAAACAGATTTAGGAGATGGAGGATGTGAATTATGAGCTTTGGGAATAGCAACTTTGGATGTCGTCATGGATTTTTCATTTGAAGGCATTGTCTCTTTTTTCTTTGGGATCCACATGGTTTTGATTTTTTCTTTGATGGGCCTTTGTGGCCATTTGGATTGATTTGGATTGTGGATTCGATTTTTCTTTTCATCAACATGTCTTGTGAAGGGGACATGTGGAGCTTCAGATTCATGTGGATGTTTGGATTGATACATTTTTGCTTTGGCATCCAAAGTGATTTTAGTAGCAATGGGATGGATGTGAGGAGATGGATGATGTGGAGTGATGGAGGTAGGGTTATAGGGATTATGTGTAGATGGAGAATGTGTAGGTATGTGCCTTTGTTGATCTTGATTAGGGGACATCAAAGTGGGATGTTTATGATAAGAGACATGGATAGGACGAGATGGAGGAGGTGATTTTGGGATATAAGGACCTAAAATAGACTGTGTATATGGAGGATGTGTGGGGTTTGATGGAGGAATATAAGGACCCAAAATGGATTTAGAGGATGAGGGAGGAAGGGGTGATCCCAAAATAGTGGTTTACAATTTTTGGGCAAACTTGACACTGCAATTATTATTTTTAACTAAATCTTCACTTTCGAGCTCTTGTAGCGGCTAAACCGTGAGGAATTTGAAAATGATGCAAACTAGAGTCTCATCACATTTTGTCTGTAGATTCTAAAAATATTTTTTTCAAATTTTTTGGAATCAGATTGCACTTATTTTTCCATCTCCCACGAAAAGTGGTTTTTTTCAGAAAACAACATTTTAAAAAAGTGACACTCATTGTATACAAAACTTTTTTTGTATGAAGGATAAAATTCTATTTTTTTCGAATTTAGATTTGTAACTACGATATCTAGCACTTGCATTTTACTCATAGTTTTTTATTGAATATTTTTTCCTTAATCCAGTTTCAAAGTCAAACCAATTGAGATTCAGACATATGCGGACTGTATACAACATAACTTTTTCTGTATGAATCGAAATTCTTTTTTTTTTTTTTAATGGATCAAGGACATCAATACCCAGCCTCAACATATTTTTAAAAAACTTTATTTTGATAATCTGCTATTTTTCCACATGTGCAGACCAAAGATTTTTATTTTGAGTGAAAAACCTGTGTTTAATAAAACTAAAAAATAAAATACATAATAAAAGTAAATCATATTAAAATTATATTCGTCAGATAGCTCATTTCGAGGACTATCATTATCTAGTTGGGTTTCTGCATTTTCATTTTCAAATTGAGCTCCGAATGACAAAGTTTTACAAAAAAAATCATATTTTTGAGGAGATAGGGGCAAAAGGGTGTTCGACCAAACATATGTTCAGCCGAACCCCTTAAAGTGGTTCGGTCGAACAGGGGTTTTGTCAAACCTCAAAGGGGTTCGACCGAACCCTATTCCATTAAAATAATAAAAAAAATTAGGGGGTCCGAAAAAATGTGAGGTTTTTTTTTTAAAGTTCCCTATTAAGGGGGTTCGACCGAACCCTAGTTCACTCAAACCCCTTTATTTTAATATTTTCGCTCACATGTCAATGGGGTTCGAGCGAACATAGGGTTCGGCCGAACCATGTTAAAGGTTCAGTCGAACAATTTGGTTTGGCCGAACCCCTTCACTTTGTGTAGAGGGAAAAAATGACTTTTCCCTTCCTCCACAAAAGTGTTCACCACTTATATGGGTTCACCCGAAGATGGATGGTTGTTTTGAGGTAATATGAGGGAGGAGGGGGGATGGCGGGAAATGAATTGGTAGAACAATGGGAAGTACCTCTTGTGCCTTTAGAAGAGGATCGTTTAGGATTTACAGAGGTTGTAATAATATATTTAGAGTGCGAGTTTTGGGAGACATATCCAAGACCATGTATGCCTGAATGTTCTTTGAATTGGATGGGCTCTAAAGTACCTTGCTCATGAAGGCCTAAACCTTTTCCTTGATAGTTCATATTTTGTAGCATGTGATATATGGTAGGATGCTTATTCTGTTGGAAGCATGATGCGAGCGCATTATTAGGTGGAGGATGGGTGGTGCATATACTTTGTTTTTCTTCCACAAGAAGACCACCATGGATGCATGTAATGTTATCGAGGTGATAAAAAAGTGGTGATGGGATGGCAGGCAATGATGGAGGATCATGCGATGGAGATGAGGGGAGAGCAACATCCTGATTGGGAGGAGGAGGTGATAAGGGATCGGGAGAGGAATTAGGGGGTATGGTAGGATCTGAATTTATGGTAGGGATGATAAGGGCTCATGAGATGGAGTGATTGGATCATGAATGCAAAGGGGAAAATTGGGATGGAGTGGAACAAATAGTGTGATCTTGAGATGGGGTGGTTGGGAGGATAGGATCATGACTTCGTTGAGAATATGGATCATGAGATGAAATGGACGAAAGACTATGTTCTTGAGATGGAGTAGATGGGATGGAAGGATCTTTATTTGGAGGAGGGGATATGCTTGTATGCCTTGGATCAAGCTCTTGGAATGACTCATCTTGCGTGGGATGTATGATGATGGAAGAGTGTTGGAGGGACTCCTCAATTGGGGGAGATAGGAGGATGGAGGATTCGTGAAGGTCATGGGATTGAAGTTTGTGAATATTAGGACTGGGAGGAGGGGATATTCTTGTATGCTTTGGATCAAGCTCTTGGCATGAATCATCTTGTGTGGGATGTATGATGATGGAAGAGTGTTGGAGGGACTCCTCAAATGGGAGAGATAGGAGGATGGAGGATTCATGAAGGTCATGGGATTGAATTTTGTGAATATTAGTGATACTAGGAGTGCAAGGAATGAATGAGACTTGTGTGTCTTCAATGGATTGGGTGGATCTAGTAGTAGAAGATGGGGATTCAATGGATTCGATGGGTTTGACCGGCTCAACCGTTTGGACAGTGTTAGGAATGGTGATGGGAGGGATAGATGTAGGATGGAGGAGGGCCTCATCACTAGTGATAGTACATGATAGAGTGGGAGGGCATGGTGTCTCTTCTGTCATGAGTTCTTGGGAGAAATTTGGAAGGGATACAGGATTAGGTAGAGTGATGGGAATGGATGGAGGATCAGGAATGGATGTAGGATTAGGATTAGGATTAGGATTAGACGTGGGGATGGGATTGGATGGAGGACTAGGAGGAGATGGAGGATTAGGATTAGGAATTGATGGATTAGATTTAGATGAGGGGATGGGAATGGATGGAGGATTAGGGATTGGTGGATTAGGATTAGATGTGGGGATGGGATTGGATGGAGGACTAGGAGGAGATGGAGAATTAGGATTAGATGTGGGGATGGGAATAGATGGAGGATTAGGGATTGGTGGATTAGGATTAGATGTGTGGATGGGATTGGATGGAGGACTAGGAGGAGATGGGGAATTAGGATTAGATGTGGGGATGGGATTGGATGGAGGACTAGGAGGAGATGGAGAATTAGGATTAGATGTGGGGATGGGAATGGAGGAGGACTAGGAGGAGATGGAGAATTAGGATTAGATGTGGGGATGGGAATGGATGGAGGACTAGGAGGAGATGGATGATTAGGGTTAGGAGTAGATGAATGAATGGGACTAGATGGAGGACTAGGAGTGGTTGGAGGATTAGGTGGGTTATGATTAGATGGGGGGTTAAGATATAATGTGATGATAGGGAGAGTGATGTAGGAGGATGTGTATGTTGGATTAGATTGGGATGGTGAGTGATAGTAAGAAGATGTGGATGAAGGATTAGAATGGGGAGATGTGGAATTAATGTAAGGTTATTGGGATGGGAGATTGTGATAGGAAGGTGTGTATGTTGGATTAGAAAAAGAATATTGGGGTGGTGAACCACTATAGGAGGACATGTATGGTGGGTTGGCATAGGAGGATATGGATGGTAGATTAGGATGAGAGGATTGAGATGGTGGATTAGGATAGGAGGAATATTGGGATGGGGGATTGTGATAGGAATGTGTGGGTGTTGGATTAGGATGAGAGGATTGGGATGTGGGATTAAGGTAGAGGTATTGGGATTGTTGATGATGATAAGGAGATGAGGATATGGATGTTGGGTAGGATAGAGGTTGAGAGGGGGGATATGATGAATATGTCGATGATGAGGATGTTGGATATCCCTTGTCAAAGGTAGCATAAGGACTGTTAGTAGATGTAGATGAAGGAATGGTGGGATAGTTCGAAGGAGTAGTTGGATTTTGGGAGGTGGTTGGAGAGATCTTGCTAGCAATGATAGCATCAAGGGGATCTATATAACAATCTTCATGATCAACAAGATTTTCGCTATCATCATCAACGTAGTTAGGATTCCCCTTGACTACTATTATTGGTCATGTGAGAGGGGAATAAAGATTCATGATGGATACAGATTAGCAGGAAAGAATAGATGATGGATAAAGAAATCAGATGGATTGGAAGCTCATATGGGGATTGGATGAAAGCTTAGATTGGGATTGAATAAAAGCTTAGATTAGGATGATGGGATTAACGCTCAGATTATAACTAGATTGGAGCTTAGATTGGGATTGGATCAAAGGATATGATAGGATAAGTTTGTTTTGGATTGGTTGATGGAAAGGGTCCTAAACCCAATTCGGAAATAACCTCAGGTGACTTAATACGTTGGTTGATTGAATTAAACTGGCTAAATCAATGATCACAACGCCGAATCCACCTTGAGATATAAGGGGATTGATTTGGGCCGATGATGTTGACTTAAACCACAAATCCACCTCAGGATAGAAGCAGATTGATTAGGTTGAAGACAATGATTGATATGTAGGATAACGATCAAACTTAATGCCTTGGTCAATTCGGGTAATAACAAAGGTTAAAAGGAATTTGAATGTAAATTGAGGATGCCCTAAAGGTTCCTTATATGATGGAGGTGTTGTTGAAGTGATCCTTTTGGAAGAAAAGCAACTCTTTAAATCACACAGAAGATGGTAGAACGGGTATCCCAAATGATCAATGTGAATGTGATAAATGGACATTTAGAAAGGTTAAATGGAGGCTTGGAATGGTCAAATGGATGTTTGGATTGGTTAAATGAATGTTTGGAATGATCAAACAGTCAAATGGAGACTCGAGGTGGTTAAACGGAGGCTTGGAATGGTCAAACGGGGTGAAATTGTTTGTTCAGGAGGGCATATCCACCCTTCTGCAGTCAATAATGGACTAGGGGGGAAATTTTCCCCTTTGGAGTGAAAAATGTCAGAATAGGAGAGCAAATCCGCCCTTCTGTAGTGAAAAATGTCAGAAAAGGAGGGAAAATCCACCCTTCTGCAGTGAAAAATGTTGGAATAGGGGGGCAAATTTTCCCTTCTGCAGTGGAAAATGTTGGAACAGGGGGGAAAATCCACCCCTCTACAGTGAAAAATGTTGGAACAGGGGGGCAAGTTCATCGTTCTGTAGTGAAAAAGAAACTTGATTCAAATGAGAAAGATTATGGCAAGGACTTTAAATGACTTATCAGAAATTTACTGGTTTTCCATATAAAGACAATTTAAGCAAACACAATCCTATGATTAGTATCAAGGGTATGGCCAAAAGGTCTTAATCTAGGATGCACAAGGTTTCTTGGGAGTCCTCGATATACGCTTAGTACGTGAGGCCCAAACTATGAATAACAGTCCGTCACAAGCGTGAGTCGGGAGCCCCAATGAGATACTGAAAGGCTCAGACCAACTCTTCACGTCTATCTAGGTATCACCCTAGCTTCGACGCTCCAGAAATTATGACACAACTAGATTGGGGTACAACTTTAGCTCTCCCCCTTTTTATACCCTGCCGGTACGTGTGGTTGAGATCGTCCCTTGAGGTGATGAAATCCCCAAGCAGGTCCCTCTAAAAAGAAGACACTAATTGTTTCCAACTACCCCCGGTCTGCACAAAGTGCAAGGGAAAGGTGAAAACAAACTAATTCCCCCTTAGGGTAACACAAAGAAAAATAGACACAACAAACAAGAAGTATTACTTCCCCCTAATTATACTAAGTGTATAGATAAAACAAGGGAAAAAAAACTTTAAAATTCAAGTAAATAGATGGTCCTGCAAACAAATGTTAGCTATTTTCTATTCTTGTCCTTTGTGAATTTTAGCAAAACACTGCAAAGTATCAGTAAGAAATCTAACTTCACCCACCAACAAACAAGGTTAGAGGGTTAGAACTCCAAACAACAAAAAATAGAGGTAAAAACAAAGCTAAAATGCAACTGTTTTACCTTACCAAACGTGCTGTTTAGGGAAAATATGCCCCTCTATAGAAAAAGTCAAAAAAATGATGAACCGGGTGGGAAAATCCACCCCTCTATAGAAAAAAGTCAGAAAAACGTTGAACCGGGTGGGCAAACCCGCCCCTCTGCAAAAAAAGTCAGAAAAATGTTAAACCGGGTGGGAAAATTCGTCCCTCTACAGAAAAAGTCAGAAAAACGCTGAACCGGGTGGGCAAATCTACCCCTCTGCAGAAAAAGTCAGAAAAACGCTTAACCGGGTGGGAAAATCCTCCCCTTTGCAGAAAAAATAAAAAAAAACATTGAACCGGGTGGGAAAATCCACCCCTCTGCAGAAAAAGTCAGAAAAACGTTGAACCGGGTGAGCAAATCCGCCCCTTTGCAGAAAAATTCAGAAAAATGCTGAACTAGGTGGGAAAATCCGCCCCTCTGTATAAAAAGTTAGAAAAACGCTGAACTAGGTGGGCAAATCCGCCCCTCTATAACGCCTGAGAGGGAAAGTTTACCCCTCGACGAGGCAAATCCGCCCCTCTGTGACCTGAACCTGCAAACAACTTAAACAACAACAATCGTAAAATAAAAAGACCCATTTGTGGGTCCCACCAAGCGTGCCAAAAATGTGATCTCCTAAAATTTATGTCCTAATATGAGATGCTAAACAACTAATGATGCAATAAAAAGAAATAACACAAAAGAGGACACCTCAATGATTAGCCTAAGAAATTGATAAAATGAAAGCAAGATGAAATAAGTTGAGATTGATTATACTTTCATGTTGCTTCTTCCTTGGTTGGCCCTTGATCTTTGGATGTCTTGTGTGCTCCTTGGATGGCTATGGAGTTAAGTGGATGCAAGATGGATTGATGGAAAATGCTATGGAGAAGTTAAAATGCTGCAAATGACAATTTGACAAGAGTTTGGTAGCAAAAGACTTTCTCCCCAAAATGAGAGAAATGAGGGGGTATTTATAAGATAATTTGAATTCTCTAGAGAATTCAATGGTTGAGATTGATCCAACAAAGCCAAGATGAAGGACTATGGTGAGTTGAGGACTCACAAGACCTCACATCTTGACATGTGGAATGTGAGATGGCCTAGGGTGGGATGATGTGGAAATGAGGTGGAAGAGAGGTACATGATGTGGATGGACAAGTACCTTGTAGGTACCTTGGGGGATGAGAAGATTTCCTCAAAAAGGAACTTCTTGTCCCCAAATGAGCATGAAAAAGACATTTGAGGAATTTTAGAATTCCTCAAAAATATCCATGGGAAAAGGGGAAGTGGTTGGAGAAATAAATGTGAATTAAAATTTCACATTCTTAGGAGAGTCTATTGGATGAGAGAGGGTTTCCAAAAAGGTGGGGATTTTCCACATGTGAGTGATGTAAAAAGTCCAAGGTTCTAGAAGCCTTGGGAACATGTAAAATGACAAGTCACATTTGCATGGGGATAAGGTAAACTTTGGAAGAATAAAATGTGAATTAAAAATTCACATGGGGAAGAGGGGAGCCTAGGGTGAATAAATGTGAATTAAAAATTCACATGGGGAAGGGAGTCAAGGCCAATAATGGCAAGTGGAAAGGTTGACCAAAAAAGGTATGCAAAATGTGGCTAATGACTTTGATTAAGGTTGTGCAAACCCTTGATTAGAATAATTAATGGAAGATTAGAAGCAAGTGGGAGATTATGGAGGATGTGACACTAATTTTGATTAAGTGGTGCACATCCTAATCATGGATTAGTTAATTTAATCCAGATTAAAAAATGATTATGGAGAATGTGACAAGGAGAGAGAAAATGAGGAATTAAAAATTGATTTTAATAAAAAAAGGTTAAGTGACTAAATTAAATAAATTGCCTTATTTATTTAATTTAGAGAAGAAAATGTGTAAGGTAAAGTATTTAATTATTCTTGATTACATACTTTAGGAACCTTAGGCAAAAAATGAAATAATGATTAAATAAATTATTTAATCACTATTAATGAAATAGATGAATAGAGTAGACGAGTTTGACCATGTAGAAGTGTTCAAATTTAGATGTCAACAATTTCCATTCCAAATTCTTTAAAAAATACTTAAAGTTATATGAAAGGTTTTGGTAATGTCTCAGAGTTTAGCAGAAAGTAAAGATAAAAGTATGAAATAGCAAAAAAGAAACTATCCAATTCTAGAGCTCATCAGTTCATACACAAACAACTTCAAACCAAGGCTTGGAGCCCTCATGATCTACTAAAGGGGAGAAAAAAAAGAAAATTAGTCCTACAAAAGAGTTCTAACTTTAAATTAGAAGGAACATAGACACAACTGCAAGTGATAACACTTTCAATTATCTTAGTCACATAGGTACACATCTCTACTCCCTTTGATCTCCCTCTAACTATTCCCACCCTTTTTTAACCTCCCCTAACTCAAATATTTCCCTTGTATAATAAAGTATTCAACCCCCTTCCTCAATTGAAACTACCCTATTTTCATGTTCACTACATCTCCTTTCTTGATATCTCTGCCTCACACTCAAACCATTTCCTCATCATCTATATCAACCTCAACCATTTCTCTCTCCAATATTCATTCAATAACCAATATATAACCTTTATCACAACCTCTATAAACATTAAAAGTTATATATTTCTCACCTTCAATCCTTATTGTTTATTCAAATTTCCTTCCTAGTGTAATAATAACACTCACACAATAGTTGGTTACCTTATCTTATGGTATTCTTTGGGGATCCCGATTAGCAAGTGGATTGACTTGTTCCCTTACTAATTTGTATTGAAAATTTCTAGTAACAAAAAATTCTTATGAGGAAAATATCGAAAGATTGAGACAACACAAAGATATAGCCTTAACACACACCCACATTAGGTCACTATATGATCTAGCTCAATAATTATTAATGATTGAATACATATGACACCTAATACAGATAAACCACAAGTCTTGATGCATCCAAAGGATTATTTGCTAAATTTCATAGGTCTAGACTTGTTAGAGGTGCAACAAGAGGATAAAGTTGAGATGATGGAGGAAACATAAAAATTAAAGTCACTATTTACTTCCTAAAGCTCAACCATACAGTTGGAAATATAGAAATTAGTTGGAGAAAACTATAAACATAGTGAACCAACCCAATGCACAATTGAAGGCACAAGATGCTAAGTTGATAAATTTGAATAAAGAGATATATATTTAACTTACAACTAATAGGCTACAAGCAGAATGAGCCAAGTATAATGAAACATAGTTTTAGTTGGATAAGACTCTGCTCACCTTGGAAAGACATTTTCAAAGGCTATAAAGGGTCAATGATTTAAAGTAGATGAGAGTGGAAGAATTCACAAAACTATGCTAGAATCTAACTAAAATAATACATGTTAGTGCCCAATAGATTAAAAAAAAATTAGTAGCTCAAAGAATAAGTTGAATTAGTGAAGCAATTTACTCTATATGTATGCCCATATTTGAATAATTGTATATATCCTATTGGTAATAGATCATAAAAATAACTACCAAGATCAATTTCATGCTAAATTTTATAACCTCTATGAAAAATATCAATGTAAAGGTGAGGTCTTAAGTATATGGAGTAATCATTTCATTGACTTCTAACATCTCACACACAAAATCCCTAATTGATAAGCTCTATGATTTTCTAAATGAAAGTATAATCATTGAAAGGATTGGTAATATAAGAGCCATATTAGTGAAGGTCAGTGAGATTCTAAGAATAAATAAATCCTCTCCAAAGTGTAAGGCCCATTTGGCCACTTTAAAGTAGGCTATGCAAGGGATGAGGGAACATATAGTCACACTAATTTAGAAGGGAATTCCATCACCATTTCATGATGACAACAAGGTATTGGAAGAATAAGAATGCGAGGTAATTCTAAATAAAAAAGTAAGCATACCAAAAATCATTTGGAGATTGGGTTCATACATTGAGAATTAGAAGCATATCTAGCTAGTTATTTGTCCTCTACCATAGATGTAACTTTAGGAGAAAGAAATTATGAAAAGCTCAAGAGTACCATTCACAAGGATATCATCAAATTAGATAAATATTTTAAGATTTCAAAAGGAAATTCTATCCAACTGATAAGGAATGGGATTCAATCTAGGCTTTCCTAAATAAATGTAAGTATTCCCTACTATAGAGAACTCAAAATTTTAAAATTTTATTTCTTTGATTCAACTAAAGTATTCAAAAGTTGGTAGTGATATCCTTCCTCATAGGAAAAGATACCATAAGAGGTCACTAGAACTGTATATCTTTGCTCTCCAATCACCCTTTTATGAAAATATTGATTGATATACTTGTTATCTTTCATTCTTCCAACCAATATTTTGATTTCCTTATAGTTAAAAATTTATTAGCTACACATGTTTCATAGATTTGACATTGTATTTAAAAAAAATTGGGATCTTTTAGTGGCTCTAAATTTTTTTTTTCAAGTATGTCAATAATTTTAGACCATTGATGGCTTCCTATATTAATGACCAACAAAATAGGAAGAAGTTGTTAGTTTGACATGTATTCTCTATTATTTCATTGGTGGGGAATTGACACATTGGCTTAAGTAGGACCCATAGTAGAAAATATTATAAAGAAATCTTATAATGCAATAGAATTGTAAATTATAGCTAAATATGGTCAAACATGAATGAAATACGTTCTAAATTTTTTTAGTCTAACTACTTGGAACTATTGCACTATTAGACAAGTACTTGGTGAGAGCAAAATTATTAGGTCTAAAATTATTTATATCTTTCCATAGGAACAAGAGAAAAAGGTAAGGGTACCTAAACTACTTGATACATATCACATTGGAACTACTCAATGATAAGACTAGATTAAAACATTTTTTTAGCTACAATACTTGCCAAAAATGACATGATAGATAAAGGGTTCAAATTTTTATAAAATATAGGAGGTATGAGTTGGAGTCTCAAATAAGTGGAACCATTGATCTTTCCCATAATCAATTATGAACACACCATTTGAAGAGTATTGCTTTGACACCTATTTCTTGTTGTGACATTGTTCATAATTGAATGCATCAATGGATGGTGGAGCCCATGTTAGCAGAAAATTTCTTAAAAAATATGTCACCATACAATGAGCATGTGATGCATTGACACTTTTTTAGAATTATTGTTAGAATTGACATATACTTTATATTGCTATTGATGGAAGATACACATATTACAAGGTATGTGGACCCATAAGATTTGTCTAATAAAATAAAAAGAAACATCTACTAGTGAAATAAATGGAAATTAAAGAAGGAAATACATGCAATTTGTTTATCTAAACTATAATCCAAGAAGTTAATTTTAGCTTGGTTGCATAGATTCTAGCATGAAATCTCTTAGTTTTTTAGATTTTTTTGAAAATTTTCTTCAAAATCATTTAATATAAATATGTAGGTAGTATTGTAAAAAAGGGGGCTTGATAGAGGAGGAAAAGCATTAATTATTTTGATACTCAAGAATTCAAGGAAAAATATTATTTTTTATATTCAATTCATTAAACTAAGTGCAACTATATGCTAATTGACCTTTTGTACATTGTGTAAAGAATATTGATATATATAAATCATCTCTCCTTGTTATGCCTATTTGTGGATTTTCTTCAATCTTTATTATTGTTCAATTTTTCGTGTCATTGGGAGTCTTAGCTTGTTCATGTGAAATCCTATAATTTGTAAATGAGATTGAAATTTTTCATAATCATGTCCTTTATTTTTCACTAAGAGTTGTTAATTTTAAATAGTTTTGACCTCTGTGTAAAATTTTAATGAAGGAAATGAAATATTTTGTTTGGCTAGTCACTTGGTAGTCTAATATTTTATTTGAAGATTTTTTTTTCCTTTTTCCTCTTAAAATTAGATCAATAATTTATTTCATATCATAAAAAGAGAGATTCTAAATGTGAAAGTTATCTTGTAGATCACATCCCATATTTGTACAAAAATTTTCATGTTGGTACAAATGAGCATAAAGTGCGAATTTGAATATCAACTTTTTTTCTTAAACTATTTTGTTCTCCAAATCTAATTTATTAAGCTATTTTTACTCTATCTTAATTATCTTAAAATATATTTTAAAAATAAAAAACACTCAAATGATAAATAATATTTAACCATGAAAAAGATATAACTTATTACATTATACTTGTACATATTACAACTTGTGCCCATAAAAAAATAGACAAATATTTAATATTTACACAAATAATAACCTTCTTACATTACTTTAAATTTAATTACAAACTTCAAAATATAGTTATAGAATGAGACTAAACATATGGTAACTATAGTAGCTTTGTTCACAAAACACCTACAATTGCATGAAAATAAGAAAAAGTTAGTTGCAAAAATGAAAATTCACATCATACCAAAATAGTAAACTGCTATAATTACATGGAGGTGTTTTGACGTGTATGCTTCCGAAATCAACTATGCTTAATTATTTTGCATAGGTTGGTTTCTATTTTCAATATCCATATGCAACCATACTATACTTCTTATATCACCTTTTGTAGTGTCACATTATTTTTTTATATATTATTTGATGTTCAAAAATTAAAATTAGACTTATTGCTACTCATTTCCAATCCTCTAATTTGTTCTTTTTGTTAGTTTGAATTCCTTAGAAACTTTGCCAATAAACACAACCAATCTAATGTAATGATTTATTGTCAAATTTTAATCATATGCTAACTAATCTAATACTGATGCACCCATCACATTTTATTTATGTAGGGATTTAATAAGATCTTTGTTATAATAATTTGGATTAATCCAACAAACTATAGGATTGTGAATACTTGGAATGGAAAGTAGATGAATGTGTTCCAAAAAAGTTCAAGTGATCTATTTAGATGCAAAACAATTTTATTTTTAGTTGGGTGGGGTTTTCTTTGCTTAGGTAAGATTTTGAGAATCAAAACACTTCATTCAAGCTATGAATGATTTGACAATAACTCATTGAATTTACATAAAACATAATGTTGGTGTGAATAGGGTGTTCTACCTAACTAGTTCATCACTTAGATCATATTCACATTAGTTACTTAAGTTTATTTAGGGTACACATATGATAATTATCACTTTATTTCTCAAGTCATAAGATTAAGACACATGCCATAATCTTGTTCAATCCTATATCTCACCTTGGTCTATATAATCAAGAGACGTCTTTTGCATTGCCATTCATTGTAAGTAATCTATCATTCGTATTTTTTGATATAATAATATTATTTTCTTATATTTAATTTTTTTGTATTTTTATTGAGACTCCTAGATCTTGGATGACTTCTTCCAGCCAAATCTTGGCATGACATAGAACATTTTATTAAAAAAATAGAATTACAATGTAAGCACAACTATCTAATGTCAAATTATAAGATGTATTTAATTTTAAAATTGTTTAATAGAATTTAAAATTGAAAACCCAGACCATCAAATGAAGAATAGTGACATACCTTGTGTGCTTCTTTGGTCATGCATTGCCTTGATCATCGTCCATGCGTCTCTGACATCTCCATCTGAATCAACGCAGTGGAAGGGCCCTCCGAATCAGTTGCTGTAACAGGCCGAGAAGAGTAATAATAATCCTCAGCAGGATCCTTACAAGTACTATCACTTGTAGTTGGTAAAGTATGGTAGTTCATTCTTGCTTGTTTTGGGCCACCTCTGCGCTCCACAAGACTCACATCTCTATAAAGCCTCGGCTGTTTTACAGCAGCTCTTATCCAAACAAGCTCCTCCACCACCTCTCTCATGGACGGTCTGGCCTTTGCTTTCATTTGCAAACATTCTTTTGCTAACTTTGCCATATTCTCCATCTGCCCTTGGTTTTCCTCTTCCATCACTTGAGAATCTAAAATTTCAGTGAGGCGGTTTTCATTGATTGCAGACAAGAAATGGTCATACAAAGCGCACATAGATCCTTGTGTAGACAACAAAGGTGTGAGACCAGTAAGAAGCTCCACCAAAACTACACCAAAGCTGTATACGTCACTCTTGTCTGTAAAGTGGCTGCTCCTCACGAACTCTGGATCCACATAACCTCGGGTACCCACTGCCACTGTGCTCAGGTGGTTTTCTTCCGAAGGTCTTAAACGAGAAAGCCCAAAGTCTGCTACTTTTGGGGTGAATGTGTTGTCTAACAAAATATTTGAGGATTTTATGTCGCGATGGAAAATGGGCTGAGAGGCTTGAAGATGCATATATGATATCGCCTCCGCCGTCTCGATAGCAATCTGCCGCCGTGTTTGCCATGACAAATGCTTTTCTGCCGAGTGTAGATGTTCATAAACTGTCCCATTTGGCACGAATTCGTATACAAGCAATGGAAATTGAGTTTCCATGCAGCAACCAAGCAATTTCACTACATTCCTGTGATTTATATGGGACAGAATTATGAGTTCGTTGATAAACTCATCTGAAATCGATCTGGGTTTTTTAATTGCCACAGGTGTGCCGTCCACAAGAACTCCTTTGTACACAAATGCGAAGCCACCTTTCCCCAATTCTGTTGAATAGTTGTTGGAAGCTATTTCCAATTCTGTTTCAGAAAATATTCTCAGGCTTTTTCTTCCCCCCATGGAAGCGATCCGTTCATGCAACTGTATCCCGCCATTCTGCTGGAAATTCCTTTCTCTCGCAAGTTTCAAACGGCGCCTCCTCAGACACCAAAATACTCCACAGGCTCCCAGAGACACTCCAATTATCGAAGATAAAGAGACTGCGCTCTCAACAAACAGGAAAAAAGTTATTTACTATGCCGTTTGAAGTATACAGAAAAAAAACATAAAAAATACGGCTTCAACAAACAGAAGAAAAACATAAAAAACACGGCTTCAACAAACAGAAAAAAAGTTATTTACTATGCCGTTTGAAGTATACAGAATAAAAACATAAAAAAACATGGTTTCAGGTAAATTCACCGTCAGCAATTCATCATCAGCAATTTATTTCTAATAATTAATTGTTGATAGTTCATCGTCGTGACATATTCATCATGTATACAATTCACCACCAGTAATTCATCCTCATGATATATTCATGGCATATACCTTTTTTATGTGTTCAACAAAATTTCTGTAATTTTTTTTTTTTGGGTGTACTTGGCCACCTAAATATTGAAAAAGATATATGTGATGAATATATCATGACAATGAATTTCTGATGGTGAATTACATACAGATGAATATGTTACAACAATGATGACGGTAAATTGTTAGAGGTGAATTACTAATGATGAATTTTCCTGAAACCCAAAAACACACACTGTATATCACCTATGATTTCAGATTTGAGCGAGTTAGAGCTTTTGGATACACATCTAGTCCCGTTTTGAAGACCATCTCCCTTATAACCCTTTGCACACGAACAACTATAGGAACCTGGCAAATTATGACATATTCCTCCGTCCTTTGCTCCATCGCACATATTCCAGGTTGTATTACTACATTCGTCTATGTCTGAACATTCATCACTGTCGTTAGAAGCCTTAAGAGTAACGATTCAAAGTAGAAAGCATGATGCTAATAATGGTTATAATTAATAAAAGCGAGGAGGTAATACCTGCGCAACCAGTGCCATTGGAGTAACCATTTCCTTCATATCCAGGGAGACATGCGCATACGTGCCCTTGTGTCGTTGGAGAGTCATTGCATTCTGCGTTGGAGGAGCAAGAATAATTGGCGGTTGCTTTAGCGGCGGAGCAGTTCTGAAGGCCGATACCCCAGTTAAGGCGAAGACCATAATAAGCCTTCCTCCCTTCTCCCCAGAAGAGGTTTGTTCCATTGTCGACTACGGTGAAGGTAGAGGGGTCTAATATGGTGGAGAAGGCACAAAAGTAATCATAATCGTTGGTTGTAGAGTTGGGCAAACTAAATACACCGCCGCCGGTGAAATTTATCCACTGCCAATTATCTGGAATGACAATTTCACAACACCCATAGCTGCAGTAAAGAGGATCACTTTGAGAGTCACATGTTGATACACATCTCACCTCTCCCCAATTCCTATATGTGTAGGTACCGAATCCACCGCACCCGATAACTACAAACCTATTCAAATTGGAAATAGTGAAAGGCCCGTCCGGAGGTAGCTGAAGGAACAATTCCGCACTAGTGTTTACAGTACAGGAGTGGGCAAGTATAGAAGAAGAATTTATGATGAGGTAACCCGCATAATTGATCTCCATAATCTTATAATAAGCCCAAGCTAGATTATCCCAAGTTAGATTATCGATATTATTGCCTAAATAGACAGGAAGAAACGGAGCAAGCTTGCCAGTAGAATTCTCCTTTGTGCAATTGATCTGAAAACCAGGGTACCCACAATCAGGATTGTGAATCCAAAAAGGGTAACTCACATTGATGGATCCACATATTTCAGGATCACATTTTGCAGCAGCAAATCCCACCAAACAGAGACAAATTATAAATCGGAAAACAAGCGCCCAATGAATTTTCATTAAAAACAACATTTTGCGATCCAGCCAGATGACTGGGGAGTAATTACAACCAAACGGCTACTCAATTATCACAAGACAAGAAAAGATGGTCACAAACAAATTCCACATGGAGCTAAATAGCAGGTTGTATATTTCACAGGGCTTATGCCTGCGGACTAGTTCATGGCCTAAAAGTCTTCTTGACTAGTTCACGGCTTAAAATTCAAATTCTTGACTGATTCATCGCTTAAAAATATTCTTGACTAGTTTATGGCTGAAAAATCTACTTGACTTGTTGATGGCTTAAAAATATATTCTTGACTAGTGCATGGCTTACAACAATCTTTGGTAACGCTGACGATGCTGTTTAGACCTTTCAAGATACCGTAAAGAAGTCGAATACGCACCCAAAACATTAAGTAAGCACAAATGTGTGGATGGGAGAGGAGAAGTATGATTGTCTCATTGAGTCTCTCCAATGACAGACATAAACAGGAAAATGAATTTTTAATCCGTTTTTATGGATGAAATCATATTTAAAGAAGTTTACAAGTTATTAGTCCTCGTTATAGCAGTTAATTTATAGCAATCTACCTAACTCAAAATTAAATAATTGTTATATCTAAAATTAAAATATTATCATAGTTTTATATTAGGATACAATCAATGGAAATTTTATATTTAAAAAATAAAAATAAAAATAAAAATCAATCACATATATATATTTTCAATTAAAAAATTATATAATTGTTATAATTTTTCACTATATGATATTTGATTGAAATGACATTGAAAACTACACATTTATTGCAATCTTGACTTTTGGCAATGTAGTCATATCATATTATGTATGACAAAGAAAGTTTGACAATCTTATGCAATGTAAAAACTAAAACCTAACCATAGAATTATATCATTCATAATTGATTTAAGTGTATTCTCGGTATTATGTACCATAATTGTGAAAAATCAACTTCACTATCTATTTGTATGTCCCTTTTTAATTAATTAGCTTATGTGGACCCTATCTTTATTTTCCCAATAGATATAAAAATATTTTAATAAAGGGCTCATGTTTAATAGGAACAAATAAAATAATAATAAATAATATGAGGTGCGTGTTTCCATAAAAAAGGATGCGGTGATCCCTAACACACAAGTGCAACATTTTCAAGACAAATTCTTTGACAAGACATCATAAGGAATTATAATTTGGTAAATTCATAAGAAAGTGGGTGCTGTTTTGGGTAAAGAAACTTGAATTAATATTTTAATTTCTATATTTGAGAGAGAAAGTGGGGTGTTTAAAAATTTATGCCCTACTAGTGTTATAAATTGATCTATTTGGTTGCTTATGACACAATAATCAATTTGTTCATTTTCTTATGTCATAGTTTGAGCCTCGTGCTCAACTATAGGATCCAAGGTCAAAACCCTTAGATTTGAAGATTGGAAGATGGAAATCCTTTTGTTTCCTAAGGATAATTTCATTCAAAGGATGTATTTGTGTGGAAAACCTTTATTTTATTTTTTTAGCAAGCATTTATATTTGGACAAACACAATATTCTAATATCAAATTTAATTCATGTTTATATATTATTTATTTGATGATATGTAATAACTACCTTTAGTTACTACTAATTTTTTGAACCAATTTCATTATACCTTTGATATCCTCTTAATTGACCAAGCAACTTCTTTCCAATTTAGAAGTGATAAGTTCTTAGCTTTACCATACCATACCAAGGACAATAGCTCTATACCACAAATGAACAATCTTGCACTAAATAGGATAAGATTTCTTAACAAGATAATCACTAGACCTATACCTAATCCTCAAGTATTCATTTTAGATGTTCGTTCTTGCATATCTCTATTTGAGAACTAGAGGCATCATTCACATAAAAAATGAAAATACATTATGCACAAAATTGGGATGAGATATTTAACTTTTACCATTAATTGAGCTGATGCTTCTAATTCAATCCACATACAATAGAGTGATTGCCAATGAGTTCTAGACAAATGTTAGTTCTATAGAAATATCAACATATGAACCCGCATAATTCATATAGGGACTAGCTCATATGTACACCACATGTATAGAAATAGTGATTAACTCATGTACATAGAACACATGTACACAATATAAATAACTCATGTATACATTAATTCATGCATGCATCCCATATGCACAATGTGATTAACTCATGCATATATCTCATATACACAACATGAATAACTCAAACATGTGTCACACATACATAATGTGACTAGTTCATGCATGCATCGCATATACACAATATGAGTAACTCACATATACGACATATAAATAATGTGAATAAATTAAACAACATCACATGTACACAATGACTAGCCGGCCACCTCCCCCCAATTCCTATATGTGTAGGTACCGAATCCTCTGCACCCGATAACCACGAACCTATTCAACTTGGATATAGTGAAAGGCCCGTCCGGAGGTAGCTGAAAGAGCACTATTTCACTAGTGTTTTTAGTAAGACGTAAATATAGAAGAAGAATTTATGATGATGTAACCCGTATAATTGATCTCCATAATCTTATAATAAGCCCAAGTTAGATTATCAACATTATTACCTACGATAGACAGGAAGATATGGAGCAAGCTTGCCAGTGGAAATCTCCTTGGTGCAATTGATCTGAAAACCAGGGTACCCACACTCAGGATTCTGAATCCAAAAAGGGCAACTCACATTGATAGATCCACATATTTCAGGATCACATTTTGCAGTAGCAAATCCCACCAAAGAGAGACAAATTATAAGTCGGAAAACAAACGCCCAATGAATTTGCATTAGCAACGACATTTTCTGTTCCAGCCAGATGACTGGGGAGTAGTACTCAATTATCAAAACACAAGAAAAGATGCTCACAAACTAATGGCCGAGTGGAGCTAAATTGCAAGTTGTATATTTCATCGGGCTAATGACTGTGGACTAGTTCATGGCTTAAAAAATTTCTTGACTTATTCATGGCCTTAAATTCAAATTCTTGACTGATTCAGCGCTTAAAAATCTTCTTGACTAGTTCATGACTTAAAATTATCTTTGGTAATGCTGACGATGTCGTTTAGACCTTTCAAGACACCGTAAAGAAGGCCAATACACACCCAGGGCATTAAGCCTCTCATGGCACAAATGTGTGTGGGCGGGAGAGAAGAAGTATGATCGTCTTATTGAGCCTCTCCAATGACATAAATAAAAAAATTAATTTCTACTCCCCTTTTATGAATAAAATAATTCAACAAGTTATTAGTCCCTGTTACAGCAGTTAATCTATAGCAATCTATCAACTCAAAATTGAAGTCAACCAAATTAGAATACTATTTTCTAATATTAATAGTTTAAATAAACTAATAAGAGTTTTTTTTGGGTGATTTTTTATTTGAATATGTTCAATGAAATTATAATTTTATGTCTTTTCTTGAATTTATTTTTCATTTAATTTCAATTCATTATTTTAAGAGATAATCATATATCTTTTTTTATTTAATTAAAAAAAATATATAATTGTTATAATTTTTTACTTGTGTGATATTTGATTGAAATGACATTGAAAACTACACAAATCTATTACAACCTTGACTTTTGATAATGTAGTCATATCATATATTATGTATGAAAAAGAAAGTTTGACAAGCTTATACAATGTAAAAACTAAAACCTAACCACATAATTATATCATTCATAATTGATTTAAGCGTATTGTTGATATCATGTACCATAATTGTGAAAAAAAAACTTCCCTATCCATTTGTAATGTCCTTTTTTAATTAATTAGCTTATGTGGGGCTTATCTTTATTTTCCCAATAGGAATATAAAAATATTTTAATAAAGGGCTCGTGTTTAATAAGAACAAATAAAATAACAATAAATAATATGGGGGTGTGTGTTTCCATAAAAAAGGTTGCGGTGATCCCTAACACACACAATATTTTCATGACAAATTATTTGACAAGACATTGTAAGGAATTATAACTTGGTATTCATAAGACAATGGGGGCTATTTTGGGTAAAGAAACTTGAATTAATATTTTAATTGTTATATTTGAGAGAGAAAGTGGGGTGTTTTAAAATTTGTGCCCTACTAGTGTTATAAATTGATCTATTTGGTTGCTTATGACATAATAATCAATTTATTTATTTACTTATGTCATAGTTTGAGCCTTGTACTCAACTATAGGATTCGAGGTCAAAACCCTTGGATTTGGAGACTAGAAGATGAAAATCCTTTTATTTCCTAAGGATAATTTCATTCAAATGATGTATTTGTGTGGAAAGCGTTTATTTTTTTAGCAAGCATTTATATTTGGAGCAAAATAGTATTGTAATAGAAAATTTAATTCATGTTTATATGTTATTTATTTGATGATATGTAATAACTACCTTTAGTTTCTACTAATTTTTTGGACCAATTTCATTACATCTTCGATATCCTCTTAATTGACCAAACAACTTCTTTCCAATTTAGAAGAGAATTTCTTAGCTTTACCAAAAAATACCAAGGACAATAGCTCTATACCACAAATGAAAATTTTTGCATTAAATAGGATAAGATTGCCTAACAAGATAATCCCTAGACCCATACCTAATCCTCAAGTGTTCATTTGAGATGATTCTTCCTGCATATCTCTATTTGAGAATTAGAGACATCATTCACATAAAAAATGAAAAGACTTTACCCACACAATTGGGATGAGATATTTAAATTTTATCATTAATTATGTTTATGCTTCTAATTTAATCCACATACAATAGTGTGATTTCTAATGAGTTCTAGTTAAATGTTAGTTCTAAAAAATCATCAACATATGAACCCACACAATTCACATAAGGAATAGCTCATATGTACACCACATGAATAGAAATAGTGATTAACTCATCCATAGAACACATGTACACAATGTAAATAACTCATGTATACATCACTTCATGCATGCATCACATATGCACAATGTGATTAACTCATACATATATCTCATATACACAACATGAATAACTCAAGCACATGTCGTACATGCATAATGTGACTAGTTCATGCATGCATCACATATACACAATATGAGTAACTCACATATACAACATATAAATAATGTGAATAAATTAAACATCACATGTACACACAATGACTAGCTGGCAAAAAGGAAGTGACTATAACCTAACTACAAGAATATTTTCCTTTACTTATTTCACTAACACATAAGCCCTTAAGTACATCGAGAGATTTCGTAATGCAGATTTTTGAATAAAGAAAAAAGAAAAAACCATCGTTGATCTTGCCCACATCATCCAAAGATTGATGGATCATATTTAAAGTTGTAGAATGATTAGTTGAGCACACTATGTTCACATGGACAAGTAGTAATGGTGAGAATTGACCTATATTTGCCAAAATTTCATCAATTATCTCCATCATAAAAATTCATTCGAGTTTGAAAGCATGTTGAGAGCCATCCAGTATGAAGAATTTATAGAATTTTGAGTTATCCGACATTTTTAGAAGTGAATTGGGTTTCTTAGCATAAGTCAAGTTAGTTCTTAAATTTTTTCCCTAATTAGCCATTTTTTTTCAAAGCTATTTACTCTTTAGTTATTAGGATTTCATTTTGCATAAAAAACCCTTTAAATTATTAATTATTATAAGAAAAAGGGGAAATCTTTGCATATTTTAAAACCCTAGTTTTCCTTAAAACCCTAAAATGAGCCAAACCAATTCAAAATCCATAAAGGCAAAGATGTTACTAAACGAGGACCTTATAATTCAATTATCTCGCTCATCAAGAAAGGCCAAACATGCCCAAGGTGCCATAATCCCGTCAAACCATTTAATGGACCAGTGTAAGGAATGTAGGGATGTGACAATTATAGTGAATGGGTGGTCATTATTTGAACATTGATACAAAAGGTGATCATCAAATAGGCCCATTTCATATGTATGTGATTTTGACCTTGGAAAGCTAATAATCCCAAACATCTTCATAAATGTTGACTTCATTAGGGTATTGGTTGACAAATATGATGCAGACACTAGGGTCATTTTAGAAAAGGATGGTGGTGAGCTAGTTACAATTGATAATATGTATATTACAAAGTTATTTGGCCTAAATTTAGTAGCCAACAATGCTATCAATCTCAATGTCCTAACAAAGGAATATCAGAATGATGTAGGTAGCTATACGGTAAATTGGTTGCCCAAGAACAAAATTATAGGATAAGATAGAATAACTGTAAGGTTTACTCATGGGGAATGTGAGCCTTTGAATGAAGACATCTTTGACAACTATTTTCTAAAAACGTATCATGCCATTTTCCAAGTCCTAGGAAAAGATGTTAAAAATCAGATTCTAGTGCTTATAATGATGATGACTTTTGATGTTAAAAATATAGACCTTAACAGAGAACTTGATTTTGCCTCATTTATTGCAGAGGGAATACATAGGCAATTGGTAGCAGTGAAGACTGATAACAAGGTTGTGCATTTTAGATGGTACTCATTGTTGTGCCATATGTATTTATATGGTGGATGAAATGTATGGGATAAAACTCTTCAAGTTAGGCAACATGATGACAAGAATGTCCTATTTCTAGTGATATGTTGGACATACATTTGGAATATGCACTACCAGAACTCCAACTATGTTGATTTTGAATATTTTTTTGTTAAGAAGATATTAAGGTATCTAGGGGTACAAATAGATAGAATCCCAAAGGAGGTTTTGGATTTCTTGAGGAAGAAAGAGAGGGTTCCTAGTCTTAATATTTAGCATAACTTGGGAGATTGGTACCTCCATTCAAATTCTACTATGATTAGAATCTATGGATCTCCAGTAAGACCACATATTTTTCCTAGGTTTATACCAAAGAGGCTTGCATATATGGAGATAATTTGGCAGTTAAATGAGTTTGATAAAATTCATTTAAGAATCCATAAGAGAGGTTCCTTTTTCCTTGCCTATCTTGTATTTTCAGAATTTTTCCTCATAAGAAAAGAAGTATTGGAACTCCTCTATCCAATTGTACAATCATACAAAATGGGCTTGCACCTTAAAAGGGATTATGACCCAAAGGGATTCATAAAATAGATTAGATTCAATGCCAAGAGGTCCAATTTCTATCATAGGGTGCTATTTGAAGAGGATGTAATATGCAATTGCTTCATTGATAATGAAGTGAAGATGAAAAACAAGATGGTTTGCAATCTTGAAGGGGGAGGAACAAAGGAAAAAGGAAGACCCTAATTATCCAAGAGAATTTCATGACATTAAATATTCTTTTGCTAGGATCAATGTTATTTTGGATAATGTAGAATCTCTAGCACACACAATCCTCTAGTGGTGTCAGGAGAGAGATCATAAGAAAGACCAAAACATGGAAAAACACCCATGGGAATGCAACAAGTAAAAGAGGCACTGACATAATCATCTATACCTCCTATAAAGAAACAAAAGAAGAAGAGGAGGGTGATGCAACCACCTCTAGTAGCCTACTCCATGGATGTGGAAGAAACTAAAGAAACTATATAGAATGCAATTAGGGAAGAGGAAGTGAATCAAATTATGCCCTCTTCCCAAAGGGTGCAGATCTTGGACATTCCTCAAGATAGACTAGTAGTTAGTCTAAGAAGTAATGGGCAAGAAGATAATGATATAAGAGCTTTGGCTTGTATAGAATTCATCTTTGATGATGAATTTGTAAAGTCTACATTTTTCTTTTTTTTAGGTTGAAAAGAGAAGAGTTTCATGATAGATTCAATAAAGCTAAGGGAGAGGCACGCCCCTTAAAGATAGAGGGGGTAAATAAAGAGTTCTTGAAGGAAATTGATTTCAAAATTAATAGTATAACCCTTAAAGTTGCAAGGAAAATGGTGTAGGAGGCTGGCCTACTTTTACTACCTAACTAGGATATAGCATCTACAATTGCCTTAGACACAATAAGAAGGTAGAATGAAGAGGCCTTTGTTATTGATGAACTTGCAAAACATACATACTTTGGATAGGGTTTTATACCGGATATGAAACATTGACTATTTGGGCTATGATCCCATTAACAAATAAGCCATAGGTGCCAATGAATATTGGGGAGTTGACTGGAAATTTAATTATCAAAATATTATAAGACACTTCAGCTCCCCAAGTAGCTTCTTTAGCTATAAATGTTGCAATGTTTAGTGAGGCTACTACAAGAAAGCTTCATGACAATAAATTGAAAAGTTACATGCAAATCATATAAGGCTCATGATGGAATAAAAAACGTGGTATGATTGTTACTATCATCAAAAAATATTCTTGCTCTAATTGTCACCACACCATTGAGCTCTATTGATGTGTTAATGTAGGACAAGGATGCATTGTCCTTGAAACTAAAGGAGTTGGAAGAGTAGGTGAATTGAAGAAAATGCGGATAAGAATAGAAGGATCAATGAATTAGTGGATGAAATAATTGGCTATAGGTTATAAAAAGTGCTTAAGAAATTGGAAGACACATGGGAGGGGTATAATAATTTGAGGAAAGCCTATGTGCAATATTTGCAACATCAGTAAAATTTGAAACATGCCCTAGGAAAATGGACTCCTAGGATAACATTGATGCAACAAGATTATAAGGGTTCCAGATTTGACCCCAATATGAACAGAAGGTCTTGTAAGCACTTATCAGATGATTGGCTTGTTGGGAGAAGTTGCACCATATCAAACCAAATTGGAGCAACAACTCAATATATATATATATATATTTTTGGAGAGTGTCTGCCTCCTATAATGATCTCAATAACTCAGCTCTTACTGCCATGATTCAAAGATTGGACATCTGACCTGAAAAACCATCTTAATCACCATGAAGGTACATTTAAATTGTCAACCCAGGGACGTGAACTTGAAATGGGTTAGCATAGTATGTGCACTAGGAATTCTAGAGTGGTCATCTTCATTCTATATCTAAGGGAGACTTAAAATTGAAAGTAAATTGCAAGAAAGGAAAAAAAGTAAGTGTTGAACATTACTCAAGCAAATCTAAACTGATTATGCATAATAGGAAGGAAAGACTAAGCATTCAATAGAAAACTACTCTGCCAGCCTTGGTTGTAGGAATAGTCACAAAACAAAGTTCTAGTGGCTGGAGGAACAGTCAATGCCAAGATTTTAACTAAGTACTCAAACATAGATTAACACTAATCTATCTAAACTAAAACATAGACTACTCACCAAGTGGGCCCCCTTGGATGAGTATCCTTTAAAATACTATAAAGCTTGGATACTCAACTTAGAATCTCATGTCATTTATTGTAAAAAGCAATTATAAAAACATGGTTGGTAATAAGCTTGTACAAGAATATGGTGATCAACTCATAATTCGCTAGCCCCTCAAGAAGGAGGATCGAGCCGTATTTATCAACTAAACATGCCCATCAACGCCCACTAACTGAGAGGATGCCATTTAAAGAAAGTGAGAGAAAGTGGAAGCCGCAGTTACACATGCAGGGGAATCCATTGGACATGCAAGCCCAAACATGGACTCAACCACTACAGTTTTTCCCGCGATGCTCAATGTCATTGAAGATCGGTGCAAAGCGGTTACATGCGGCTGACGTGGATTATTTTGCTGGATTCCAAAGTTTGACCTTCACGTGTCTCCTCAACCTAACCAACTAGTGGCTACATTTCTCAACTTAGCATATCAATCATGTTTGCAGAATAATGTTAGTAGAAATAATAATTGTATAATCATAATCATCTTAAGAATATTCATCAATCACACGCAAGATAAATATAGATGGTCCACATAATGGGTATATATATCATTAAAACTAACAAAAGTAAAATTAGTCCAAATTTCATATGTCTAAGAGAAATATATGAAAATATCAGCATATAATATCAAAGTCGTATGGTAATCCAGGAAATAGCAAGAGATTTTATCCCTCTAGCTAGACTAAATTATAGTCTCATCACTCCCCCTAACCTAACTTTTTGTTGGTCCTCCAACAGGGGAAGAGTTATGCTTCTGCTTTGTTAAGGCCCTAAAGTTTGCAACTGATAGTTTTCCAATGTTGGTGTCTGCAGTAGGTGAATCAAGATTCCAATAAAACCCGCCCAGCTTATCAAGCCTTCTCCATATCTGCTGCTCTTTTGCAATGTCATATCTGTAGAATCTAAAGTTAGACACATGCCATAGGAGGATGGATGACTGGAAAGTCAGGGGAAGCCATTCATGCCCTTTGGTTCTTCCAAGTTGTATATATTTGTTAATTCTCTTCAATGCAACAACATAATTGTGAATAGAGTGTGGCTTAGCTTGCTTTAGCTCATCGGTCAACAAGTTCCAACACTGGGATAGATATCCCCTCATAGCATCCTCTTTTGCAACAAATTTCACTTAATATTCACTGTACACAAACTCAATCGAAGGAATAATTTGGTCACCATAGCTTGGCCTAAAGAGCAATCTATTCCAATATGTATGAATGTCTTTGGGGCTCTTAGATTCAACCCTAATGGCTAGGGGAATACTGAATTCTTTCTTCTTGTGAGCATTGTATTTCCCACCCCAACTAATCTCATTCTACACCCAGGACATAAATGCTCTCAGCTATATGTCTCCAACCTAAGGTAGTGGGTTCCAATCTTTATCTTTTGGGATAGCAAAATTATGTAGATAGAATTCACATAACAAATTTTTCACTTTAGGGGAAGCAATTCTATAGGAATTGAAAAATTCAATAGGGGTTTCAATGGAGGGGTTTAGGCCTGAGATGATTCTTGACATTCTAAAGGAAAGGTATTTCTCCTTTAAGTGCAAAGAATAAACCCTTGGAGGGGTCCTACACTCCAAAATTTGTGGCACTAGAGTTGAAATGCCACTTATTCTTTCCTTCAAAAAACAATTTCCTCATTCTTTTCTTCGATCATCTCATCCCTCATTTGAATTTCCATTTATAATCTTTTCTTTTCTTCTTTCCACTCCTCTCTTTTTTTTATTGCTTTCCATAAATTTAAAATAGCTGTATGTACTAAAAAATTAGGAGGGTTGTGGATTCCTACCTGAATTTTTGTAGACGGTTGCTTCCCATAGAGGACTATCTGCATAGATTCAGAAGGTCTTACCGATTCAAGTTGTTGAGGTATGATTCCTCTTTCCTCGTTTTGTTGTAGGACCTCTTGTTCCTCTTCTGGTGGTGGCTGCAGGAGCTCTTGATCTATTTACTGACTTTTCTGCAAGAAGTCCCACTAT
Source organism: Sequoiadendron giganteum (assembly GCA_007115665.2). Lineage (NCBI taxonomy): Eukaryota > Viridiplantae > Streptophyta > Pinopsida > Cupressales > Cupressaceae > Sequoiadendron > Sequoiadendron giganteum. The sequence continues at coordinate 627,100,906 of CM021105.1, read as the reverse complement.
TGGTCTTGCTGTAGGAAGTCCTCTTTTTCTTCATTTTCTTGAGTTTCAACTTCTTTAGCGATGGAAACAAGATCCGCCAAGGTCATTTTTGCTGCCTCTTCGAACACATATTTTTCTTGTCCCTTCTCCTACTCCATTGGAGCATCTATATTTTCACCCGATGTCCCGCCAAGCTTAGGGTCAACCGGCTTCGATTTCTTGAGAGGGATTTTTTGTTTCTCTTTGGATGTAGGATGAACAGTGATAGCCTTCCTTTTCTAAGGGCTTGGCACCTTTTCCTATGCAAATTACATTTTTCTTCTCCTTGCTTTTGCCTCTCTCTTTTGTGCTTTTGTCTTTATCATAATTTTTAATGGGACATCATCATCATCAGAACCTGATGATGAATTTTCTTTTTCACTCTCATGGTAAGTGGAACTAACATTTATGGCCTTTTCTTCAATGGGGGAATCCATACCAGCACCAAAGGTTGAGGCACCAGAGGTGCCTTCAATTGTGTTCAATCTTCTGCTAGACCTACGTGCCTGAGATGAAACCCTAGGATGAGAGGGCTCAAGTCTATACTACTCAATTTTCACAAAATCATCCCAGGCCATTACAGGGTTTGTATCATGCAAAGATCTCATAACCAAAAATTTAATTAAACAGTGGTGGGATACAAAGTTTTCTCTATCTTTTTGTGTTTTTGCTGCCATAATAAAGAGATGGTTGTACAATACATTGGGCACGTTCATCTTCCTCCTGTGCCGCATATGACTTAAAAATTTGAAATGTACTGAATGAAGGTTCAATAATCGACCTTCACAAGTAATGTACTTGATGATATGCACAACAACCTACTTCCATGGTGTGGGTAGAGAGAGCCTCTTGGAACCTTGCTTGTCAATTGTGAGTGGAGGGTCCCCATGCATTATAAATATGGCTCTAGCTGTCCTATCATCCTTAGAAATAGGGTATGGTTCACCATCAGCTGGCAACCTTGAAATTTCCACAATTCGCTCTTCAGTCGCTATGACCTCTAGTCCTTTCACCGTGACCTTTCCGTATGAGAATGTCTGAGTGCTGTCCAATGCAATACCCTCGTTGAAACCATTCAACTTTAGAAAATAGTCTAGCCACCCGCAATTCTGAAATTTGGCCAAGCACACTGCATCCTGTAATAAGGCATCATGAGATGAGGGCTCATTCCGAATGAGTCTACCTCCCATTGTCTCTGCTCAACATGTCACCTTGCAAAATTACCTCTGTATTTTTAAAAAAATTTCCTGTCTGCTTTGCTAGGTGAATCCGTTGGCTAAATTTTCATTTTTCCCTATTTTTAGCAACTTAGCACTTGCATTTCAAAATCATGGCAGAGTTAAGAATAGCATAAATGGTAATAAAAGGGATCATAATGAGAGGGAATTACGATGGCAGTTTAGTGTCACATAACACATGCAAGCCATCATTCATTTTAAATTTTGAATTAGCTAAACAAGATTTGCTGATGCAAACAATCATATATTGGCATGTGGCAAAATTTATGCATCTTGCTTACCCCTCCCCCCAAAATAAATTTGGACATGTGTCCACACATGCGAAATGGAAAGATTGATTTGACGGGTGATTTAAAGATAATTATGTGAATGCCCATCTTATCATACAATAATTAAATGAAACGCTATAAAGGATAATTGAGAATTCAATTAATGTGCACACACCTGAGTGTATGCAAATATGATGGTGGAGAAATCATTTCATCGATTAGGGAGAAAATACTGCTTGCGTTGCTGAGCAATAATTGAGCAATTAATGGTGATGGAATGAAGCGAGGTGAAATGAAATGATGGAAGAGAGAGAAAGGTGGTACACATGGGTAGATGGGTGGATAGGCGAAGAAATGGATTTCTACAAAAGTAGAAATCTTTATTATGATAAATACGTACCTCATTTAACCAGAAGGAGGGACACTAGGTCCATTGCCTTCGGTTGTAGGAACTCCATTGCTGCAGGAACAATGCTCATGCTTTGTGTGTTGGACAAACTGCTGCAAGAACTCTTCTTTTGAAGCCGACCTATGATATAATATGAGATGGTGCCCATTCACCAGTAGTTTGAGTTTCACAAGATTAATGGTTGTGAGATGCACATCTCCATTGGGAGAGAATTATGTAACATCATATGGCCCTAGCCACCTTGTCTGAAATTTCCCTACATTATCCTTATACCTAGAATGATAAAACAATGCTGAGTCACTTGGTTGAAATTTCTTTTCTTTGATAATTTTGTCATGCCATTTGACTCTCTGATTTTGCACAAGTTTAGTATGATGTAATTTTGTTTTCCTCATCTCATCCAATTCATTTAGCTACATGATTCGTTCCTCCTGTGCCTTAGAAATATCCATCCCCAATTCTAGAGCATTTCTGAGAGTCTTGTGCTCAAATTCTATAGGCATCATGGCTATTTTCCCATATAGCAGTTTAAATGGGGTGAAGCCTGTAGTTGTCTTCTAGGTGGTCCTGTAAGCCCAAACTGCTTCTGATAATCTATTTGCCTAGTCTTTTCTATGAATATGCAGTTTTTTGGTGAGGATGGCCTCAATCTCCCTATTTGTCACCTCAACTTGTCCATTTGCTCAAGAGGGTGATAAGGGGTGGATTTCCTGTGGCGGATGTTATATTCATTGATCAATGCTATAATAAGGGCTGATGTAAACTAAGTGCCTTGATCAGTTACTATTTCTCTTGGTACCCTATATTGTGTGAAAATTTATTCATAAAGGAATTGGGAAACCTTATTGTCTCTTGCATGCTTCATAGCTTTTACTTCAACCCATTTTGTTACATAATCAATGCACACTAGTATGTAAGACTTAGCATTCGATGGAGGATCAATGGGTCCCACAAAATCCAAACCCCATTTGTTAAATGGTGTGACTACCACTTGTGGAAAGAGTGGCATTTCATCTGAATTTGTTGGCCTGCCCATCCTTTGGCATCTATCGCATTTCCTTGTATATCTTCCTACATCTTTGTGTAGTGTAGGCCAATAGTATCTTGTGTTCAAGATTTTCATTGTTGTCTTATTTTCTGCAAAGTGGCCTCCACAGGGTTCATCATGGAATGCATGCATAATGTCATAGGTTTCATCTTCCCTTACACATCTTCTCATAACATGATCTGGTCTAGTATAGAATAGGCATCCAACTATCCAAGAAAAAGGGATTGAATTTTCAATCAACACTCTTCTCTCCTTTAGGGAGAAGTGAGGAGGAACTCTCCCCATCATAAGGTAGTTGGCTATGTCAGCATACCAGGGTGTCTGCACAATTATAAAGAATAGATGCTCATCTGGGAAGGAGTCATCTATGGCTTGAGTGCCTTATGATGATGTCAGCTTTGAGAGGAAATCTGCAACCATGTTTGTTTTCCCTGGTTTGTCCACAATAGTTATGTCAAATTCTTGTATTAGTAGCAACCATCTAGCTAATCTTCCTGAGATTAGAGGTTTGTTCATGAGGTATTTAATGGCTGCATGATCAGTGTGTACAAAAATTTGGTAACCTATGATATAGTGCTTGAATTTATTCAAGGCATAGATTACTATCACCATTTCTTTCTCTGTGACTGTGTAATTGAATTATGCTCCCTGCAAGTTTTTAGTGACAAAATAGATGACATTTTCAACAACTTCTAATTTTTGTCCTAAGATTGCTCCTATGGCATAGTCTGAGGCATCAGTATGTATGTGGAAAGGGATTTCCCAATTTGGTCCTTTAAGAATAAGAGCATGAATTATAGCTATCTTTAAATCAGAAAATGCTTTGTCACAACCTTTTGTCCATTGAAACTCAACATCTTTGGTCATAAGACTATATAGTGGGGTGACTATTTTACTAAAATCCTTGATGAAACGTCTATAATAGCCTGCATGTCCTAAAAAAATCCTAATATACTTTTGTTTTGCAGGTCTAGGCAGATTATTTATTACCTCAATTTTTGTTGGATCAACTTGAATGCCAAGGTGTGAAATGTAGTGGCCAAGGACTACACCTTCTTGCATCATCATGAAGCCCTTTTCATTGTTTAAAGATAGATTTTGATCCTCACATCTTTGGAGTACTTTCTTCAGGTTCTGTAGTGCTTCATCAAAGGTGGCACCATAGGTAGTAAAACCATCCATATAGATCTCCATGCAGTCAATGGAGATGTATGAGAATATACTAATGACTTCTCTCTGGAAAGTGGTAGGTGTGTTGCATATAGCCCAAAGGGAAGCACATAATATGCATATTTCCCCCAAGGACATGTAAATGTAGTCTTCTCTTGGTCTTTTGGTGCAATTTGAATCTAATTGTATCCACTGAATCCATCAAGAAAGGAGTACTATTGTATTGCAAGAGAGTCTAGGAATTTTTCTACAAAAGGTAGGGGAAAGTGATCCTTCTTAGTGGTAGTATTAAGCTCCCTATAGTCAACACAAACTCTCCATTTCCCTCACTTTTTGGGCACAATTACCAATGGGGACACCCACTGGATATCTGAAATAGGGTAGATAAATCCTTTGTCTAGTAGCTTCTGTAGTTCAATTTTGATCATTTCTCTCAAGACAGGGTTGATTCTTCATCATGGTTGCCTTATAGGGGTACATTCATCTTTGATATAGATTCTGTGAGTGCAAAGTTTTGGATCTAATCCTTTCATGTCATGATAATACCAAACAAATACTTTTTGATGTGCTTTCAACGAATTTGCTAATATCAACTGTTGTCCTTCATTTAATTTGCTATTGATATTTAGAGATCGTCCCTCATACACTTGTACTTGTGTGACTAGCTCTATCATAGCTGCTTCATTAATACAAGTTAGCTTAAGTTTAGGTGGAAAAATTGTGTGAAACATGTGGCTGTAGGAATTTTGTTTGTGGGAATAGTTGCTATAGGAAGTCTATCTACAAAGATAGTTGTTGCAGGAATAGTGGCTGTAGGAAGTCTTCCTGCAGTAAGAGTTGTTGTAGGAAGATCATATAGAGCGGAAAAAAGTGTTTGTGCGATATTTATGGAACCAGATGATGTTTCCTCTATCTAACATTGGTTCCGAATGATACTAGATAACACCTCATCTTCATCTTGAAGCTACAAGAAAGGACTTCTTCCAAGTATCATAAGCTGCACCATAGAGTTGACTTCTTTAGCTTCTTCACCAATATGTGGCCATACTGATATTTCTACATTGGGATGGCTGAGCTGGAGGATACATAAAAAATTTATTTGTGTTCGTGCCATCAGAAATGGCCATATCACCTGAGCGACATCTAATATAAACGTCTGTAGTTGCTAACCATGGTCGACCAAGGATAAGTGGATATCCTCCTAGTGTGGCTTTAGGTGAGAGAACCATGAAGTCAGCTGGATACTCCCAAGAATTTAGGTTCACCACCAAGTCTTCTACTATGCCATCTAGCTTCACAATGGAGCTATCGACAAGCTGCAAGACTATAGGAGTGGATCTCATGTTTGCAATGTTCAGTTGCTGTAGGATGTCCTTAGTCATCACAATGATTGCTACACCTAAGTTAATCAAGGAATTCTTTATGTTCATTCCATTTATAACAACTTCAACTACAGGACTACTTGGATCACTGTACTTGGGAATAGTTACTTTTCCAAGCATGATGTCAGCAAGCTGCCCTACTACATGGATTGCAGTGGGGTCCTTCTTTTTCCTACCTGATTTGTTGAGGCATGCTTCCTTGATTGCCTTGCCATAGATAGTGACATCTTTTATAGCTTGAAACAAAGGTATCTGGACACATATATGTTTTAGCTGATCTACGATATCAAAGCTAGTTTCCTCCTTATCTTCTTTTTGTTTGGTAGCTTCTAATCTATGAGGAAACGGTGGTTCTTGTGTTGTTTGCTTTGCTAGAGCTGGCTTAGGAGAGTTAAGTGCACCAGGTTGAATGGGATCAGTCAAGGATTCTTGTTGCTCTTCCATAGGTAGCTCAATGATGATGGGGGTGGAAGGAGCTTGCAAGGTTGTTCTTGAATGCAAACGTATGTCACTTAAATTCACAACATATACAAGAAATTGATTTGGATCAACAGAATATACAGGCTGCTGCTATGGTTTATTATTTGGGTTTGGTGTGGGTTGGGCTGGTAATTGTGTAGGTTTAAATATATTAGTACTAGGATTAGGAGGATGAGGCATTATATTAGGTTGTTGGGTTTGAGAAGATGGTTGCATATAGCTGGTGGGTTGGTTGGGCCATTGTTGGCCACCTCTCCATTGAGATGTTTGCTGCTAGTTTCCTGGGGGTGGTTGCTAAGGTCTTTGAAACTGCTACCAATTCCCCTGAGGTTGCTACCACTGAGGTGAGGTATTTTGATAGTTGGACCAAGTACTGGGTGGGTTATTCCAAGACTGGGGTGGGTATCCTCCATAGTTGGATGGATAGGGTGGCTGCCACTGGTTACCATATGAATACGAGTTAAAATATGGTCCAACAAAAGATAGTGGATTTGGTGGCATACCTTGTCTTGAAGCCCACAGCCTCTTCTGTGCAACAAAGTAGACTTGGTCTTCCTCAGTTTGGATTGGTTTGAACTCAGGTGGAATCTTCTTACTGTCAATGTTGGCTATCACCTTGCATCTGCAATATCTCTTCTTCTGTCTACACCTAGGGCAATATTATGTCAGTACTGCCTCTACCTCCTCATGTTTCTTTTTAGCTTGAAATGTATCCAGCTGAGTAGCTAGATTGTTAATTATATATTTCTTGAAATCTGCCAAAAAATTAGTAATCTCCATCCTTGAGACTCCACTGTTGGATGATTTACCCATAGAGGATTGATAGGCTCTTCCTTTCTTTGAAGCTTCCCTAGAATATTTTTGACATATCTTCTTGATATCATCCCAAGGGACTTGAGTGATATCTCCTCCTGCCATTAGGTCCAAGGCATCAATGTAGCTTTCATTAATTCCTCTCAAGAAAAGTAACTTTTTTGAGTCTTCATTAAGTGTATGATGTGGAGATTTCTGCAAACAAAACAAGAACCTTGAAATGAAGTCTTCCAAGCTCTCATCTTCTTTTTGCTGCATTCTGAAAATTATGTCTCCTCCTCTCATGTCACTACCCCTGCAATATTCTTTATATTTCTCAAGAAAATTTGTCTTCATATCTTCCCAAGTTCTCACAGTATTTCTGCCAAGGCTCATAGACCATCTTAATGTAACATCTATCAAAGTAGTAGGAAATAGCTTGAGTATGTGGGCATCAATGGTATAGTCATAGCTTCTATAGAGTATATCAAACTCAAATAGGAAGGTATCATGATCTTTTGTGACAAGCCCATATAATTTAGGAAGGACTGAGGCAGGGATATTTGTGAGGTTATCTAGGTATGTTCAGGATCATCATGGAAAAAATAGGCCCTTAAGTGGCAATAAAATTAAGAAAAATCAGAGTTAGACAACTTGACATAAAAATTTGAATAAGTTATCTATATTATTTCAAAAATATGTAAGAATAGAATTTGTAGAAAATTGAATGTAGTTTCTAAAATACTAGGTTTATTTAGAAAAAAAACTATTTGGTGAAAATTTAAAATTTCAATGGAGTAGTACTTAAATTTCAGGGAAAAAATAAGAAGTAGGTGTCTGTCTGACCACCCTAACCACAATAAAATGATAATATTTTTTAATAATATTTTAAATATCAGTAAAAAAATCATGTCCCGATGTGATGCATATTTTTTTGTAATTTTTTTCCAAGTAAATAATTAATTATGAATTTTTTATTACAAATTTTAAAAAATATAAAAAATCGTACGTCTAACCACCTTAACTTGGTCAAAAATTCATGAAATTCAAATTTTATTTTTTTAATTCTATAGTATGTGAAGCATAGAATGTGATGCATGTTTAATATTCAAAAAATGTGATACTGTTTGAAAGCTATAGATTTTTTCAATCAGCCTATCAATTAGGACAAGTTACTCGTAATTCAAATAGAAAATGAATAATAACTATTTATTAAATTCAAAATAAAGCATAATTTATATTGGTGGAAAGCTGAGAATCTCCTTTAAAAACCCTTTTCATTTCATCAATTTTGGGTAAAAAAAAGTCGTCAGCCACATGGGCCATCATATCACTTACATAGCGCCACTTTTTGGCCCATCATGGTCCTGCACATACCCGTCCACTTCATTTTGTTCAGTAATGGGAAAGGGGAAAGATGATTGGTTTTTCCTGTTAGGCCTATCTCCATTTGCATTAGCTATGTCTTGATGAAATTCTAGAACAAAGGGTTCTTCAACAGGATTTTGATCTTCAAGGGAAACTTTAGAGCTGGTCAAATCCGGGAATACATCAACAAAGAGCTATGGTTCTTCTTCTTCGTCTCTGAGTAGATTTGAAAGTTCTACAAGCTGAAATGGCTCAATATGATTATTAGGAAGAAATCTCCCAAAAACATCTCTTCTTCTTCTATGCATGCAGTATCAACTCAGTATCAACCAACTCACACAAACAATGGGTGGGGAAAAATAATGGATCATACTTCTAATACTAAGAGAAAACTTCAGAAATACTAAAGTAGGAAAACTATCAATGACTCCAAAAGACTTCTTAGTTTGACACCATCCTCGAGAACGACGCCAAAAATGTTGACCTCCTATAATGATCTCAATAAATCGACTCTTACTGCCATGATTCAGAGATTGGACATCTGAACTAAATAGCCATCTTAATAACTGCGAAGGTACATTTAAATTGTCAACCCAAGGATGTGAAATTGAAATGGGTCAGCACAGTATGTGCACTAGGAATTCTAGAGTGGTCATCTTCATTCTATATCTAAGGGAGACTTAAAACTGAAAGTAAATTTTAGGAAAGGAAACAAAGTAAGTGTTGAACATTACTCAAGAAAATCTTAACTAATTATGCATAACAAGAAGGAAAGACTAAGCATTCAACAAAAAACTAGTCTGCCAGCCTTGGCTATGGGAACAGTCACAAAACAGAGTTCTAGTGGCTGCAGGAACAGTCAATGCCAAGATTTTAACTAAGTACTCAAACAGAGACTAACACTAATCTATCTAAACTAAAACATGGATTACTCACCAAGTGGGCCCCCTTGGATGAGTATCCTTTAAACTACTATAAAGCTTGGATACTCAACTCAAAATCTCATGTCATTTATCAAAAAATGCAATTACAGAAACATGGCTAGTAATTAGCTTTTACAGGAATATGGTGATCAACTCATAATTCGCTAACCCCTCAGGAAGGAGGATCAAGCTTTATTTATCAATTAAACAAGGCCATCAAATCCCACTAACCGAGAGGATGCCATTTAGGGAAAGCGAGAGAAAGTGGAAGTGGCGGTTACACATGCAGGGGAATCCATTGGACATGCAAGCCCAAATGTGGACTCAACCATTGCGGTAACTCCCGCGATGCTCAATGTCATTGAAGATCGATGCAGAGTGGTTACATGCGGTTGATGCGAAATCTTCTGTTGGCATCCCAAGTTTGACCTTCGCATGTCTCCTCAACCTGACCGGTTGGTGGCTGCATTTCTCAACTTAGCATATCAATCATGTCTATAGAATAATGTGAGTACACATAATAATCACATAATCATAATCATCTTAAGAAATTTCATCAATCACATGCAAGATAAATATAGATGATCGACATAATGGGTATATATATCATTAAAATTGTCATAAGTGAAATTAGTCCAAATGTCATATGTCTAAGAGAACTATATGAAAATTTCAGCATATAATATCAAATTCTTATGGTAATCCAGGTAATAGCAAGAGATTCTACCCCTCTAACTAGGCTAAATTCTAGGCTCATCAGAGAGCATAGAGAAGAAGATTATACCAAATATTTTGCATGATAATTTTGTCTCAAAGAAACAAAAGGATATTTAGGAAAAAAAAATTCAAGTTATCAACAGCTTGGTCAGATTTAGGACAATCTTGTAATTTCACTTGTCCATCTTGAACAAAATATTGAATGAAATAATGATGGATCTCTACATGTTTTGATCTAGCATAAAAAACAATATTTTTGGTCATGGATATGGTGCTACTATTATCATATTAAATAATAGTTAGATGTTCTTGAACCAAATTTAAATCCTCCAATATCCTTCAAAACCACGTGGCTAGACAACTTGCTATTGCAATTACAATATATTTCACTTTGATAGAAGAGAGCCGCAATTTCCTAATTTTTACTACTCCAAAGCACAACTCAAAAATCAAGTGAGAAAACATAACTAAATGTGTATTTTATATCATCCATTGAACTGACCCAATCAGAATATGTGCAACCAACTTGTTCACATTTTTAGTGAAGAGAAATGTTCATACCAAAATTTTATGTACTACTCACGGGTATTTGCAGGATCATGATGGGCCAAAAAGTGGCGATATGTAAGCCATATGATGACCCATGTGGCTGACGACTTTTTTTAAACCCAAAATTGATGAAATGAAAAGGGTTTTTAGAGGATATTCTTAGCTTTCCACCAATGTAAATTATGCTTTACTTTGAATTTAATAAATAATTATTATTGATTTTCTATTAGAATTACGAATAAAGTTCTGATTGATAGGCTGATTGAAAAAAATCTATAACTTTCAAATGGTATCACATTTTTTGAATCCGAAACATGTGTCACATTCTATGCTTCACATAGTATAGGATTAAAAAAAAGAAAATTGAATTTGATGAAGTTTTGACCAAGTTAAGGTGGTTAGACGAACGAGTTTCAATATTTTTTAAAAGTTTTAATGAAAAATTCATAATTAATTATTTACTTGGAAAAAAATATGCATCACATCGGGACAAGATTCCTCTACTTATATCTAAAATATTATAAAAAAATATTATCATTTTATTGTGGTTAGGGTGGTTAGACAGACACCTACTTCTTATTTTTACCCTGAAATTTAAATACTACTGCATTGAAATTTCAAATTTTCATCAAATAGATTTAATTTTTTTAAATAAAGGTCTAGTAGTTTAGAAACTACATTCAATTTTATACAAATTCTTTTTTTAAATTTTTTTGAAATAATATAGATAACTTATTCAAATTTTTACGTCAAGTTGTCTAACTCTGATTTTCTGTCTTTTTATTGCCACTTAAGGGCCTATTTTTTCCATGATGATCCTGCACATACCCTCACATAACTTAATATTATTTTTGTACCATGCCAATGGGAATCATGTGAATCCTACATGAATTGAAAGATGAATCTCATAGCATATTTAACATCAAGTCTAGTGGTAATGAGGTACATGAGACTCCCAATCAAAATTTTATACAAAATATCATCCACTTTGGAGCAAGTGCATCTTCTTTGGTTAATTTATCACCGAGTGTTATATGAGAAAAAATAATATTGTATCATTCGATTTTTTTTCAATAAATCAGCTACATAAATTGTTTGAGGAAAAAAATACCTTTTTATTGTTGTTGAACTTTCACACCAAGAGAGTAATACATGAGTCTGGTATCTAAAATTTTAAATTCATTTTTTATTGCTTCCTAAAATTTCTCCATGAGAGTTTTGTTGTTATCTATATAAACAATAACATAAACATAAAGTAAAATAATTAGAATTTGATTACCAATATGTTGGACATACAAGTTTGGCTCTAAGAACGACTTCTTTTGAATCCCTTCTTCAAGAAATAACTATCAATCCTTGCATACTAAGCACAAGGAGCTTGATTTATCCCATAGAGAGCTTTCCTCAACTTGTAAGCTAATTTTTCTTTGCCTAAAATATTATAGACCATAGGTTGTTCCACATATAATTCCTCATCTATATAACCATTAAGGAAGGATAATTTTACAGTCATATGATATATTATCCACTTTTATTGTGCAACAATAGCCAATACAACATTGATCGTATCAAGTCTAACAACTGGAGCAAAGAGTTTTTGAATAATCTAGTCTAGGTGTTTTTACAAATCCCTTGGAAACTAATATTTCTTTGTGTCATTTTATAGAACCAACAACATGATATTTCACCTTGTAAATCCATTTGACACAATTACTTGTTTATCTTTTGGAAGTTGCACTAATTCCCATGTATTATTTTTATCAATTACATCCATCTCATCATGCATAGCATCAATTTCCATGTACTTTTTCTTTCACTGCTTAGATCCATATATAGAGGGTTGACCTTGAATTGTAATAAGCAAAGAAAAATTAAAAATTGAATTCATATTAATACTTCTCTGATAAATTTAATTTAAAATTTGTACCTTTCTTTAAGAGCTTAGATTGGATGTTTGACTTGAACTATCATTTGAATTTGTGCTATCCAAAGAACTTGGTGAACTTGAGCTTGGAGGACTTGAACTTGAGCTCGTGGGGAGAAGAGGAACACTATCATATTCTATGCCCACGATTATTTATGTGTTTTTTATACACCATGTTTCCACTACCACACCCCCCCTTCATAAAAAATAAAATCCTAACTAATGAATCCATTTCTTTGCGTTAGGATTATAGAATATTTATCCTTTAATTTCATTTGAATTTCCCATAAAGATATAAAGTTTGGATTTTACATCCAAATTCTTCCACTTCTAAACTAGAATGTGAACATATGCCAGACAACCAAATAAATGAAAATGAGCCACTAAAGGCTTATGACCACTCCACATTTTCTTGGGAGAATGTTGTAAATTGATTTTATGGGGCTTTGATTCAAAATGTATACTGTTGTTGCCACTACTTCTCCCCATAAAATTTTGGAATAATTTTTTACCACAGCATACTTTGTGCCATTTCCATAATGGTATGATTATTTCTTTTTGAAACACCATTTTTCTAGGGAGAATAAATTTTAGTAATATTTCTCTTGATTCCATTATTGTTATAAAAATTGGAAAAAAAAAAATGAGGTAAATTCCCCCCTCTATCTGATATGAGTATTTTGGTATAATACCCACTTTTCTTTTCAACCACAACCTTAAAATTATTGAAGAATTCAAAATCATCAAATTTATAATTAAGAAAGTAAATCCATGTGTGGCAAGAGAAATTGTCAATGAAATAAAAAAATAAAGATCATTACCCAAATATATTCCTCTTGCATATCACCATAGATGTCAACATGCAAAAGTTGTGGAGAAGATTTTTCCTGTATGATTTGTTGATCACTGAAAAACTATTTTGATGTTTCTTTCCAAGTGCACACCCTAAATAAACTTCTTCATTTTCCTAAATTGTAGGAGCTCCTCTCACCATATGCTTCTTGTGAAGAAAACTTAATCCTTGAAAATTCAAATGGCCATAGTATTGGTGCCATAACCATAAATCATTTGTGTGCTTTGAGGGCATGCATTTTAGTGGAAACCTATGTGAGATAAAATAATCTATTCTTTGTCATATAAATCTTTTCTATACAAGATGATAATTAGTCGATTTATCAATTATTTTACAATAGTTATCTTCAAACATAACCTAATAATTTTTTTCTACAAGCTTCCCAATACTTAAACGATTATGCTATAATTTTGGCGCATGCAAAGCATCATGAATATAAGTAGTTTCTCCTTTCTTATTGCTCAATGGAAGTGTGCATTTTTCATTGCATAAACCTCTTTATCATCACCAAAATTAACTTTTCTCACATAATCATTTAACTTGACAAAGAGATTAATTATACCTATCATATGATTTGAGTAGCCACTCTCTAGGAATCACATGCCCTTTGATGTTCTTTTTCCAAATTTCATGTGAAGAATGTGGAGATATTTTTCATCTTCAAAAGATTCTTTAGTATAGTTGAATCTTGACTTATTTATGTTATATTTCTTCTTTCTACATTTATATTAATAGTGTCCATATCATTCGCAAGAGCTTCTTCCTTCTACATTTATATTTATGGTAGATTTATTTTTTCTACATTGGATATTTCTACAATATATAGAGCTTCTTCCTCTTCATTTATTATTTCCATTTCCCCTTCACCTTCCTCTCCCTCTACCATGATCTCTACTAGCAAAAGACTCCCCTTGAGATTTATTTGATTGGGGATTGAGATTTGTAAATTTTTCTTTAATTCTCATAGTAGACTATAAATATTTCTCTAGGCTCAAGCTATAGAATGTTGCATACACTTTTCATGAGATTGTAGAAAACCTATCAAATTTTCTAATTTAAATGTGGCTAGATCTTTTCTTTCTTCAATGTCTATCACCACTTAGTCAAATTTAGGAAGAAATATCGTAATTAATTCTAGAATTTTTTATTCTATTGTAACTTCCCCTTGATTCTTAAGCTAGTTCACAATTCCTTGAGTCCTTGTAATAAATTCTTGAATGGACTCAGCTTGTTTCATCTCTAAAATTTCAAAATATCTTTGAAAGGTTTGAATTCTTACGAATCTAACTTTTTTAGATCCTTGATATGCAACTTGCAAAGCCTTAGACGAATCGTTTGATTTTTTCATGCCATAAATATGAGGGAAAATTAAAATATCCAATGAAAATTAGATGGTGAATAGAGCTCATTTTTCCTTCTTTATATCTTCTTTCAATTGAGTTCATTGATTTGTTGTCAAGCCATTCAAAGCATTATGATCTATACATTTTTGTGTATCCCACTTCTATTAATTCCTAAAGATCTTGGGGTAATAATAGGATCTTCATTATAATACTCTAATATACATAGTTGTGTCTTATAAACAACATAATCTGGAATGAACATTTGTTTCCACTTACCATTCTAATATAAATTTGAAGACAACTATTATCTTGTACCTACTAACTACACAATAAAATTTCTACAACCCTACTTTGATACCAATTGAAAGATATAAATTTAAAGTTCTAACACTATATTGATGAATTCTAAACTTCTCTTATATAAATGAAAAATTTATTTATTTATTAATTTTTATTATATATAATGATCATGTAGATTAGTTGTAAGAGAATTTTGGTAATTTTTTATTTATTTTGATTAAGATAAATTTGGAAAGGGCCCATAATTTTTCATTTGTTAATGACATGCCAATGCAATATTTTTTTAATCTTTGTTCAATTGTTTCAATTATATCCATAGCTAACACCTTGCACTTATCTCTTATATAACCCTCTTTCACATTTCTTTGTTTTTCTCAAAATTCTAAACTTCTCACCTTTTTTCCTTTAATGAATTTTACACTTCTCTTAAGATTTTTTTTTTCTTTGAATTCTAAACTTCTAATATTCAAATTGATTTATTTTATTAAAGAAATTAAATTAGATTAATTTACCCCCTTTCATTTAAAATATAAAAGATTAATAAAAATATAAAACACAAAATCAAAATAAAGTATTCATTCGTTCCTACAAATTATTTGAACAACCTAAATCAAGACTTGCAAACTATTCAATGAGAACATAAATTTAAAATAAAACCAACCAAAAACTATCTAACCATTAATGAACAAGTGAAACAATACATTCAAACACTAAACAAATAATCTCAATCAAATTTCACATGTCTCTTGGGTTGTGACCTAACCTTGTTGAAGAGATATGAGAAGAGGATTTTCCTTTTCTCTAGGCTCTCCTTGAATAATTCAACATCCTAGATAATTTTTTTGTGAATATAACCATTTAGAGAATTCCTTGAGTTTTCCATCCGTCGAACCATCATATTAACTTCTCATTTTTTTATATTATTTTCATGAGAAGATCAAAATACAACTAGCAATCCAATCATCCATGTACTAGGACCATCACTTCACAAATTTTTACCTTGTCCATAACAATAAAATGTTAGATAATTCAATCATGTGAAATTTTAATGTGTCCATTTTGATATATACAATAATAATATATTTGAGATAAAAAATATTACATTAAATACCTTTATTTTATTTATTCATTTCAACATATTGATGAATACTAATTTTATTGTATTTAATTATTAAAAAAAATATTTCCATGTAAATAAGGGGACTTGTCAACATTAACTAATAATAATTTTAATAATATATCTAGAGAGGAAAAGGAAAAAAAAATCATTAAAAAAAATGTAACATCTCTTCTACAATATAGTGAAATTCATTTTTACATGTTTTCCTCTAACTTGATTGTAATTTTAATGCAATTATATATTTTTGATGTTCATTTATATAACACATGTAAATTATAAATTATAACAGAAGAAAATTGAAATATTGAAGGAAAATTAAAAGATAATAGAGGTATTGAGAGCATAAATGAAAGTATAGAAATGTGTAATAAAGGAAAAATAAGTGATAATTTTTCAACAATGAAACTACAAACTCACAATTTTATCTCAATTGTCAATTTTTTTAACCTTGCTATACATGAACATCGTGGAAGATAATTACCCCAAATCCAATTTATGTGAGTAAAAGAGAAAAAAAATAGAACTTATAAAATCTCTACCATTAAAGTTTGATGTGTAACATTATAAAGAATATAAGGTTAAGATGAAGAGAAATAAGTATGTTGGAAGTTAAGTAGGTATTAAAGTACAACTTGAAGAATAATCTTGTATGAGAGACAAATTATAAATTATTGAATAGTGAAAAATAATTAGGAGAAATCTATTATGTTAATTTTTCATCCTAAACTTAATTTATGTGCATGTAGAATGATTAATGAATTAAGAAAAAAAATTAAACGAGAAGAATTTAAAGTCACCTTTCTATTTGGATTTCACCCATCTCTTGTACGTGAATCTGGCCTCTACTGTGTGCCCGTGCCATCAGACATTCTTGCTCACGGTACCACGGTGTCCACCGCAATACCGCGGTCCGTGGCCCACCTTCATGTTGTTCGCGGTCTCGTGGTTGCCTCTCCTACTATCCCCCACGTTACCACGGCCTAACTGTGTGTTGCCTGCGGTTGAGCGGATAACCGCTAAAGCGTTGTTACCGCCATCTCGCGGTTACCTTACTGACCGCCCATGGTGGCACGGTGTCCTCTATCGCACTGTGCCCAAATTGTTAGATGACCGCGGTAATGTGGTTACCACGGCCCCACAGTCTTCCTCCATACCCGTCGTGGTGGAGCAGTGTCCACCGCGATACCGTGACTGCTTTCTCTCTCCTCCGTGGTAGCCCGGTATGGTTTTGTTTTGACGACGATGTTCATGGGTTTCGTGCTGGTGGTCTTTTATGTAATAAGGACATATATTTAAATCAAAAGGACAGTCTTAAATATGGTTAAGGACTATGTTTTTTATGTTTTGGACGAGTTTTTGATGGAATACTTTGTTGCCATTAATATTGTATTTAATTAAGTTTTGTCATGACTGTTCATATATTGTGGTGGAGTTGTAAATTTTGTAGAGAGAGAAGAAATTTGAATATTGCTCAGAAGAAGCAAATAAAATATATCAGCTGTTGTTATGTGTTCATGAATAGAATTTTAAAATATTTTTCTATTGTCTCTGCCTCTATTCCTTCACTTTCCATTGAGGATATTTTTAGATGATTAAATAAATCTTAAAGATAATATGACTACAAAGAAAGAAGATAGATGTCATGCCCAAAGAAAATGTATTAAGATCATACACTTCTTCATTGATAATGAGTTCAAGATCTATTTAGATCCTTCCATTCACATCCCTCTCTCAATTGTTTCTAATCCCATCATGAAGTTACTAACTAAAATATTATATTATTTTTAATCAATTTTATTTTCACTATAAATTCCTTTCTTTTACTATATTCATTCAAATAATTTAAATTGTACAAATTTTCACTAAAAAATATTTTACAAGATTATATACACCCACTCCTATGGAATACACTCCAAATTCTCTAGATTGAGCTAACACCTTCAATCTCATTTATTAACTATTTGTAAATAATATTGCTGCATAATAAATTTCAGAAATACTTCATAAATTAAGATTGAATAAAGAGATTTATATTAAAACCTTCCAAGATTTTTTATTTCTATATTATTTAGTGCCATATACATTTTTTATGTTCTTTAATTATTTTGAAATTTCAGATTAAAGTTTGAACATGCACAATATTTCATTAACATTATATGAAAAACAATTATTAATAAAAAATAATTATAATAAATTAAAAAAATAAACATATATATTTTTAAATTAAAACTTGTAATTTATATGGAAAATAAAATTACTATTAGGATAATAATAAATTAAAATTCTATGTTTGATGATTTGAAAAATCATAATATTTTTCTAAATAATTATAAATATATATGAGAGATAAATATTTTTTGGATTATTCTAACTGGAGTAGAATCACAGTCCGTTACCATTTATAATTGATTCTTCAATAGGTGCCACCTTCCCGTAGCTTCTCCAATTGCATTTATTTTTGTCCAGCAAAACTAAATTGGGTTCAGCTTGTTCATCTGAACTCAGCAAAATATACATATAAGAAACTTGTAAAGATAAAACATTGCAGCAAAATATATTTAATATGAATGACCATTCAATGCAATTAGATTTTCATAATTTTTATGAATTAATTTTTGTCGTTTTTGGATTTGATTGTATGATAGTCTTTTCATCAATATTTCGGATCATATTCAGACCATATTCAGTAATCGATCATAAAATGAATTGATGAAAAAACCAATACACAATCAAATCCAGAAACAACAAAAATTAGTCAATGATCACCTAAAAAATTGAAGCATTCCATATGAAATTGAAAACATATTTCAGTTTCAACTAGAGAAATAGAAACATAAATTTGCTTCAGTTTCAAAGATGTGCAACCCAATGATTAAACATAGGTATGTGCACCCCTGTGACGTACCGTACACTGCAGAGAATTAAAAGAGGCTAAAAATGCTTTACGCTTCTCAATGGTTCAGGCAGGGTCGACATCTGAAGCAGTGCAGTGGATGGTTCCTCCAACTTTCCCTCAACGGTAGCCGGAAAGGTGTAACTTCTGGCTGTGTGTGCTCTTTCCAATGCTTCTCTAGAAATGCTTGTCTGTTCAAATATTCCACTGCCACACCTTACACTGCGATGGAAATTTGTGTTTCTTGTGCCACTTTTAACCCAAACAAGTTGCTCTACCACCTCTTTCATCGACGGTCTTTTCCTCCTTTCCAAACGAAGGCATTCTCTTGCTAAGCTTGCTATATCTTCCATCTGTTGCAGGTTTTCCTCCTCCAATACTTTGCTGTCTAAGATTTCTGTGAGGCGGTTGCGGTTGAGTCTGGACAGAAAAAGACTAGATAAACTCCACTCCTCGCTGGCCCTTTCTACACAGATGGGTTTCAGACCTGTCAAAAGCTCAACAAGGACTACACCAAAACTGTATACATCGCTTTTGTCGGTGAGCTGATAAGTTTGAAAGTACTCAGGATCTAAGTAACCCCTTGTGCCAATTATATTAGTGGTGAGATGTGTTTTATTGGATGTTGAGATCAGACGAGAAATCCCGAAGTCTGCAACTTTGGGAGAAAGTGTCTCATTCAAAAGAATATTAGACGATTTTATATCCCGGTGGAAAATAGGCTGAGATGCTCCAGAATGTAGATATGCCAAAGCCTCCCCCGTCTCGATTGCAATCTGAAGACGTGATGCCCATGACAAATACCTTTCTGCGGACTGTAAATGTTCAAATAGTGTTCCATTCGGAACGAATTCAGATACCAACAATGGGAATTTAGTTTGGATGCAGCACCCAAACAATTTCACTATGTTTCTGTGATTGATTTGCGAGAGAATTGTAACTTCGTTGAGAAACTCATGGTCATCCTCTAGATTTAAAGCTTGCTTGGACTTTTTAAGGGCCACAAAAGTACCATCCGATAGAATGCCTTTGAAAACAGTTCCGAAACCACCACTTCCCAACACCATTTCATTTGAATAATTGTTAGAAGCTCTTGCCAATTCTTTGGCAGAAAACATTCTCAGGCTCTCTCTCCCCACTCTAGAATCCATGAATTGCTGCAACCGTTGAAAATACTTGGCCTCCACCAGTTTCAAGTGGCGTTTCTTTAGCCACCAAATCATTAGAGATGCTGCTAGACAGACTACCACAAACGAAGAGACAGATCCTGTTTATTTTTCCAAATGAGACGTTGAAACAAAATTACAGTTAGATTATACCTATTTTCGAAAATCGTTCGGGCAAACAATTAGAATAACACAAAAGCACGTAGTATTGTATGTTCCGTCACCTATGATTGCAGGAAGGATAACACGAGTTGAACTTGTGATCACACATCTTGTCCCGTTTCGGAGGCCATCTCCCTTATAACCCTTTGCACACGAACAATTGTAAGAACCTGCCAAATTATGGCATATTCCTCCTTCCTTTGCCTCAACACACATATTCCAGTTTGGATGACTGCATTCGTCTATGTCTGAAAATTCATCATTGTCGTGAGGAGCTTTAAGAGCAACGATTCAGAACATAAAACATGATACTAATAATGGTTACAATTAATAGAAGCGAGAAGGTAATACCTGCGTAACCAGTGCCATTGGAGCAACCATTTCCTTCATATCCAGGGAGACATGCGCATATATGCCCTAGTGCCGTTGGAGACTCATTGCATTCTGCATTGGAGGAGCAAGAATAATTGGCAGTTCGTTTAGCGGCGGAGCAGTTCTGAAGGCCGATACCCCAGTTAAGGCGAAGACCATAATAAGCCTTCATCCCTTCTCCCCAGAAGAGGCTTGTTCTATTGTCGACTACGGTGAAGGTAGAGGGGTCTAATATGGTGGAGAAGGCACATGTCTCATCATAATTTTTTGTTGTAGAGTTGAGCAAACCAAATAGACCGCCGCCAGTGAAATTTATCCACTGCCAATAATCTGGAAGGACAATTTCACAACACCCATAGCTGCAGTAAAGAGGATCACTTTGAAACTGACATGGTGACACACATCTCACCTCTCCCCAACTCCTATATGTGTAGGTACCGAATCCACCGCACCCGATGACAACGAACCTATTCAACTTGGAAATAGTGAAAGGCCCGTCCGGAGATAGCTGAAACAACACTTCCGCACTAGTGTTTGTAGTACAGGACTCGGCAATAATAGATGAAGAATTTATGATGAGGTAGCCCGTATAATTGATCTCCATAATCTTATAATAAGCCTAAGTTAGATTATCAATATTATTACCTACATAGATAGGAAGAAACGGAGGAAGTTTGCCAGTAGAAATCTCCTTTGTGCAATTGATCTGAAAACCAGGGTACCCACAATCAGGATTGTGAATCCAAAAAGGGTAACTCACATTGATAGATCCACATATTTCAGGATCACATTTCGCAGCAGCAAATCCCACCAAACAGAGACAAATTATAAATCGGAAAACAACCGCCCAATGAATTTGCATTAGCAACAACATTTTCTGTTCCAACCAGATGACTGGGAATAGTACTCAATTATCACAACACAAGAAAAGATGCTCACAAACTAATGGCCGGCGTGGAGCTAAATTGCAAGTTCTATATTTCAGTGGGCTAATGTGTGTGGACTAGTTCATTGCTTAAAAATCTTATTGACTTATTCATGGCCTTAAATTCAAATTCTTGACTGATTCAGCGCTTATAAAATTTCTTGACTAGTTCATGGCTTTAAAATATCTTTGGTAATACTGACCATGTTGTTTAGACCTTTACACCTTAAAGAAGCCGAATACACACCCACGTCATTAAGCTTCTCATGGCACTAATACAAAAATATGATTATCTCATTGAGCCATCTATACATAAAAAAATAAAAATTAATGACATAAATAAAAATAAAAAATAATTTAAAGAATTTTAAAGTTATTAGTCCTTGTTATAGCAGTTAATCTATAGCCATCTATCCAACTCAAAATTAAAGTAAACCAAATTAGAATATTATTTTCTAATATTAATAGTTTAAATAATAATAATAAAAGTTTCTTTTTGGTGATTTTTTATTTGGAAATGTTCAATGAAATGATAATTTTATGTCTTTTCTTTAATTTATTTTTCATTCAATTTCAATTCATTATTTTAAAAGATATATATATATATAGTTTTTCCTTCAATTAAAAAAATTATACAATTATTATGATTTTTCTAGTATATGATATTTGATTGAAATGACATTGAAAACTACACAAATTTATTACAACCTTGATTTATGGTAATCTAGTTATATCATATTATGTATGATAAAGAAAAGTTTGACAATCCTATACAATGTAAAAACAAAAAAACTAACCATAAAATTATATCATTCACAATTATTTTAAGTGTATTCTCGGTATTATGTACCATAATTGTGAAAAATCAACTTCACTATCCATTTATAATGTCCCTTTTTAGTTAAGGCGAGGTCCCAAGCTCGTGACTGACTAATTCCCAATAATTTCTATGCAAAAAATTAATATAATATTTAATTCACAGATTCAATAGTTTTGAAATTAAATTGAATATAATAAATAATTCAACTATTACATTCAATTATACTGAATTACACAACGAATAAATCATTAATTGCACTTCACTACATAGTAAATACAAAAAGATTTAAAATAATTTTATTTCTCAAATAATTAATCATGTATTAATAAATCTTTATCTTTTTTGAAATGTCTAGACAATCTCAACTATTGTTGGAATGGACCCTAGTTCAGCCTCAAAATTCCATCTGTGAGCAATCTAGGAGCAATAAGTGTACTTTGTTGCTCTACACAAGTGTTGGTTCCTCTAGACCAATTCTCAACACTCGTGAAAAAACCATGCACTAGACAAGACCGTCCTAAGTGCACCTCTGTACCCTGGGTTGGACACACACATAAGATGTGCCCCCTTCTCACTCTTGCTCACAGTCTACTAACCTGATATTCTATTCCCAAAATGTACAGTGCTTAATTATTTTCTTCTTTTTCTGTTCTTGAATATTTTCCGTGTCTTTTCCAAGTCTCACACAAATGCTTTATATAAGCTTTAAGGGGTGGTTTCCAAATTATCACACCCTTTCACAAAGGTTGCATTTAATAATTATTTAAACAAATAATTATTCTTCCACCTTTTTAAGAGAGTTTTTACACATATACTTTATTAATATCTCTTTTAATCAAAGGATCATAATATCCTTTATTTTTTCTATCTCCCTTTTTAATTTTAAAGGGTTATTTCATAATTACTTTCTCTTCTCTTGGAAAAAAAGTCACATAACAATTCTCCCCTTGTAAATTAGTTGTTGTCCTTAGTAGCACGAGATGCATCTGCATCACCACTCAAAAAATACATAATCAATAATTGAAGCAATTGATATTGAATATATATATATTTTTCATGGTGTTTCTATATATATTTACTTCATCTACATCCTTTTCTTCTTTTAATCATTTTTCCAATGACAAGAACTATACATACATACATTTTAGGAATTTATAATATAAGAAACTAATTATATTCTATACATATATTTTAACTTTATCAATTTGTTCTCATGTATCCCATTTTCTTAGCATAGATGTTTTAAGCATTAAATATAACTTCAACATTAAATTTACAAAATTATTTTCATGTGTTGACATAACATGTATCTAGTGAAATGACATACATATCCCATAGTATGTAGTCACTCATCCTTGAACTATATAATCAATATACTCAAAATATATTCTAAGATGATAATCATGTATTTCAGACTACATGAGTATCCTCTTTTCTTATACAATATTTTATAAGACACATGTACAAAGTTATTGGGTTGATCAATTCCAATAACAACATACAATAGAATATAACATGCTAATATTTCTAGGCATCTCAACATGAATAGAACAATAGTAAATTATTAACATGCATAAGACACTTCATAGAGAAATATTACAACTAATCCTTCATTTAATGTAACTAGAGTGCACCCACCTAGAATACAAATCTAGAATACATCTGATATCTATAGGTAACCCATCCCTTGAATATTGTTGACACATCAAGGCCCATGTTCCATGAGATGAGACTCATTCAAGGAAAATTTAAGTGGAAAATGATATATTAAGATACTGCTTGACAATTAGATTATATAAATTTGAAGACTTTCTTGTCATGAAATATTATGTTGGAACATCTTGTATTCTTGTGATAACAATGTGTATACACATGTTTGTATAATGGGAAAAGAGTTGGTAGATCATCATAAAACTCTTTAAAGGAAAGAGTTAGGCTTAACTAACCTTCACATAATCAATTTTATGGTGAACTATTTCATCATTTATCTTATGAAGAGGTTTTGTAAAGAAGGGGAAATTTCACTAAAGTAGAATTTTACAACTATTTCAATAGCTTCTATATAAATTAAATATGAGTCATGATATTAATATCATACTCTTTCATGCTAAGTTAGTGTAGAGGAGGGAGATCAATTGCTTAGGGACTCCAGGTCATGGGAGAGTCTATAATAATAGGTTTCCATGATCTACCTCAAGTTATATGAATGAATTGGAAAGGTTTAAGGTTTCAAGGGTTGAAAAGGAAGGAAAACCAACCTGTCACTTTCTTTCTGCTAACCTAGATACATTTCAGGAGGTCAAATGAGCTAACTTCCAGAGTTTGATCTATGACTCAAGTAGCTCACTACCTAAGAATAGCAACGTAGGACACAAAATACATTGCAATGCATTGGTATCTCAGTGTGGCACTGACATCCATACAAATAGAGAGTGTGAAAGACAGACCAAAATGCTAGGAAACAAGCTAACAAATTGAGTAATGGGTTTAAGCTATGACAGAGTGGTGACAAAGTACATAAACAAAATACAACAAGAAAAATACTTTAACTAGTCTATTTCAATTTGACAAAGAAGGGTTGAGAAAGCAATACTGTTCACCATGTATAATCTGATTCTTTGAATAGCTCCAAATGAAAATTACCTACACACACAAGAACAAGAAAATGTTGGGGTTGTGTTTAAAGGATTGCCTTAGTCCACCGCTTTGGTGTTTCCACCTCCATGGACAACCAAATAGCAATGATTGTATGGAAAGATGATAAAGAAAGTGTAGAAGTAGAAATACCAAGCAACACTCAAATAAAAATATGCTAATATGCAAGTAGATGATGCAAAAGTAAATGGAAATGGATGGATATCACCTTCTCAACCATGTGATCTCAAGGAAAATGGGGGAAGATGTGAGCTTGCAAGCTCTCCAAAGCCAACACTATTGCAACAATGAAGAGGAGCCAACAATGTAGAAACTTGCAACTACAATGGTGATAGTGGTGCAATGTGAAGGAGCTAAAAGTGAGTGTGTTTGATAAAGAAGCTTTCAAGAAGTGTGAAGAAAATTGAAGAAGATGGATTGAATGGAAGCATAGGCAATTTGAATGAGAGGAGACAAAAAACCCATTTGTAGTCGGTCAAAATAGCAACAAACGTTACACTTCACATCTAATGGAGGAGTATAATTCCTCTATGGATTCTAGAGGTAGGAATCTTGTTAGGATGGAAGTGTGTCACATGAATGTTTGCACACCATGCTAGCATCCCTAACATAAATTCCCCCATCGACACACAAATGAGCTACCAAGTGGATGGGAAATGGAAGGAGAGATGGAAAATATATCATTGGGATCATATTTTCTAAGGTAAGGGGTGTGTAAATGGTGAATTTACAAGGGGTGCAAATTCATTCCATTATATTTTCCCCCCACTTTAGTGAGTATAGGTTTCAGTGAATGCACGGTAAAGTAGAGTGTGATAAGTTGAAGAGAATATACATGAACCATTGAGGAAGTAGATTGTAATCTAACATATTCGGGCATAGGAGAGAGAGAGAGAGTTGGCTCCAAAGGTACTCAATCCTGTGAAGATTTAAACAAAAGCACCATAGGTGCTCGATCTTGTAGAAGGTGAACAAAAGGATTTGTAGGTGCTTAGTCCTATATAATTGGTTCCACAAGTGCTTGATCCCATAGAAGATGAACAAAGGATTCTACAGGTGCTCAATCTTGCAGAAGGAAAAATCTTTATAGGTGCTTTGTCTTGCAAATGAGGCACCACAAGTGCTTAGTCCTGAGGGAGGCCAAATGTGAAAGGTTCTACAGTGTTTGATTGGCCCTTATAGGTGCTCGGTCCTACAAGGAAATTTTGATGAGGGGCTTGGTCCTCCAAGCTTGGTTGTAAAAGAAGCTTCACAAGTGCTCAGTCCTGCAAAACAATAGGCTAATCCATAGAAAAAACATGTTAGGCAAGAAAAATTAATGCAAACAGATAGATAGTCATATCACATAACAAGCAATTGAAGGAGAAGTTTTCAAAGTGGTCCCTCAAAAACCCTTAAAAATAGAAAAGGGCCCGAACAAGGGTACTCTTCATTTGAAAAGTGATGAAATTTTCACAAATGATCCTGCCATCAAGGAATCCTTTTGAAATATTTTCTTTCATCAAGGAATCTAGAAAAAAGAAGAATGGCCTCCTCGAAGGTGAATTCTTAATTTTTTTTACTACAATTTCAATTTCAAAAGAAAATATTGCTAAGGGGATCCTTGTGAAAGATGTGATTTTTGAAAAATGCAAATATTTTCAAAAAGGGATTTGTTGACCATTGAATACACCTTATTAAAAATAAGAAAAGTAGGAGCCCACCCTTAGGATGGTGTGTGCAAACTAAAGGAGTACATGGCATCCTAAGGAAAGGAAGAACATGTAAATATGCAGTGGCCCACAATAAATGAAAAGATGTAGATGTGGAAATGTTGCCGCACATGCAAGGGACAACACATAGGCACCAAAATATCAAGAATTAAGAAAATAAGAGAGAAAGATTAAAAAAAAAAGGTAAGCAAAGATAAAAAATCAAGAGACAGGGGAATCTAGGAATCTGAGGTTAGATCAGCTCATCAAGATATGTAACAATAGTATAAAAGTGAAAGATCATCAATCCCAAGAATTCTAAGATCTGAAAAATAACACATGAAGAAAAAATGAAAATAAAAAAGTTGGGTCAACATGGAAAGAAGGCCTAAATGCCCCCAACACTTTGAATTTTCCCTAATTATCACAAATCAAGGTACAACATATAGAAGAATTATGCAACAAATAGAGGAAGTTTATGACAAAATTTCACTCTTGTATCCAAGAACCTATGAGGGTGACAAGAGTCCTCTAGGAACACATAAAAACAAGCACAGGGGAAACACAACAAACACACAAATATAATCTACAAATAAAGAAGAGGTACTCTCCTAATCCTCATCAACCAAGAGGTCATCATTCTCCCAATCTAGATCATTATATAGGGAGGCTGGATGATCCTCAAAGGACAAGATAGCAAGGGGATCACCCTCTGAATCTCCTATGACAAGAGCTAAGGAAGAAGGCTCCTCAAGGTCTCCTTCACTCAACTCTTGTGAGGTAAAATTTATTGATCTTGCAAAGATCGCTGACAAAGTCAGGACATCATCTACCGAGTTAAACATGCACTTGATAGGAGTTCCATGTATTAACTGAGCAAGAGATGAAGGAGGCACATGAGATCCACCATCAATCTCGTCAAAAGATACGGTGATAAACTCGGGAGACATCAAGGCTGCCTTTGTCATGAGGATGGTGCAAGTGAAAGAAAAACCCTCTCTCTCAAAGGAGATCCCTTCTTTTGACCTCCCTTGGAAGTGAGGTGATCCTCCAACTTATGCTTCATTGGAGGATGCAGAATTCCCATAGAGGAAGTGGAAGGCAAAGAGGAAGAGGACAATGGACACCACCATGGTGTTCGACATGTCCACAAGCTGAGAGAATGGAGGGATGTCCAAAAGGGACATAAGAAGAGATGGCTCCACCAAGGGAGTGATGAAAACTTGTACACTTTTGGGGTGAGGGTCATCAACATTTGTGGGGAGGAGCCAAAAGTAAGATCAAGGCAATGGGAATCAAAGAAGAAGGACCAAAAGAGGGAGGCACAATAGGAGATGCCAAAATAGGAACTATCAAGTCCTCTTCTACCTTCTACAAGACAAATTTCTTAGTAGATATAGCCTTACTCTGATACTTACACTCATGTGCAAGCCAATTTCATCAACTCTAGGAGCTAAAACTCACTATTTGGGAAGGAACAAGGGGCTCTTGTTCCACCATATGAGTGTTCTCCACAACCATTTTCGGTGGATGGAAATCCTCCTAGATAAGAGCAGGAGTAGGAAGTGTAGAAGCAAAGACTAAAGTAGGTGGAGAAGTAGACTCAAGAACCTTGATGAGGGGTCTCTTTCTATTCACTCCCCTAGGGGTAGGATCATTAGGAGGTTGAAGAGACCAAGACGTAGTGGAAAATCCAAAAGGACCTTTCCCCTTACCATAGACAATTCTCAACACTGTGGGTAAGACGTGAAGCTTGAATACTTGACACTTGGCCTTCTGCCAAGCGGGCACCATCAAACTCCCCATGTGAGGCATGAGAGGAAGAGTTGAAGGTGCTATGAAAGGGTGAGAGATAGAAGTAGACGAGACAACAAAAGAAGAGGAAGGTTCATAGGCATGAGAAGATTTCCCCTTCCCCTTTTGAGAGGACGAGGTAGCCTGCTGCTGCATGATTATAGAGCCTTTAATCAAAATTTTCTAAGCGGAGATAGGGCAAGTCACTTTCAATGCTATGCCCCCATTTTTGTATTTGACATAGGTGCAATACAACAGGTCCATCATTGGAGGAAGCAAACCAATAGGGGTAGGCCAAAAGTGATCTAACGAGTAGCCCCCACATAACACTAGAGGTTTATATCTAGTGCCATGCACAAATCCCTCATGAGAAAACTTCAAACACTTATGATCATCGAAGTGACTGCATTCATGGAAACCATCCATGGGATTCCTAGCTTCACTCTAAACAAGTCTGATTTCAGGGTGATATTGAAAGGAGCCTTTACAGTCATGGGTCCTACTAGAACTGAAAGAGTAGTATAACTAATTGGGGGGATCGAGAGTTTGTCATGTATTGTGCTCTTTGATTTATCATACCCATCCCTATGGAGGAAATTTATCAACAAAATCTTCTCTATTATAAAATTCACACGACATGTAGGAACAACGAAAACACCAGTCACAATGTCCTCATTGATGCGAGCGAGAATGTACAGAGGATAAGAGTCTCTATTAATGTTCATAGGTAGGTCTTGCGATGTAAAGGTTATAGTGGGTGATCCATTCGTAGGCTACACAAGGGGAATGGGGAGATGCATAAAATAGGTCATGTTTACGTACTCCGAATAGGACTTCCTTAGAATACCCCAAAGGTTCAACAATTAGGCCAGGACCTGTCTAGATTTTGCTTCACAATGTCTATGGATCCTTCTGACTATGCCTGCTAGGGGTCGTAGGTTAGGTTGCAAGGCTATGCACCCTGCAATACACACACCTACAACACAAGAGAAGATTCCTTCAACACTACGAAATGAAACCAAAATAGTTCATGTTAGGCTCACCAAAATTTAGAGGAGGGTGATTGGCTACTCAGGGACTCTAGGTCTCAGGAGAGTTTATAACAACAGGTTGCCTTGATCTACATCAAGCTTAATGAATGAATTGGAAAGGTTTAAGGTTTCAAGGGCTGAAAAGGAAGGACAATCGGTCTGTCACTTTACTTCTACTAACCCGAATGTTTTAGGAGGTCAAATGAGCCAACTTCTAGAGTTTGGTATGTGACCCAAGCAACTCACTATTTGAGGATGACATCATAGGACATAGACTCTAGTGTAGACCATGGTGGTGTCCATACGAATAGAGAGTGTGAAAGACATACCAAAACATTAGGAAATAGGCTAACAGATTGACTAAGAGGTTTAAGATATGATGAAGTGGTGACAAAGTACAAAAACATAATGTAACAAGAAGAATACTTTAACTTTAACTAGTCTATTTCAAATTGATAAAGAAGGGGTGAGAAAGCAATATCAAACCACCTACAATCTGACTCTTTGAATAGCTCCAATCAAAAAGTAACTACACACACAAGAATGAGAAAATGTTGAGGTTGTGTTTAGAGGGTTGTCTTAGTCAATCCCCCACTTCAGTGTTTCCACATCCACAGAAAACTAGATAGCAACGATTGTATGGAAATATGATAAAGAAAGTGCAGAAATGGAAATACCAAGAAACACTCAAACAAAAATATGCTACTACACAAATATATGGTGCAAAAGTAAATGGAAGTGAATGGATGTCACCTTCTCAACAATGTTCTCTCAAGGTAAATGGAGGAAGATGTGAGCTCGCAAGCTCTCCAAAGCCAACGTTGCCACAATAACGAAGAGGAGGAGCCAGCAAAATATAAAATTTTAGCTACAATGGTGATGGTGATGCAACAAGAAGGAGATGAAAGGGAGTGTGTTTAATCAAGAATATCTTAAGAAGTGTGAAGAATATTGAAGAAGATGGATTGAATGGAAGCATAAGAAATTTGAATAAGAGAAGGAGGAAAAAAACCCATTTGAAGTCGGTCAAAAGAGCAACAAATTGTACACTTTGTATCCAATGGAGGAGTGTAACGCCTCAGTGGATTCTAGAGATTGGAATCCTGTTAGGATGAAAGTGTGTCATGTGGACATTCATGTGTCATGCTAGCATCCTCAATAGAAATTCCCTCATCGACACACAAATGAGCTGGCAAGTGGATGAGAAGTGGAAGCATACATGGAAAATACATCGTCAGGATCACATTTTCTAAGGTAAGGGGTGTGTAAATGGGGAATTTTCAAGGGGTGCAAATTCATGCCATTATAATTAGATATTGAAAGACTTTTTTCTAATTCTTAAAATGTCATGTTCAATCTATTTAAATTCACAAACTCCAACATGCGATAGATCACAACATTAAGCACCCACTAAGTATAGGTAGGAATTCACTATGAACTTACATCTATGTCACAAGGTCATGATTAGTCAAGAATTTTCAGATATAAATACCTAATTGAGTCCATTTATAAGATGACTTATGAACCAAAGGTTCACTATGTACATATGAAGTAAGATCCATTCTAGGATGAGTTATATAATATTCATCTTCATATGAAGTATCATGGTGTTTACTTGTATGTTTGTACAAAATAATCAAAATAAATAATGGTGGATTTAACTAGACACTAATCAACTAGTCTTATTTTTCATTTTTGTGTCTAAATTTTCATAGTTACAACTAACCCTTCTAGGATTCCCTAGGGAATGAATTCATACTATTTAATCTCACGTAACACTATAGTATTATAAAATGAAACAACCATCTACTATTATGATTTAATCAAGAATATAAATTATAATGTCCATACCTTAATAATACAGTGAATTCCAAATAGTAAAAATCTATAGACATATTGACTCTCTAAATATTCATGATCAAGAATATGTGTTTTTTTTCTTCAATAATTATATAATTATAAGGAATTTTTGGCCCATATTGAGAACTTGATGCAAGATAAAAGGAAGAAAATATAGTGTAGGTCAAGGATAGGTGTTAATTCTAAGGCTATGTGCTATTTCAAGATAATTAATTCAAGAGGATTTAATCTAATAAAATATAATGTGACAACTCATATTT
This sequence comes from Sequoiadendron giganteum, assembly GCA_007115665.2. Classification (NCBI taxonomy): domain Eukaryota; kingdom Viridiplantae; phylum Streptophyta; class Pinopsida; order Cupressales; family Cupressaceae; genus Sequoiadendron; species Sequoiadendron giganteum. The sequence continues at coordinate 627,069,374 of CM021105.1, read as the reverse complement.
GGTCAATCTAACCCACATATATGGCATAACTATACATAACCATTAAAATTTAGAGGTGGTTTCTCCCCTTGTAAAATATGGCATGTCCCCATGTTTAAGGCTAAGAGAACCAAATAAGTTTTATGTCATATAAAATATTGTGTTATGATGTGAAAATGATTTTAGGACATGTGGGTAATGGGCCCACAATGTACTTAAAATAGACATATCAAGTATGATAAAGTATTTTCTCAAAAGGGACAAAAATCTAAACAAAATTTAGTTGACATGATACTATCTTAATAATGAAGACAAATTCCTTGTCTAAGAGAGCACTAATTAATTAGAGATATAAAAAGAAATTAATTCAATACTTCTAAAGCACTTTGAGATCTTGTGGTATATAAATTTTTTTAGAGCTTTGTGAATTATCAAGCTATTGTCTTACATGAGTGAATCATCAAGGTTACCCTTATAAGGAAGTTTTGAATTATGAGAACATTCATGTAAAGGTAGTCATAGTGGAGATTAATAAACTTGACTTGGTACATGAATTTATATATTTAAATATCCTATACACATATATTAGAATCCAAAAGAGCTTAAGGATTTTATATACAATCATGAAGAGAAATAAATGCTACTTTCCCCAATATGGAAATTATGATTGATTAGTTCTAAAACTATTATCTAATTAAATTGTTCCACAATAAATTCTAGGGTATTTTCATCACCTTCTACCTATTAATAACTTGTCTTTCTTTGATCATTGATTCTAGTAAAAATGTTATGGATTGAACTTGTGAAGACTTGTCAATATCAAACGAAAGGTAAAAATAGAGAAGAAATTTACAACTTTACAAAATACATGTAAGAGGATTGAAAGTTCACCCATAAAAGTAAAAGGTATAGCACATAATAATTTTGAAAACTTTTAGAAACTACATGTGGAGTAGGAAATTATCTTTGAGATAAGGAAAGAGAGTATGTAGAATAACTTGAAGTTGCTCATGTTTTGTCTAAACATGCATAGTTCAGTTCAAAATTTCTTCATTTATAATATATGAGCCCACACCAAGATAACTTAAGACATAAACATCATAAATTTGATCAAATTTGACTTGATCTCTTTTAAAGAATGAAACCAATAAAAAGAGGAAAAAAATGGAATTGCTTCAACCACGAGTTATTTTGGGAGGATAGAATTAATTCATCATTTGGATCTAATTAGCATGAGACACTAACCATCTTTTCCTTTCTTTCACAGCCCTGTGAGCATTCGTTTGGCAAGCGTAGGCAAGAAGGATGTTGGTCATGGATTTTTAAGGAGAAGAGTTTGACCAATTGATATCATAACTTTCATGTTACATAGTTGAATGCTCATTGACAAGATTTTTATCTTTAACTACTCAAAAATAGCCACCATTTTCTACCATTTCTTTTGAAATATTTGGAAGTAGGCATTGAAAGTTGTATCGCATATCACGTTGCTATTTCATTCATTGTACTCGAACAACATCATTGAAAAGAACGAATTATACAAAAGTAGAAAGAAAATATTCACTCTTCATTGTGATATATTTTTCTTTGATACCAAATTGTGATCAAACTAGTTCTCAATCATTTCTATGCAAATGTTTAATATAATATTTAATTCCCAGATTCAATAGTTTTGAAATTAAATTGAATATAATAAATAATTCAAAAATTGCATTCAATTGCATGGAATTATGCAATTTGAATAAATCATTAATTGCACTTCACTACACAGTAAATACAAAAGGATTTAAAATAATTTTATTTCTCAAATAATTAATCATGCATTAATAAATACTTATCTTTCTTGAAATGTGCAAACAATCTCAACTATTGTTGGAATGGACTCTAGTTCAACCTCTTCTTTCTATGACCAATATAGGAAGAATAAGCGTACTTTTTGTTGCAATAATGAAGGTGTTGTCACTGATGTCAATTGGTTGACTAGTTGTTGTTATCATTGATGTTATGAATGCAAGTTGTTGGTTGTATATGTCAAGGATATTGAGAAAATTGTAATGAAGAAAGGCAACAGGTGTTCAGTGGTTGCTCCAAGTTTTTCTCCTATGTTTGTGTGGTTTAGATATGTCGATCATGGTTGTTGGAAGTTGTTATATCTAGATTTTTGGCTTTTGATTTATTGTACAGTGCAAGTTATGTTCACCAGTTATGAATTGTGGTTTTCTATCCGAGAGAAATGTTGTTGGTCCAGATTTCTTCTTGGTTGAGTATTATGACTTGTGGTTCTAGAGTTAAGTTTTTATGATTGTGTTAAAGATAATTTTGGAGTTTGGAAAGATTGGATCATGCTAAGGGTTTTGTGTGCTTAAATTGTTCTATGTGTTTTACACTAGTTTGGTCGACTTTGTGTTAAACAAGTTACTTTTGAAGTTCATGAAGTGTGTTGGGACTTGTTTGGGTCCTCATCAAGTGTGTGTTTGGGTCACCCTCATTCTAATTCCACCCTAGGATGTTTGGCACCGACCTAATTTGAATTTAAGTGATGGTTGGACAACTTTGGATATGTTTGAGTGTTGAAGATGGTATAAATATAGAATGAGATGTTGGTGAAAGATGTACAAAGAGATAAGTACAAAGAAATAGAGCAGATAGATACAAAATAGATGCAAAATAGTGTGTGTATGTGATGCAAGTGTGGAAAATCGAAGCAAAATCTAATTGTTGAGTTTTCAAAAGTAGTGAGCTAAAGGTATACTCTATCATTCATGCATGTTTGCAAGTGTTTGAGTGAATTGTGGTGGAAATCTCTATGACATTGAGATTTTATTCTCTTTGTGACATATCTCATCTATCTTCTTTGTATCTCTATGGCAGTGAGCCCTTCAAGTGGTTAACCCTTGTTGGATAGTGAGTTCCAATCCAAAAAGTTAGTCCTATTTTGGTAGTGAGCCCTTTTCTAGCAATGAGACTTTGTAATCAGTTTTGATATTCTTTATATTGTGAGCTAATCCTCACCGTGGTTTTTCCCTCATTGGGTTTTCCACATAAATCTAGTGTTACTATGTTCCTGTGATACTTTTCAATTTCTGCCCTTACACTTAATGTTTAATCATTTTAGTAGAGTAAAGGATTTTTGATTGATCTAAGTTCCAGTGAATGTTTTAAAGTTTAAATTTTCTAAAATTGATTTACCCCCCTCTCAGTTGTCTTATTCAAATTTTTTTATTAGAGTGTGTAGGGAAGGGGGGTTCACTACTCACAAGTTCTCTTATTTAGATACCTCACAGGGCGAACTTCCCTAAAATACCTCAAGGAACAATGCGAGAGTTCTGGAATCAGAAAGGGTAGGTCACAAAGATTTTATGGACAAACTGACAAGCTCTCAGCTAAAGGATGTTAGCATGGAATAAGGATGATAGCGCAGTGTACTAGCATCCTAGAGGCACACTGGTATCTTGTATAGACTAGAGAAAGAGAATATCACAAAAAATAGCCAAATGACTACTTCTATTTTGACTAATAATAACTACCAAAATGCGGGAAAGTAATAGAAAGCAATAGAACTGAAATGAAGTAAAGTACAAATGATAAAGTTAAAGAGGATATGAGATAGAAGACACTCACAAAAACCCAGGTAATGGAGCCTCCAATAGAAAAATGTCTTCAATCCCTGCATATGAAATATCTGGAGAAATTGTTGTGGTTGTATAGCGATTTGCATTAGTCAAACCCCCATTTTGGTGTTTCCACCTCCACGGACAACCAAATAGATAAAGAGAAGTAAAGTGTGCAATGAGTGATAAAAGAAAACTCTACTCGAGGAGAAGAACTTGAATCACAATATGTAGATGCAATAGATAGGGGATGTCACAAATCCCAAGATGCTCAAAGGTGCAAGGCACAAGGTAGATATCACATGAAAGGCTTAGAAAGCCAAGGAGGGAAACAAAGAGAGCTGCAAGAACCAAGAGTGTTGTAGAGCATGTTGTGATTGCTTAAGAGTTCTACTATAACAAGAGAGAAATCTAAGAGCCAAGGATAGAAGGAAGCTAGAGGTAGAAGAGGAGGACCTAAATGGATGGAAAAGACAACATTTAAGGAAGGAAAAAAATATTCTTGAACCGTTTCAGGGCATCCTAGGCTATTGCCACTGGAAAAATGAGATGACAAGTGAAAAACGTGCACAAAAACAATCATTTGATCATTGAAACATCATAGGACGCTAGTGTGGTGCACAGATGTCTACACGGTGCGCTACTGTCCAAACACATCACACTACAAAATGATAAGAATGGGAGAAGCTTGAAGTTTAATGCAAAGTTGACATGTAAGGATAGTTGCTAAAAACTGGTTTTGAGCATCCTGAAAGGGGAAAAAGGCTTATGTAAGAGCTAAAATGAGCCTACACAGGTTCTAAAGGAGTGGATACAAAAATGCATGTGAAATTGCAAGAGGTGCAATTTTATGACATTACAAAGCATAGTTCCTTGGAGAAGAGCTTAACTGCTTAAGGAAGGTATGAGATGGTAGATAGAATCACTTATAAGTATCTAAAATTTGATGGAACTAATTATGCTATTTGGAAAATATTGATGGAAGAATATCTAGAGTATTGTGGAGAAAGTTTACATGATTGTTTACACTCTTTCTATTAATGGTCTAAGTACAACTAATGAAATCAAGGCACATGAAGCGAACAATAAGGTGAAATTCATTTTGAAGAATAGTCTTGCACATTTCGAGTTGATTAGAGTTTAAAATTTGAAGATTGCTAAAGAATTCTGGGATGCCTTAGAAAAGGTGCACAAAGGAGATGAAAGGGTCATAGAGGAAAAGTTGCAGAATTTGGAGACACAATTTGAGCTCCTGCATATGTCTAAAGATGAGAATGTTAAATCCTATATATATAGAGATTGGATGAGATAGTAGGTGGAATATGAGGACTTGGTGCTACAATAGATGAATCCAAAATTATAAAGAAGATTCTTAGAAATCTCCCTAATGCATACATCAAAAAGGTATGTTCTATTAAAGAACATATAGACTACAAGACTTATACTAAAGATTAGTTATTGGGAACTCTGACATCTTGTGAGATGAGAAAGTTGAATTTGAGAAATGGATCAAAATCATATACTTCTTTTAAGGCTACAAAAGCTAAAGATCCAGATGAATAAAATCTTGATGAAGTAGAAGCTAACTTTGTGAGAAGAATGAAGAGAGGCTCTAACAAGTATGAAGGCAAGCTACCCTTTAAATTCTTTAGTTGTTGAGGAATAGGTCATTATGCTTCGAGATGTCCAAAAAGAGCTAAGAGGAATAAACAAATATTTAACAAAGAAAACAAAGGTAAGAAGATCAACATATCATATTATGTGAATGAGGATGCTAGTATTTCTGATGAAGAGTCTGATTATAGAGATCTTGATGACAATGAATGCTTGTTCTTGGCTATAAAAGATGAACCTACTTCTACTAACTCTGAAAATTAGGTTGTGGGTGTGTTTCCATAAAAATAGTACCCTATCTTTATTTTTCCAATAGAATATAAAAATATTTTAATAAAGGGCTCATGTTTAATAAGAACAAATAAAACAATAATAAATAATATGTGGGTGTGTTTTCATAAAAAGGTTGTGGTGATTCCTAACACACAAGTATAACATTTTCATGATCCCTAACACACAAGTACAACATTTTCATGACAAATTATTTGACAAGACATTGTAAAGAATTATAACTTGGCATTCATAAGATAGGTGGGGCTATTTTGGGTAAAGAAACTTGAATTAATATTTTAATTGTTATATTTGAGAGAGAAAGTGGGGTATTTTAAATTTTTTGCCCTACTAGTGTTATAAATTGATGTATTTGGTTGCTTATGACATAATAATCAATTTATTTATTTTCTTATGTCATAGTTTGAGCCTTGTTCTCAACTATAGGATTTGAGGTTAAAACCCTTGGATTTGGAGACTAGAAGATGAAAATCATTTTATTTCCTAAGGATAATTTTATTTCAAGGATGTATTTGTGTGGAAAGACTTTATTTTTTTTAGCAAGCATTTATATTTGGAGCAAAATAGTATTGTAATAGAAAATTTAATTCATGTTTATATGTTATTTATTTGATGATATTTTATAACTACTTTTAGTTACTACTAATTTTCTAGACCAATTTTATTACGCCTTTAATATCCTCTTAATTGACCAAAAAACTTCTTTCCAATTTAGAAGAGATAATTTTTTATCTTTACCAAAATATATGAAGGACAATAGCTCTTTACCACAAATGAACAATCTTGCATTAAATAGGATAAGATTGCCTAACAAGATAATCCCTAGACCCATACCTAATCCGCAAGTGTTCATTTGAGATGACTCTTCCTGCATCTCTATTTGAGAATTAGAGACATCATTCACATAAAAAATGAAAAGACTTTAACCCAACAATTGGGATGAGATATTTAAATTTTTCCATTAATTATGCTTATGCTTCTAATTTAATCCACATACAATAGTGTGATTTCTAATGAGTTCTAGTCAAATGAACTAGTTCTACAAAAACATCAACATATGAACCCACACAATTCACATAGGGACTAGCTCATATGTACACCACATGTATAGAAATAGTGATTAACTCATGCATAGAATTTTGAGAATGACAGGTATCATAGTCTCAGGGCAATGTTGAAGAGATTTTTGAGAATGAAAGGATTAAAGAATCAAATCATGAGAAGAATCATGACTCAATGAGAATAAATTTCATAAAACTCTGAAGCATAGGTTAATGATTTGAATTTTTAGTAGGTTATGATGTGTTGTGTTACAGGGCATGAAGGCATTGTAGTGAAGTGGGTCTTGTAGAACATGGTAGGAACTCTATAAATGGTAGCTTACCTTTATCTCATAAAGCAATTTAAAATTCAAGGGTTGGCTCAAAATTTGTGGAGAATCTAAAATAGGGAAGGCATCAAGGTATGAGTTCATGGGGATTATTCCTTTCAAGTACAATTTTCTATCCTAATATTGATAGAATGTTCTCCAATTCTAATGTGAATCTTATTAGTCGTGCCAATTCAGTGAGGGAAATATCTATCGTGTCCAAGATTGGTAGTGGGTATGATGACATAAGAGCAATAAGGATAGGTTTTGAGATGGGAGTTACAAATGAAGTACTAGATCTTCCCATGAATAGTCCTCATGTGGAAAGTGAGAATCTATAGAGTCATTTTTAAATTTGATCATCCAAACTTAGGCCATAGTATTCTTCACCATTCATTTTCTAAATTGGTGAATTCTCATCCACATCATTTCCTGCATAGACCTTCCACTACAAAAGGGATCCCAATGCATGATGGAATTCATTCAAATCTGCCTTCTCCATTACTTCCACAAATATATACAGTCCATGACAATGTAAATTTCTATCCAAATCGTTAAATAAACACACGAGACTCACAATTGTTTCAAACCACTTATAATAAACACTCATGGGACTAGTGAGGTGTAAAAGGATTAATATTATCACTATTTAAATAATATCCATGAAACCCTACCTTATCCAAGTTGCATAGAGCTTAAGATTTTCATAAGGAATTTAACATATTGAGTGTGTAGCAAATTTTGCCTTAGTCTTTATTTATTTATTTTTGAATCTTTTTTTGTTTTTAGCTTTTATATTTTTGGCTTCAAGATGATCCTCGCTTAAAAGAAAAGATGGTTCTGAAAGATGAACAATGTGCCACATGGTGGCTGCACGACTTTTGTTTATCGACTTCCTTTTAGAAGAAAAGTGATGACACATGTCAGCTCGGCCGGAATTTTCCCTAAGGCTATTTTCATAAATATAACTCTCCATCCGATCAACACATCATCTCTTCATTTTAGGAAGTTTGTGCTTTTAAAGAAAGTGATATTTTTGGAGTTTTTCGAAGTATGCTGGGTTTTCCTTATTTTCAAACTAAAAGTTTTGAGTCAGTGTCGTCAACTCATGAGATCTTTCAACTAGATTTTTCTAGGATATTTTTTTGGCATCTAAGTGTTTATAGAGGGAATTATTTGTTAAATATCTAAGCGACATAAATGAGGTAGTTGATAATTAATGAGAAAATATTTCCATGACCTACTAAAAATCTATGATCGGATCATGAGCTATCAGATGCCGATATTTGGTAATTTTTACTTTAGGAAAGTTGGCAGCAATTCTCTCCCTTTTCAGCTATAAATAAGAGGCAACAATAGAATCAAAGAGTTCCTAAAGTTTTCCCTTTTCGAAAATAAATTCTTTAGTTTTCCTTAGTTATAGAAGTATTTTCATTAAAAGTTGGCAGAACAGTGCTTCTCTTTGGCATGTTATATTGTTTTAACTCAATTTATTGTCGGATTGACATCTAACCTTTATTTTAAAGTTCATTTGATATTTAAGTACAATACATTTGGAAGAAATTTTGAAATTGTGCATGATATGGCCTTTTTCAAGTTTCCTTTATGTTTTTGTTTAAAATAAAACACTATCTTAAGCTTAATTCGAATAATTTGATTAGTTGATTTTCATGTTGTAAGCTTATATGATAAAGTAATAGCCTGTAGAAATTGGATTATGTCCTTGAACTTCTGTATTTTATTTAAGGGTTATTGTTTCTTCATGATATGTTGTATTAAGAGGAAGGGTTTATGCAACTTTCTAAATGTTTTTCTGTTAACTGTTGGAATTTTTATGCTTGATCGGACCTTAATGAACACTTCCCGTGGGGATATTTGAAAGACTGCATTGTACTTGGATTTAGCTTTTGTTGCTCGTTCTCTTCCCAACAATGAAGGGTTGTGGCATTATGTGTCTAATATATCATTCATAGAAAATAATTTGGGTTTTAAAATGTTATAAAAGCATTGGTGCATCACCATTTTTTATGTTTTATATTTACATTTTCTTCTACCCTTTTTCCCAAAAGAGAAGATTTGGCTTTCTATAAAAATCCCAAAGGTATTCAGTGAGGTGTAAATTGGTCCCCCAATCGTTGAATTTCCCATAAGGTTGTCGGAGAGGTGCAAGCTTTGATGATTAATAGTTCTTTTTCTGGCATGCCTGGTGGGAATTAAATTTTTTTGAATGTCTGATTGGAAGTCTAAAATATTTCTTAAATTAGGCCAAGGAAGGAACCTGGAAATTTCATGCCTAGAGTCCAAACAAAAGCATCCTCAAGAGGCCATTTCCAATACTCCCAGTTACTCACTTCGGTACCTAGGAGGAGAAGACTTACAGGTTTTGTATCACCTGTGAGGATTAATAGAGCGAGGAGTAAGAGCTCAAAATCTAGAGCCTTATCTACTCTACTTGGAGGCTAAATTTTCCAAATTAGAATACCAATATACCTGATTCATAGGAATTTTTTCTCCATGGCTCACGTACCTACCCCCACTCCTAGCAGTTTCATAACTTGGGATAGTGGTAGTTCGCTACAACCATCTACGCCCCTAGACGTGTGGCCTACCATACCTACTAATGCCCTCAAGGCTATCCCAAGATTTTATGGAGAAGATTTCAAAACCCCCTTCGAACACCTCCAAGATAAAGCAGAGGAAAATATCGCTCTTAAAGGTTGTTGACCACCTCTTTGAAATGAAAAGCTCAAGATTGGTATTGATCTTTGGCTTCTAGTTCTATCCACTCTTGGGATCAGCTCAGAGAAAGGTTGTTCGAATGCTTCTCAAAGAAGGGAGATCGCTCTTCATTGCTACATCAACTTATCACTATCAAAAGAGCCCCGCAAGAAGCCATAAGTGATTTCATTACTAGGTTTCACAAAACCTAGCAAAGAGTCCTTGTGACTACCTAACCCACAGTTGTGATGGTGTTTATTTTCTACCTGAAGCCTTTCAACTCAGACATCACAGTCATGATAACATCTATGGGAGGGGATATCTTACCCGATGCATACAACTTGGTTGTGCGTGTAGAGAACAGTTTGATCGATGTTGAAAAGCTTCCACCATAACCTCTGATGCCCATATTCACAAAAATATCCACTGGTCCTCGAGAGGAAGCTACTCCAAGAACTTTTTCCACACAAGTGATGAATTCAGTCACACCACAATCCATGTACACATTGTATCCCATCATGCGGCCAACTATGTCGGGCTCTTCCTCTCTAGTAACAGACATCAATGATATGAAGAGTCTCATGCAACATTTTTCTAATGAGTTAGTTCTCATCAAGCAGCAACAAGTGACACCTCCAAAGCAAGCCACTCAAACCTATCAGGGAGGGAATCCATCCTATCAGCAGAACACGTATCAAGGACCCTCAAGAGGAGGAGGTCAACAAATGATGTCTACAAACTAGATAGTTCAAGTCACTATGTTGTTGTAGACAGTCAAGGATAGGCAAAGTAAAGATTTGATCCAAAGCTAGAACAATTTGGTGGAGGATGAGAATGTATTGTGCTTCCTATGTAGCGATAGCCACATGCCTCAAAATTGCCCGAGGGGAGATATGCAAAGGAAGATAGCAGAACAAAGAAGCAAGGGTGCACTCCCGAATGTAAAAGAATGTGAGTCCCCTAAAATGGAAAATGCCCACTTTAGAGAACAAATGCAAGGGATATCTTTAGAGAAAGAGTTGGATATCACGCTAGACCAGACACTATTTTCATGGATGGAGGAAGAAGATGTGATATTTGCAAATGAAGCTCTGATGACTAGTGATCCACAAGTGTAGTCGAACTACAACACAAGATCCAAAAGAATGCTAACGGGAGAATACGTGCAATAGGCTTCACCATGACCTCAGTTACGACAACCGCAACTGCAAGAAAAGTAGACCCCACAGGTGACGGGCCAACCTACTCAGCAACCGCATAATTTAACATTTAATCATAACATGTATAGGCTTGTTTCTTGGTTTTTTCTTTAGGAATTGGAGAGCTACAAATTTAGGTGATAAAAATTAGTGTTAATCTTTAGGATTAGTATTTTCTACTCCCATAAGAACATATCATAGAAAAAGTTTGGAATAAAATAAATTTTGCATGTCTTAATAATGTCGTTTCTCTTGAAAGTGTATATAAATTAATTTCTTACAAATTTGATAAGGGATATACAAATCTATACATCTAAAGTTGCATGTACATTTCAAGTATCTACTTCAACATGAGGTTATATATGAATTAAACTAGCATAGAGGTTTATTGATAATCACTAGAGTCTCTAAATGTATTATGGCATGGTGTGTGTTTCAAGGGTGGATAAATATTAATATTTCTCTTTATTTGTCTTATATTTAGCCTTAGGAAATATCCTCCTTGTTTAAGTACATCCTAAAGAATAAGAAAATATTTTCCCTTTCTTATGTTTTTCTCTATTGATATCCAATATTTGATCATAAGTGGGTGTGTGCAAGAAGTTGAGTCCACTTTTTAGCCATTTAGTGGAAGTGTTCTCCCTGATTTTCAGATTTTTCAACACATTTGACCTTAAAATTTGGAGCACTTAGAGATGGAATCTTGTAAAAAGTCACTAATCATAAAATGTAGTACTCATAGTCTAGTTTTCAAATATGTAATTTATTTCAATGTCAAGATGATACAAATTGATTTTCAATAGGTGTTTATAAAAACCACTATTTAAAAGTCATTTTTTTACCATACCATTTGATGAGCCAATACTTTGGTGCATTTTGATCATATTTTTATAAATACTTTTCCATTTTTATTATGCTAAAAACAAACATTCAGTCTGATTATGGGATAGAACATAGACCTTTTTATGACTTAATATGATGAATATATTATGATGAAAAGTCCCATGATTATTATCTTTAATGTTTTATTAGTCTGATAAATACTTTATGGCTTTTTGTGATCATAAAACCTTCCTGCAGCCTCCACTACCAAACTTCCTACAGCCATATCTGAAATGATGTTTGCCTTAGTTTAATACTTAATGAATGAATAAATGAAGTAATGGACTATCTTAAAGATGAATGTGTTGAGCTAACCTTCTTCTCCAGGAAAGGTGGCAAGTTATTTTGTAGGTGTCGCGATTAGAGGAAGGAATTTAAAATCCACTTGAAGAGTAGAAGGCCAAATCTACAAAGACTGGTTCAACAACTAAAGATGGGGAGATAGTTTCAAACTTATCCGCCAAGTAAGAAGAATGTTCCAAGAATCTAGGCCAGGCATCCTGCTGTTGCTCAAATCCAGGATGATGGCGCTTTAAGTCTTTCAAACCAATTTGACTTGGTCCTTGCATTATCATTCGCCTCTTTAATCAAGTTAGTTGTATGTAATAAATACCTCTCAATTTATAAGGGAAGGTTAGTTAGTAGTTAGGATTAGTTTTCAATAAATAGCTCATACTTCTTCAAAGAAGAGCTAGAAGATCTTGTCATTTGTAATACATTTTTTTAGTATCAAAAATACAGTTAAGAAGGATTGTGCTATGTACTTGTTCACTTTAAATCAATAAAGTTTATGGAGCTTTTCACCTAAATCTATTGATTACTTTGGCATGACCTACGGGGGCCCACTTAGGAAATTGCATGTACTTTCGTTTTGTAGGTTAGGATAGTTGTACTTTCTTTTGTAAAAGTTAAATGTGTCTATTCTTGTAGCAACAGAAATACATCACTATTGATTGTTCCTGCAGCCACTAGAAACAGAGTAGTTTTACCTTTCAATTTTTGTTCCAGCAAGTTTTTCAGTAAAGTAATTCCAGAATTTAGAGTTCTAGCATTTTAGAGATCATGCATGTTTGGAAGGGGTGGTTAGTGCATATATTTTGCTGTCCCATTTCAAGTCTACGTCCTCGGGTTGATAAGTAAATGAGGTTCTTTAACAGATTATAGTTGCTTGTTGTGATGTCCAATCCCTAAGTTGGGGAATTTATATTCCTAGTTATCAAGCTAATTAAAGAACACTACATTTTTGGCACCGTTGTCGGGGATGGTGTCAAGCTAAAAACCTGTTGCAGGCATGCTGGTAGGTAGCTTTAAGTTTTATTCCTAGAATTTAGATCACAATTCACTATTCCAGCATTTTTCTATAGTTAGATTTACTTCTTATTGTATGCTTAGAAGAAGAGACCAATTTGAGAGATTCCTTCCTAGAAGCTTTGATATCCAAGAAAACAACCCAGAGATTGACCCTGAAGTTGTCCCAGAAGGACAATATTTGGATGTTAGCCAGGACCTTGTCACTTCATCTTCTTCTTCCTCGGAGGCTAGTTTGAACCTGTTTGATGCACCTGACAAGCTTGATTTACTCACAACACAGCTGAATAATCTGCATACATTCAATAACCAGCATTCACATAACAATCCACTGGCCCTTGTTGTCTACCAGCCAAGAGCTAACCCAAGACCACCATCAAGGATGGCAGTGCCTACTTTTCCATTTCCACTCCCTGAGTTGCATGACAACAACAATCTCAAAAACATTCCTGCTTCATTGCTTTCAAAGTTATATGGCCTGATTATAGAGGACCCTCATACCTTCTTGTTCAAGTTTGACATCCTATGTAGGAGCTATGATTATACTACTAAAGCCCATAAGATGAAATTGTTTCCTTCTACTTTAAAGGAGTTAGCCTTAAAATGGTTCATGGGATTAGGGGGTAATGCAGCAGCCACTTGGAATGAACTGAAGGAATTATTCTTAGGAAAGTATAAAGAATATTGTAGGGGCAGTGATATGAGAGGAGATGACCTTTTCAAGATGACACAAAAGGAGGATGAAACCTTGGAGGATTATGTATCCAAGTTTTTGTTCAATGTGTAGAAAAATACTCAGCACCAACTAAATGAGGAGTCTAAAAAACTTCTTTTTCTAAGGGGAGTCAATGATACTTGCATGGAAGCGCTAGACCTCATGGTTGGAGGAGATATTACCCAAAGCAATTGGGATGACATTAAGACAATATGTTTTAATTACTCTAGGGAAAATGTGAAGAAAGGCAGGGGATTCCGACCCTCTGTTGCCAAAGGAAGTGGTACCGGTGTATCAAAAGGAGAATTATCTAATCTTCTGTCCGACTTCAAGCAAGACATCATCAATGATGTTGCTACTCAACTAGACACCATGCAGGCTAGGAGGAAGAAAGAAGAAGTTGATGTGATGCTGGCTGAATATTGTCCGCATTGCAGACTAAGGAAGAGGGACTATAGATGCAAAGCAGTTTCCAATTTGGAGGTGTAGCATCTCCCTACTGAGTTCAAAACCATTGAAGAAGAGGAGGAAGTGTTCTTTGTTGCTCAACGCAGGCCATGGGCCCCAAGACAAGGTATGCCTTAGGACCCCTTGCAAAATTTTGGTTCCTATAATAGCCAATGGCAAAACTAGTACCCTCCAAACTATGGGCCATACTCCTAACCTCAGTGGAATAACCCTTGGCCAAATAACCAGTAAAGCCATTGGCAATCCCCACAAGGGAATTGGCAACCACCACAACAAAATTAGTGGTAGCCTCCACAAGGAAATTGGCAGCAGTCTAACCAATGGAGAGGAGGCCAGCAATGGTCAAATCCACCCACTGGTTTCTTGTAGCAACCCCAACAGCAATCCATTATGCCACCTCCTTCTGCTAATCAAGGTCTGAATCCAAAGCCAACCCAGTTACCTGCTCAAGCAGCACCTAATCCAAATAGCCAGCAGCAACAACAAGTTTATTTTGCTGATCCTAATAATCAGCCTACCTATGCTATCAACCTAAACAATATCAATTTACATTCAGGAACTGTGTTGCCTACACCATCTCCTCCCCTAATCTCAGAATTACCATCTGAGGAGATTGAGCAGGAAGAAAATGCCAATGGCCTAGCCCAATCCAATGAGCCAATTCAGACTCCATCATTACTTAAGGTACCTAATACATCACCACCTCCTTTCCCATAAAGGTTGGAAGGTGAACTTGTGAACAAACAGGAGGAACCTACCTTTGATATTCTTGACCAACTAAAGCACATATGTGTCAAAATTGCTTTATTTCAAGCAATTAAGGAGGTACCTATTAACAGCAAGGCCATTAAAGAAGCATGTCTAAAGAAGCCGGGTAGGAAGAAGAAATACCCTCAAACTGTTCATGTCTTAGGTCAACTCTCTGATTTGATGCTAGGGAAGCTTACCATCCCAAAATATTCAGACCCTGGCAGCCCTGTTGTTGAAATTAATATTAATGGGGTTCAAATTAAAAATGCTTTGGTCGATCTTGGAGCTGCTATCAATGTCATGACAAAAGACATTGTACTAAAACTAAGTATTTCAGACCTAAGACCTACACCTACAGTCTTGCAACTTGCTGATAGTTCAACTGTCAAACCTAATGGAATAGTGGAGGACTTAGTTGTCACCCTAGATTCATGGGAATATCCTGTTGATTTCATGGTTTTGTCTCCAAAAGCATCATTAGGAGGTTATCCTGTGATTTTAGGAAGACCATGGTTAGCTACTGCTGATGCTTATATGGGTTGTAGGATTGGTAACATGACAATATCTGATGGGTATACCACAAAGAAGCTTACCTTATATTCTCCAACCCAACCTCAACTTGAGGTTGGACAGGCTGTTCGGCCTGATTTGGGTGAAGAAGAGGAAGTAAAATTCGTGGCCAAATTAATGATGATTACCAGAAAACCTTTCATTGAACAACAAGCTGAGGAAGATATATTGTCCAATATCCTGCTGAATAACTATGGTACCGAATACCCTCAATGTAACAAAAACCCATGCTCTTTGTAGACTATTCTTCCTCCGCCTACATCAGCTCATTATCCTATTGCAACTGACTGCTTACACACTTTGCTACCCCACGAGGTAGAAATGTCATTTCTGCCTAAAGTATCTATGGTTGATTTAACCTCCCAAGTTGAGGTAGCAACAGGAAAAAGCTTGAGCATCAATAAAAACCTCACCAGTGAGCAACAAGAATCTATGCTTAAAATGCTTACCAGTCATAAGTCATCTTTTGCTTGGGAATATGGTGACATGAAGGGTTTAGACCCCAAACTCTGTACACATCGCATATACATTAACAGTGAGTTCAGACCTGTCAGGCAGCCTCAGAGAAGAATCAATCCAGCCTTGAGAGAAATTGTTAAAGAGGAATTGCAGAAAATGTTAATGGCTGGCTTTATCTACCCAATTTGAGATAGTTAGTGGGTTTCCTCATTGGTTATTGTTCCTAAGAAAGGAGAAAAATGGAGGGTATGTGTAGACTATAGAGAGCTCAACTTGGCAACAAAGAAATATTACTTTCCTCTTCCCTTTATTGATTAAGTTTTAGATAATTTATCTGGGAAAAAGTATTTCTCATTCTTAGATGGCTTCAATGGGTACAATCAAATCAAGATTGCACCTAAGGATCAAGAAAATACTACCTTTACATGCCCTTGGGGAACATTTGCCTATTTTGTTTTGTCTTTCGGTCTCTGCAATGCACCTGCAACTTTCCAAAGAGCAGTCATCAATATCTTCTCAGATATCTCATATGATTGCATGGAAATATACATGGATGACTTTACTGTTTATGGTGCAACATTTGAAGAGGCTCAAGCAAACTTGAAGAAGATGCTATAGAGGTGTGAAGATCATAACCTGTCACTAAATAGTTAGAAGTGTTTCATGATGATGTAGGAGGGAATAGTGCTTGGTCACTATATTTCTGCTGCAGGAATACAGGTTGATCCTTCTAAGATCGAGGTCATCTCTAATTTACCCTTTCCCATCAAACAAAAGAAACTGAGAGTCTTTCTAGGCCATACTGGATACTACAGAAGATTCATCAAGGATTTCAGTCAAACAACTACCCCTCTCTACAGTTTGTTGAAGAAAGATGCAGATTTTGCATGGACAGAAGAATGTGAAAAAGCATTCCTTGATTTAAAAGTCGCCCTTACACAAGCACCCATTTTAAAAGGACCTAATTGGTCACTTCCATTCCATATTCATACTGATGCATCTGATTATGCTGTCGGTGCTATCTTAGGTCAAAAAGGTGGTTCAACTAAGCATGTACTATATTACATAAGCAAAAATCTGCAAGGGGCTGAATTAAACTACACTGTTACAGAAAAAGAAATGTTGGCAATCATCTATGTCCTCAATAAATTCAGGTATTATATCACAGGTTATCAGATATTTGTCCACACTGATCATGCAGCAACCAGATATCTTATGAACAAAAGCTCAATAGCCGAAAGACTGGCAAGGTGGTTGTTGCTGATGCATGAATTTGACATTACAATTGTGGACAAGCCAGGTAAAGCCAATGTGGTTGCTGATTTCCTTTCTAGAATTCAAAGGCAAGATGACTTTGTAGTTGTTGAAGATTTCTTTCCTAATGAGCACCTGTTTGCAATCAAGGTTATTCACCCATGGTATGCCAATATAGCAAATTATTTGGCTACAGGAAGGACTCCTCCTCAATTCTACCCTAAGGAAAGGAGATTATTGGTAGAGAAAAGTTTTAACTTTTCATGGATTGCAAATTGCATGTTTTATATAGGGCCGGATGAAGTTATGAAGAGATGTGTGCAGGAGGAAGACACTTATGATATATTACATGCAAGTCATGATGAGCCGTGTGGTGGACATTTTGCTACCAAAAGAACAACAATGAAAATTTTAAACACTGGCTACTATTGGCCAACTCTACATAGAGATGCAGCCAAATATACCAAGAGGTGTGATAAATGCCAAAGGATGGGGAGACCAACTAGATCTGATGAGATGCCTCTATTTCCACAAATTGTTGTTACACCCTTCGACAAATGGGGACTGGATTTTGTAGGACCAATTGATCCATCTTCCAATGGTGAGTCCTATATCCTTGTATGCACTAATTATGTGACAAAATGGGTAGAAGCTAAACCTATGAAACATGCTAGGGATAATAAAGTAGCAAAATTCCTTTATGAAGAAATTTTCACTAGATTTGGTGTCCCTAGGGAAATAGTAACAGATCAGGGAACACAGTTTACCTATACCTTGATTACAGCCTTAGTCAATGAATATAATATAAGGCACATAAAATCAACCCCTTATCATCCTCAGGCTAATGGCCAGGTTGAGGTCACCAATAGGGACATAGAGGCCATTTTGACTAAAACTGTAACTTTGCATAAGAAGGACTGGGCCGCAAGGTTACCAGAAGCTTTATGGGCCTACCGAACTACCTAGAAGACTGCTACAGGATATACACCCTTTGAAATGGTGTATGGTAAAACAGCTGTGATGCCAATAGAATTCGAACACAAGACACTAAAAATAGCATTAGAGATGGACATGGATTTGATAGAGGCACAAAAGGACAGAGTCATGTAGCTCAATGCTTTGGATGAGTTTCGCAAGAATGCCCTGCAACACACTGAGATGATACAAAACCAGAGAATAAGGTGGCATGATAAATACATTAAGGAAAATAAATTCAAAGCAAGAGATTGGGCTTTGCTTTATGATTCATGGTATAAAGACAGTCCAGGAAAGCTGCAAACCAGATGGTTGGGTCCATATGAGATAGAGGAAGTATTCACAAATGGAGCCGTTCAATTAAGGACCATTGATGAGGTCCGGTTCAAGCTATTAGTCAATGGGCATCGCCTAAAGCTCTATTCTAAACCCATTGACAAGGAAACATTTCTGAAATAGTTCGAAATTGACCAGGACAGCAATGATCCTGCAGCCACAAGAATTGAGCCTAAGCTCAAATTTTCAGGCCATGCATAAAGTGCATACTAAACCATAATATAGGGGTTATCTAATAAGATCCCCATTCCATTCATTCATTTCATCCACAATCCGTACTCATTCTCTCTCTTCCACAATCATCCACCTACCATTCCATATCATCCACGTTTCTCCGTGTCACGAATTACAATGAAGCCAGATGTCACATCAGATAATTGCAGCGATTCTCTCTAGGTACGCTCCACTTCACTTTAAGATCACTTTAGTTTCTTTATTTATTGAATTTAACTTAGTATTAATTAACGTAAACAACTTTCCTATATGATTGCCTTTTCCTTCAACTAAATCCACATGAATAAGCACATTTCTTCATAACTCAAAGTTCTTCCACGTCCTTATTACCGCTGCCATAAGCCTTACTCTGTCAGTTGTCAAGAACCCCCAATATTAGAACCTATAATTAATAATCATACAACCTTTACTTCCTCCAATAATGACCAGGAGTGTATTTCGCCAATTAATGATTACTCTCTCCTTCCACAAAATTGCATGATCACATTATTTTCCCTATTTTTTTCTGTAACTTTTGAAGAGAGGTTCAAAAGTCTTGGTTGAGGGGAGGGGCAGAGCATTGAAGAATTGCAGAGGATTCATTAGTTGGATTGTAGGAAGTTTTGTTGTAAAGGCTAGGAGAGCAATACTTCAATGCATTTGATTACAGTAAACCAGAGAAATGGGAGGTCAACTGATTCGGCATGAGCCTACAGACCACAACGTCCTGTTGCAGGATGTGCTACATGTACCATTGTTCATACAATATGGGTGGCTAAATTACTTTGTGAAGCTCGGGACTTTCAGCACGGATATTGCGGAGGAATTCATGAGGACATTTCAAAATGGTGAAGCAACAGTTAGGGGCATAACAATCAATGCATCAATTAACATGATTGCTGAAATAATAGGGTTACCCCAAGTTGGAGAACCCTATCCCAGGGGAAGAGATGCAAGGAGTGCTAGGGCTGAATTCACTCGGCCAGATGATCCTCCTCTACGGGTAGACAAGCAAGGTGCACAAAGGATGAGTCTACCTCAGGAATGGGGGCCACAAGCAAGGTATATAATGAAATACATAACCTATGAAGGTAGATTCTCAGTCTTACATTCTCATCATTTTAAGCTTTTGTCTCATTTACGTCATGACTTATTGATGAATGTACCCGACTTCCTTTATAACTTGTTATCCAATAGTGCCGCTGAACATAGGAAAGGTAGGGTTAATTCTGTATCCCACCATTGCCTCATAAAATTACTTGTTGAGAAGTCTATTCAAGATACATCAGGGATGACATGGGAGGAGTTCACTGTCCAATTCAACCCTGAAATTCAAAATGTAGGACCTAGGGGTGAACCCCTTACCTTTAAGTGGCGAACTTCCCGGTCAAAAGGGTAGACCTCTGTTGCTATGTCCTCCCCTGAGACATCATCCGATTCACAAGATGATGTTCCTATTTCTGAAAGAACTTCCACATAGCCGGCCCAAGGCCCTATTAAAACCCCTAAGTCTTCTTCCAGAAATAGGAAACGAAAGTCACTTGTTGTAGTAACCCTTGAACCTGTGAAAAGGAAGCGGAAGGAGAACTTCTCTGTTCCTGCAACAAAATCTTCCAAAAAGCATAAGTCAGTTCCTACCTCCATAAGAAGGAGCTCTAGGCTCCAAAACCAGGTAACCCACCAATTCCCTAATACTACTCCTACCGCACCACCTTCAAATCCTTCCAGTCCTGAACTAGGGAAAGAAGAACTTGTTATTGAAGAAATTATGAGTACAGCTGAAGGGGCTGGTTTGAGTGAGTTAGCTGCCATTGTAGAACAACTACAGGAAGGTATGGAATGTGATAAAAAGGAAGAAGCGCCAGTTGTGTTTCCAGCAGATGCAGAACATGAAAACATTGGCATGATTGAGGTAATAGAAGAAGAACAGGGGAAGATGGATGAACTTGAAGAAGTGCAGGAAACACCTGCAATATGCTATAAACATAGACTGCCATTTCATGTTACAAACTTTGCCACAGGAATGACATGCTTTTAGGAACTTCAGCAACAACAAACTGCTTATGCACTTGAAGTTGAGAGACTGCAAAGAGTAATCCAGAATAAAAATCTGGAAATTGCCAATCTAACTGATACTCTCAATCAGGTAGTAGAACTTGTTCCACAGCTACTACAGTGTTGAGCGCCTTCACTAGTTTACGCCATGTACCTCAAAGAACTATATTTGAACTTCTAGCTGATTAGAGTCTGGAAAGGGGAGAACCCTTCTTTGGAAACCCCTGAGGAATTTTTTGAAGCATACAAGGATTCACCTCTGCACATTAGGAACCTCCTGTGTGAGTTTTACCTGCACAATTTGGCTGTATCCTAGGACAAGGAATGGAATCCTTTGTGTTATGTAGGTGATATTCATATCAGTGCCTTGATTTCCTGGATCACCAATGAAATCAGCAGAGGGGAACAATTTAACAATCATATGTATGATGAAAGAAATATGCCATTATATCCAAGAAATGAATCTCAAAATGGCATGGGTATTTATTTTGACTGGAAAAAATTTTGGCGAGATGAGAGAGCCAAACCATTGATTGAGCCTTTAAGGCAAGAGGTATTTTCTCAATATTCTCATATCATAAATAGTGATTTTAATGCTGCAACTCTGCATATTCAGAACAAATGGGAGCACCTTTCATTTCAGTTAAAGAAAGCAGAGCCACATTCCCCCAATACTTTGTATGCTGCAACCCGAAGAGCAGAGAGGTACATGAGAAATGCCAGAACAAGGAAGGAGGATTGGTTGCCCTTGGTTATGCAACTGCCTATTCTCCTATGGCCATTATTGGCTATACAAGGCAACAACAGTACTTACAATAGGAGTTAAGAGGATAACCAATGGCAAAGACTGGAGGCAATGAGGGCTCACTTCTGGAGTTTCCAGATTGGTGAATGTGGACAGCAGCTGAATGCAGATCTGAGAGAGTTTGCTGAAAGGAAGAATGTTAGACTTGCTAAAGGGTCCAGCAAGTAGTTGGTTGAGGGGAGTGATGAGCCAATACTTTGGCGCATTTTGATCATATTTTTATAATTACTTTTCCATTTTTATTATGCTAAAAACAAATATTCAGTCTGATTATGGGATAGAACATAGACCTTTTTATGACTTAATATGATGAATATATTATGATGAAAAGTCCCATGATTATTATCTTTAATGTTTTATTAGTCTGATAAATACTTTATGGCTTTTTGTGATCATAAAACCTTCCTGCAGCCTCCACTACCAAACTTCCTACAACCATATCTGAAATGATGTTTGCCTTAGTTTAATACTTAATGAATGAATAAATGAAGTAACGGATTGTCTTAAAGATGAATGTGTTGAGCTAACCTTCTTCTCCTGGAAAGGTGGCAAGTTATTTTGCAGGTGTCGTGATTAGAGGAAGGAATTTAAAATCCACTTGAAGAGTAGAAGGCCAAATCTATAAAGACTGGTTCAACAACTAAAGATGGGGAGACGGTTTCAAACTTATCCACCAAGTAAGAAGAATGTTCCAAGAATCTAGGCCAGGCGTCCTGCTATTGCTCAAATCCAGGATGATGGCGCTTTAAGTCTTTCAAACCAATTTGACTTGGTCCTTGCATTATCGTTTGCCTCTTTAATCAAGTTAATTGTATGTAATAAATACCTCCCGATTTATAAGGGAAGGTTAGTTAGTAGTTAGGATTAGTTTTCAATAAATAGCCCATACTTCTTCAAAGAAGAGCTAGAAGATCTTGTCATTTGTAATATGTTTTTTTTAGTATCAGAAATACAGTTAAGAAGGATTGTGCTATGTACTTTTTCACTTTAAATCAATAAAGTTTATGGAGCTTTTCACCTAAATCTATTGATTACTTTGGCATGACCTAAGGGGGCCCACTTAGGAAATTTCCTGTACTTTCATTTTGTAGGTTAGGATAGCTGTACTTTCTTTTGTAAAAGTTAAATGTGTCTGTTCCTGCAGCAACAGAAATACATCACTGTTGACTGTTCCTACAGCCACTAGAAGCAGAGTAGTTTTACCTTTCAATTTTTGTTCCAGCAAGTTATTCAGTAAAGTAATTTCAGAATTTAGAGTTCTAGCATTTTAGAGATCATGCATGTCTGGAAGGGGTGGTTAGTGCACATATTTTGCTATCCCATTTCAAGTCTACGTCATTGGGTTGATAAGTAAATGAGGTTCTTTAACAGATTATAGCTGCTTGTTGTGATGTTCAATCCCTAAGTTGGGGAATTTATATTCCTAGTTATCAAGCCGATTAAAGAACACTACACCATGTGCGTGTACATCATCCATATTTTGACCTAAATAACCATATTTTTCTAAATCCTTTTGGGAAAATATTTGTAACTCACCAAAGCACCCTTCCCATATTTTTTTGTAATTTTTTATTGATTTTTTTTTTGTTAATTTTTTATTGGCCATATTTGGTGTTTTAAAAAATCACCATGTACGCCACACATAAGATGACCTAAACGTATGATTTTTTGAATTTTTTTAAATTGAAAAGAATTGTCTGAAGTACGCTTCCGTGCAATTCGATCGTGAAAATGTTATGTTGACAAAAAGTTATTAAAATACTAAAAAACCTTGATAATTCAAGTTTATGGACCTGTTTAATCAGAAATTAAAGGAAAAATAAAAAATTAATCCAATTGTAAAAAAGAGTAAATATTTGGAATCTACACTGTCTCATCTATAGGGGAGAAGACCCAGTATCCATCAGGGCTAACTTCATGCAACCATAGAATTCAAACCGTACGTCGAATCGAAATATTTTTTTATGGGTTTTTTTCGCTCACGAGTTAAGTGCTTATAACTAAGGTTTTGGCTTCTGGGAAATTTGGTAGAGTGTGGGAGCATTGGATATGCGCGTGGAGGTCAAAAAGACACCTATTAGAGGTTTTATCCAGTTGTCACCACCTAATGTCCCAGTACCCGCCCGCTATAATTTTAATCAATTATAACCATTTTATGCCTTAAATCCACTCAAAAACATTCACTTTAACACTTAATGAGCAACCATTGGTGCTTTTGTAATTATTTATTCAATCAAATAAAATTTTTTAATGGATCAAAGTGATTTTTTTTTGGGGGATTAAGTGAGCATGGAGGTGGCGGTTATTCAATGGGGGGCGGTAACTAGGTCTTCTCCCCTAATGGGTTTTAAATTTGTCAAAAAAATCAATAAAAAGGGTCTTTAGACATATGTCCAAAGTCGTTATTTTCTTGTGACATTGCCAAGACCTTCAACTTGCAAGTCAAACCAGGTCTGGGGCTTAGGTTCGAGTCCCCAAGCCTTTTCCCAAACCGAAAAACAAAGTAAAAACCCAACCAAAAATCATTTAAAAAAAAAATGAGATCCCATTCTAAAAAATATAATTTTTTTATACTTGAATAAAACAAGATCACGTTTTACAAAACGAGATCCTGTTTCTTAAAAGTAATTCTTTTTTTTTTTTATGAAACAGGCCGTTAAGAAATGGGATCTTGTCTTTTAATGGGCCGCTAAAAAATGAGATCCCGTCTTTTAACGGGCCGCTAAAAATGGGATCCCGCCTTTTAACAGGCCGCTAAAAAAAGAGATCCCATTTTTTAATGGGCCGTTAAAAATCGGTATCCCATTTCTTAAGAACGGGATCCCATTTTTTAACGGCTCATTTTTTAGCGGGTTGTTTTAAAATAGGATCCCATTTTTTAAGAAACGAGATCTCGTTTTTGGCTCGAAACCCTGAACCTAAATGGGATCCCATTTTCTTGAGGCTAATTTTTGGATTTCTTTCTAAGGCAAAAAATTCCACGTTTCGTGGACTCATCTTCTTGCTTTTACCCAAGTCCATTGCATCACTTTGAGTTTACATTTCTTGAGATTAGCTCTTGTATTTTTTCTGTAGGATTTGTATATTTACAACTCTAAAAGATATTAATTTGTGTGATGTTTTATTATCATACCCTTGCACGATTTTCTATTTATTTTTGGGCTCATTTTGAGGATAATTCCTTGATATATTGACATATTCATTACTAAGTCTCTTTCCCTATGCCACCAACCTATTCATTACTCTCGTTCCTTTACACTTAACCCACCTCCCATTTAAAAGAAAAAATGTGTTCCTATACATGATATACCTTTTTATTACAATTATTATATTCATTATATGGACATACTTTAATGTCCATATTACCCTCTTTGATTTTTCCCATTTCACGTTCAAAGACAAATTTTTAATTGCATGGAAATCATCATGGTCATAGAGTCATCCTTCTAAAATTTAATAATATAAATTTAAGTTAATTTGATTCCCACCCATATCATTTTGACTTAGGGATAACTAAGTACAAGTTTACATGATGTGTTGCTATGTCCTTATATTTAAAGGTACTCAATTCTTTTATTTTATACATTTGATACATGAGATAAATATTCATATAGCATTAATGTTTCACACTTCAATTGGTGAATTTAAAGGAATCTAAATCTACTTGAGAATTTGTATGCCTAAATACTTTTGTTATTTTATATTGCTTGTGCACATTTTCATGGGTTGACCTAGGAGAACATGTCTCCTTATGAGATACTAATATTCATACCAAGGAATTCTTAAATACAATATAACCCTAGACATTATGAAATGACAAAATAATCCATAAATACATTAGGTGAGTACAAGATAAGAATTCAACTATGCATATGAAGACAAAGTCAAACTCAATAGGACTAATCTATGATCATGAACATGTCCTTTGATAGAGCATGGATCAAATGTAGAATATCAAGTATTTTTTTGATAGCTCGACATAATTTTTTAAATATATTACTATTTGACATAAAAAAATATTTAATGTTGGAACATACTCTTTATTCATCGAGCTAAGAACCATTATTCTATTTATATTTATATATTCTATTATTAATAGTAAAAATAAACATGCTTAAAAATCAATTATTAATCTAGGATAATGTATGCATATGTGTTTACATATTATTAGATTATCCTTGATTAATACTAAGGAATGTTTATGTTCATTTACATTTTGGTGAACCTGTATGATCTTACACCTCCTAGAATTCAACCATAGGGTTATACTTTCATTAATTTTAGGGTATTTTAGATTTGATTATATTTCGATTTATTCATTTATTTTTACATTTCCTAGGGTTTGGATTTATTCATAAATATTATACCTTGATTCAATTTTGGGTATGCATAATTACATATATCATTTCTCCCAACCTCCCACCCTTAGATATTCCACCTTATGTCTCCTTTTAGGTCTTATTCCTCGAATAATATGCACGAATACATATCAATTTTGGTATTTTTTTACACATCACACTTCTTTCTTGATATTATTGTGACACAAGGTGAACCCACAAAAGTGGTTTACAATTTGAGTGAGGAAGGAAAACTTCCAAAAACCTCACCCATGCAAAAAAAAATCGTTTTGAGGGGTTCAAGAACACTCAATGTTTGAATGAACACTAAACGGGTTCAGTCGAACCATGGTTTGAGCGAACCACTTTGCATGTGGGAATCCAAATTTCCCATTGTGGAAAGGGGGTTCGATCGAACCCTAGTTCGACCAAACAAGGGTTCAAGCGAACTCCCTTTATCCCACCTTCCCACCCTCTAACACAAAAAAAATCCAGATTTTCGCCCTTCGAAGCTCAAGTTGAGGATGAAAATGGAGGAAACTTCACAGACCCAACTAGAATATGGTAGTCCTTAGAACAAGCTATCCAATTAATATAATTTTAATATGTTTTGGTTTTATTATATATGTGTTTTTTTAGTTTTATTAAACATAGGTTTTTCACCGAAAATCAAGCTCTCTGTTTTGCACATGTGGAAAAATATCAAATTATCAAAATAAATTTTTAAAAAATATGTTTGTGCTGGGTATTGATGTCCTTGATCCATTAAAAAAAAAAAATTGAATTTTGATACACACAAAAAAAGTTATGTTGTATACAGTCTGCCTATATCTGAATTGCAATTGGTTTGACTTTGAAAGTTGATTAAGGAAAAAATATTCAATAAAAAGCAACGAGACCAAATTAAAGTGCTAGATATCATAGTTACAAATCTAAATTCGAAAAAATTAAAATTTTATCCTTGATACAAAAAAAGTTATGTTGTATACAGTGAGCGTCACTTTTTAAAAATGTTGTTTTCTGAAAAAAAAACCAATTTTCGTGGGAGATTGAAAAAAAAGTGCAATCTGATTCCAAAAATTTTGAAAAAATTATTTTTAGAATCTTCAGACAAAATTTGATGAGACTCTAGTTTGCATCATCCTCAAATTCCTCACGATTTAGCCGCTATAGGCACCCGAATATGAAGATTTAGCTAAAAATAATAATTGTAGTGTCCAGTTTGGCCAAAAATTGTAAACCACTATTGTGGGATCACCCCACATTATATTAATTTTATCTTCTATGGATACCTTGTTCTATCATTTATTTTCTTTTCCTTCATGAAGTTGATTAGTGCTTATGACAAGAAAACATAGAATTTAAAAAAAAAAAAATTAAAGTATGAAATTTAAACCCTTATTCCATTCCTAATTTCTACCTTTGATTGAGCTAAGAGATTGATAACTATAAAATATAAAACCATAATATGTCCTGGGTGATCCCACAAAGCTAGTTTACAATTTTTGAGAGGAACTGATTTTTGCTAAAATCACATACTTTTAAAAAATATAATGATTTAAGCCTTAAAAAGTTCCATTTTAAGGATTCCAATTGAAGAGGGTTTTATCAAACCACCTTAGATCAAACCCCCTTGGATAAAACCTTGCTAGTTTTAAACCATACCTATAAATGAGTCTCCTTTACACCTATCAAAATGCTGATAAAAAATCATTATTGATTTACCTTTTGGGGGATCGAATGAATTCATTTAAAATTTATTTGAAATGATTATGGTAGTCCTCATAGTGAGCTATCCAACAAATATAATTTTAATATATTTTGGTTTTATTATGTATTTGTTTTTTTAGTTTTATTAAACATAGGTTTTTCATCGAAAATGAAGGTCTTTGTTCTACACATGTGGAAAAATAGCAGATCATCAAAAAAATTTGAAAAATATGAGTGCACTAGATATTGAAGTCTTTCATCCAACAAAAAAAAAATGAATTTCAATATATACAAAAAAAGTTACGCATTATACGGTTGCTATGTTTGAATTGTAATTGGTTTGACTTCGAAACTTGATTAAAGAAAAAATATTCAATAAAAAAACTATCTAACCAAGTGGAAGAACTAGATATCGGAGTTACAAATCTAAATTTGAAAGAATTATAATTTTATCCTTCGTGGAAAAAAAGTTATGCATTATACAGTGTGCGTCACTTTTTAAAAATGTTGTTTTCTGAAAAAACCAATTTTTGTGGGAGATGGAAAAAGAAGTGCAATCTAATTCCAAAAATTTTGAAAAAAATATTTTTAGAATCTACAGACAAAATTTGATGAGACTCTAGTTTGCATCATCTTCAAATTCCTCACGGTTTAGCCGCTATAGGTGTCTGAATGTGAAGATTTAGCTAAAAATAATAATTTCAGTGTCCAGTTTGGCCAAAAAATTTAAACCACTATTGTGGGATCACCCTCCTGAAAAAACGCCTCTTGTTGCACACAAATTGTGGATGTGCTCAAGATGATTTGAGATGAAATGTTGGATGTTAGTGCTCAAACTAGTAGCATAACATTGCATTCACAAAATGCCTCCAAAATATCTCACCTAATGAGTTATTTATATATTTTGAGGGAAGTGGGATCAAGGGCTAAGATTTATTGGAGAGATCAATGGAGGATATTTCTTGAGAGGTTTGGATCCATGAGTGACATCAGGTAAAAGTACAAGGTTGTGTCACACTTTTATAGAGGAAACGACCAAACATTGATCCAAATTTTAAACTTGAATCACTAAAATGTGGCATATAGGTTTTGAATTTTGAAATGATGTAAACTAATAAAATATGTAATTTTTAGTATATTTTATGTTTGTATTTAAAAAATAAAAAATAAAAAATAATTTGAATATAGTTTTATTTATAAATTGACACTATAGTCTAGTTGCTAATAAAATGGTGAAAAGGGAAGTTACATGAGACATCAATCTTTACATAGTAAATTTTATTTTTTTCCTTCAATTTTTTTATGTGTATTTATAACTTGAAATTTTAGTGCATGGATTTCTTTTTCCCAATTTTGGTAAATATATATTTTTAAATAAATATTAAAATGTGTGTATTAAAACATAGTTGTTTCCATTCAAAAATGGTCGTTGCAGGAGCACGTGAGGGTTCTAGACATTGGGATGTTCGTTCCTGGGCGAAGGATGCAGAAAACGAATGGCCCACGCTTCATGATCGGTAGGGGAGAGGTCAGCAAAGCAAGGGGTATGGCAAGGATGGTGTTGAATGGGGAGTTGTGGGGCTCAAGGGATGAAAGCAGCCTCAACAAGACGACAGAAGGGCCTGGGAGCCCTCGAACCATAGAAAAGGCTTTTATTAGCAGCCCAGATGGGAACTGTCATGGATTTATGGTAGGAGGAGATCAATGGGTGGGTTCCCAAGGTGGAGAGATTAGCAGAAAATATGGCACTCGCCCTCAGGGAATGGGGGGAGAGGGAACAAGAAAAGGCCAGTGGGGTCGTTAGGGAGTCAAAGGACATCACAAAATCCAGTGACTACTGGTCCAGGGCCCAAATCGTGTCTGGATGCTCTAAAGCAACAATGGGTAGAAAAGAATGGAAAAGGTAGTTGGGTGTTGCCTCAAGAGATGCCCTTGGAGAATCATTCAAAGCCAAACAAGTCAGTTTCAAGGGTGGCTCAAGTGGTTCCAAAAGATCTTATAGAAGAGGCTAGATCATAGTTGGAGAACAAGGCTCTTTTTGTGAAATGGTGGGGAGATAGCTGTACCAAATCTTGAATGTGGCAATGGTGGTTGGAGCATTGGCCAAACAAAGTGGTAGTAAAGTTCATGTCGAATAGTTTTATCTTGGTTCAGTGCTCATCTATGGACATTAGAACTGAAATACTAAGCGCTTCCCACCTATCAATGGATGGGTTTGGCTTTTACTGTTTTGCATGGTCAAGACATTTTGAGCCGTCATGACATATCCAAGAAAATATGTGGATTTGGGTAGAACTGGATAGCTTGCCTTTAGAAATGTGGTCAATAGAAGCTTTGAAGTGGATTGGTAGTGCATTAGGGGAAGTCTCTGGTATTGATGAGAAGGCCCTTAATGATGGTAATGAGGGTCGTATGAGATTTTTGGTTGAATTCAAGCCTTGGAGTACCCTATGGAGTGAAATGGAGTTGTTTCTCGATAGGGTTGTGTGGATTCAGAAAGTAAAATGGAATTGGACTCAATGTCAGGCCATGATATTGAAGATGTGTGAGTGTGAAGGCCTCAAAAACATGAATAGATTGTCCCAAAAGGGAAAGGGGATTGATGATTTGGGGGAGTGACCATCAAAAAATTTCAGAGTTGCGCACTAGTCCTCCAGTCGTTACATAGCTCGAAGTGTCACAGGAAAGTGGTAGGAGGGAACCTGAGTCTACTCTCCATGAGGATGGGGGATCTATGATTGGCTTGCAGCCATTTCCAGAGAGGAAGCTGATGAATGATGAGTCAAGGTCCATGGAGACGCATCTCTCAGTGCTAGATCAGGAGTTGATGACTAGGAAACAATACTGGAGGTAGGGAATGAGCTGAGAGCTCTGGTAGATAACCCTTTTGAGGGAGATGGTGTGGAGAAGAAGGATAATCAAGAGGCGGTCTTGGTCGAGAAAGATTGGGAGGATGAGCTTAATATGCAGTTGATTCCTTTTGGGGAACCCCATGGGAAGACAACACAATGAAGGTATCGTATGCATATTTGCGAAGGGAGTTGTGTAGCGTGTTAGTGCCTAAAGATCATAAGGAGGAGGTGGAAGAGAGAATAGTGAAGCCAGTTAATTTTAGTCTCAGCCAAAGGTTGGGGATTCAGCTTCAGGGGAATGAAAAGGTGACGCCAGACTATGGAGAAAAGAGGAAGGTTGGGCGGAAATCGGGAGCAGAATTGAGAGCTCTGGTAGGGGAGGCGGTGGGTCAGCAAAAAATAACTATGCGTCTGAGGTCTGGGAAGGGAGGACCCCTTCTTGGAGGATGATGAGGATCCTAAGTTGGAATGTTAGGGGCCTAAATTCCCCTAACAAGCAATGCCTGCTCAGGCATCTAATCAAATTGCAAGTGGTTGATATAGTTCTGATTTAGGAATCGAAGATATGTTGTGGTGAGGTGGGCAGATTGAAGGTGAAAATGAAGGCTTGGAATTTTTCAATGGTGGATGCATTAGGGGCGTCTGGTGGGCTAATCACAATGTGGCATCCGTTAGTGGTACAAGTGGAGGAGGTAGCTACTAGTAGATGGTGGTTGGCGAGTAAGGTAAAAAATGCAAACTCAGATCTTGAGTTTATCCTGAGTAATGTCTACGGTCTAGTAAATTTGATGCAGAAGAGACTTGTTTGGAAAAATATTGAGTCTTTCTTTCGAGAAAACAGTATAATGGTGTGTATTGTGGGAGGTGATTTTAATGCGATTCTTAAGTCTACAGATAAACGGGGAGGAGTGGGGAGACGTCTCCCTTCACAAGTGGAGTTCGAGGAGTTTGTCTCCCAGAATGAATTGTGGGATATCCAATTAGAGAATGGGACCTTCACCTGGTCGAATAGGAGATCGAGCTTCAGTGGTATAGCAGAAAATTTGGATATATTTTTGTTTCGTGGTGACTTAGCTGCATTCCCTTTTTCTTTCGATGGTAGGATAATTCCTTTCTCTAGGTTAGATCATTATCCGATTTTGTTAGAATTTTTAGGGGAAAGGAAAGCGGTGTCCATTTAGGTTTGAAAAAATGTGGTTGTGAGATCCTCAGCTTCTGGAAAATATAAAAGTATGGTGGGAGGAGATTCAGCCAGCGGGTAATAGTTTGTTTAGGGTGGTTTGTAAGATAAAAAATCTTAAGCAGAAATTCAGGGTGTGGAATGGAGAAAGCTTTGGCAACATTTTTGAAAAGAAGAAGCGGCTGGAAGAGGAATTGGTAGAAGTCAATGAGAAGGTGCTTCTGACTAGTATGGATGAGTCCTTGTTTCTAAGAGAAAAAAGTCTTTTAAAAATTTGGGAAGAGGTATTAGCAAGGGAAGAGGTGTTTTGGCGGCAGAAGTCGAGGGATGCTTAGATTAGAGAAGGGGATAGAAACTTGAAATTTTTTCACAATACAACTAGGATAAGGCGAGAAAGGAATATGATTTGGTGCTTACAAAGGGAAGATGGTGTTGAGAAAATGTGTCTCAACTTCCAACTCGAAGCCCCAACTTTCATGTCTTGGCAAAAAATGCTTAATTTTTTCCTTTACCGCTATACCACGACTGGCTATGTTCTGGCTTTGGCGATACTACGGTGACTGTCCTGGCAGTTACTGCCTTACCACACGCGGTGGTCTTGGCGGTTACCGCCATACTGCAGGTGATGGGTTCACTCACCGTGGTAGCACATTGAGACCGTCGCACCCCAGACAATCAAGTGACTGACCGCAGTGGCCGTGGTAAGACCGCCAGTGTCTTGGCTAGCGGTTACCGCCGCACTATGGACAGTCAAGTGACTGACCATGGTGGCCACGGTAAGACCACCAGCAACCTAGCTGGCGGTTACCGCCACACCGCAGACAGTCAAGTGACTGACTGCAGTGGTCACGGTATGACCACCAACGGTCAGCCAAGATGGCTACTGCCATACCACAGTTAGACTTTGTCAATGCTGCAGTAGCATGGTAGAGAGAAAGGTAGAGCTTGATCTTGTCTTAGGGTGAGGTCGGTTGAGCTCACCGCCATACCACGAGTCGAACTTGATAGGGCTATGGTAGTGTGGTAAGAGCTCGATCAAGCTCGGAGCTCGGTAGGCCGAGCTTGACCAGTTGGACCAAGAATTCATGAGCGACGATGAATGAAGGAAGGACACATGGCTCAATGTCAGTGCGATATTTGGCTAAAGGGAAAAGTCATAGCAGTAGTTATTGCAGGTCGACTCAGGGTGGCAGACAGGACCTGATTTGGGTAAAGAAGTTAATGTCTGAGTGGCTCGATGCAAGAATATCGACATGGGAAGATCGGTTGCATGATTGGATATGAGATTCATGAACTTAATGGTCGGTGAATGGTTGGTAGAATTGAATGTTGTGTATCACTGATTGAGTCGAGTACATGATTTTTTATATCATCCAAATTCATGTACGTTAAAAAGAGAGAGAAGTTGTAATTCAAACTGTATGTTAAGAGATAGCATTGTAACAGTGAGATAGAACTTTAAGCTAATGTGAGCTGATCAGAGAAGACTGAACATTGTATGTAATTGTTTTATTACTGTAATACAATTGTCTTGACTTTGAGTGGTGGGTTTTTTACCTGAAAAGGTTTTCCCATGTATATCTTGTGTCATCTGTGAATGCCAACTTTGTGTAATCTCTTTTATGTTGTTTGTATTTCATCTCAAGTATATACTATTAAAACTAGTTTTAAGCTCTCCTTGTCTATTGTATTAGTGTTAAGGGATGTATTTCGCACTATTGGGTCAATAGATCCACCCCGTTTTCACTTCAAGTGGTATAGAGCCTGGCCCATTGTGTTATCCTTGTTGGAAAGTCAGTTTTTTTTGCTAATACTATTTCAGTGGGAGTATTGTTGTGTTAAAACTTGTTTCTGTTTGAGATGGCGAGTACATCTGGTAGAGTAGAGATTGAAAAGTTTAATGGCAGCAACTTTCAATTATGGAAACTCAAGATAGAAGACTTGCTTGTGGATAGAGATCTCTGGATTGTAGTGTCTAGAACTATGCCATAAAGTATGAAACAAGAGGATTGGGACCTTTCTGATAGAAAAGCAAGAGGTCTCATAAGACTGAGTCTAGCCGATTTTGTACTCCTGAATGTCCATGAGGAGAAGTCTGCAGCTTTATTATGGAAGAAGTTGTACTCCTTGAAGATGGAAGAAGGTGCATCTGTTGCAAACCATCTAAACTCATTTAACATGAGTGTTACTCAGCTGGCATCTGTAGGTGTAAAGATAGAGGAGGAGGATCATTGCATGCTCCTGTTGTGTTCATTACCTAACAGTTGGAATCATCTTGTGATGGCCATTGGAAGCACTACCACTGCTTTCAAGATGGAAGACATTGTTGCCTCCTTGTTATCTAAAGAGATGTGGAGGAAGTCTTCATAGATGGCCAAAAAGGCCCTTGTTGTTCAAGGTAGACCAAAGGAGAAAGGCAAGAAGAAAGACAAGAAGTCGAAATCCAAATCTGTAGGGAGATCAAAGTCTCCTGGTAAAAATTCCAAGGTAAAGTGTTGGAACTGTGGGCAACCTGGTCACATCTGAAGAAGAAGAAGAGTGCTTCTGAAAATGAATCTTCTCAAAGTGATGTACACGCCTTCATTGCAGCCTTGGCAACTCAGGCATCAGATGATGTCTGGCTTGTTGACTCAGGTGCATCCTTTCACATGACATCCCATAGAGAATGGTTCTCAAAGTATGAGAAGTATGATGGTGGAAAGGTGTACTTGGTAAGTGATTCAACGCTAGAGATAGTTGGCAGAGGAAGAGTCAGAATTCAGTTTCCTGATAGGAGAAAGGGATTGGTAGCATTCTTCACATACCAGGTCTGGCTCGAAATCTTCTTTCTGTCAGTAAGTTAAATGATGTTGGTGTATTTTTTTTTTTTCAAGGGATGTAAAATGGCTAGAGGTGCAATGGTGCTGGCTAAGGGTGTTCATACTAGCACTTTGTACAAGCTGGATGCAAGACCTATTCTTTGCAACAATGCCTTTATAAAGTCATGCAATGTTTCACCTGTAGAGAAAGATGATGACACTTCTTTGGCTACAAATGCTTTGGAGGTCAAACTCCTTGCTGAGAAGACTATGCTATGGCATCATAGACTAGGTCACATAGGTGAGAAAGGTTTA
This sequence comes from Sequoiadendron giganteum, assembly GCA_007115665.2. Lineage (NCBI taxonomy): Eukaryota > Viridiplantae > Streptophyta > Pinopsida > Cupressales > Cupressaceae > Sequoiadendron > Sequoiadendron giganteum. Next base: position 627,034,611 of record CM021105.1, on the reverse strand, counting down.
AAAACCTTGAAGAATAAAAATCTTGTAGAAGGGCTTGATGATTGTAACCTTGAGTTCAATTTTTGTGAACATTGTATCTATGGAAAACAACACTGTGTTTCATTTTATTCTAGTCCTCATAAATCTTCTAGTATACTGGATTATGTTCATTCTGATGTGTTTGGTCCAGTTAATGTTCCTTCGTTATCAAAGTCTAGATATTATGTTTCTTTTATTGATGACTGTTCGAGAAGGGCATTTGTATACTTTCTTAAAAGTAAATCAGAAGTGTTCAGTTGGTTTAAAGAATTTAAATCTTTGGTAGAGAATCAGACTGGAAGAAAAATTAAATGTTTGAGGACAAAAAATGGCGGTGAATTTTGTTCTGTAGATTTTGAAAGGTATTGCATTGATCATGGAATTAAAAGACATAAAACCACACCTTACACTCCACAACAGAATGGAGTTGCTGAAAGGTTGAATAGGACGCTGATGGAAAAGGCAAGGAGTATGTTGAGTGGTGCTATTCTAGAGCATAAGTTCTGGGCGGAGGTTGTCGCTATCTCCTTGCTCTTCTCTTGTTGACAAGACGCCTTTGGAAGCATGGTCTAGTAAGAAGCCCTCTCTGAGGCATGTCCATGTTTTTGGCTATGAGGCATATGTTTATGTGTCAAATGAAAAGAGATCAAAATTGGATAACAAGGTTGTCAAGTGTATTATCATCGGCTATGGAGTTGGTGTGAAGGGATACAAGTTTTGGAACCCTGTTATTGAGAAGGTTATATATAGCAGAAGTGTGATATTTCATGAGCTAAAACCTTCAGTAAGTGATCAGCAGCTTGAGATAGATCAAACTGACAAGAAGAAGGATGCAGTTGAAATCCCACAAACTCCATAAAGGGAAGAGCTACATGATGTACTTGAGACTGAGGAGAGTTCACAGCTCTGGAAGTTCTGATGATGAAGAACAACCTCAACCTATAAGAAGATCTACACGAGAAAAAAGGCAACCATAAAGGTTTGGTTTCTCTATGTTAGATTTGAACTGTGTCTGTGCTTTAATTACTAGCACTAATGAACCTAGGACTATGAAAGAAGCAATCAGCATGGCTGATTCAAATTCTTGGCTGGAAGCCATGAATGAAGAGATGGATTCTTTGAAAAAGAATGAAACCTAGAATTTTGCACCACTGCCTAAAGAGTGAAAGCTTGTTGGTTGTAAGTGGATATTCAAAAAGAAGACAAGCCTTGATGGCAGTGTTGAGAAGTATAAGGTACGACTGGTTGCAAAGGGTTTTTCCCAGATTGAGGGAATTGATTATGGAGAGATTTTTTCCCTTGTAGCAAAGCTGACATCCATAAGATTTTTACTATCATTGGCAGCTGTGTATGATTTTGCAATTGAGCAGATGGATGTGAAGATAGCGTTTCTCCATGGTGAGCTGGAAGAAGAAATCTACATATCCTAGCTTGAGCATTTTGTTGAAAGAGGTAAACAAAATCTGGTCTATAAGTTGAATAAGTCTCTTTATGGTTTAAAACAATCTCCTAGAATGTGGTACCAAAAATTTGACACGTTTTTGTTGTTAGTTGGATTTGTGAGATCAAAATATGATCATTGCATTTATTATAAATCTAAGAATGATCGTGTGCTTGTTATTACCCTGTATGTGGATGATATGTTATTCATTGGAAATAGCAAGACTATGATTTCTGATCTTAAATCTCAGTTGTCTGCAAAGTTCAAAATGAAAGATCTTGGTGTAGCTAGGTACATTCTTGGAATGAAGATTACCAGTGACAAAACAAGCAAAAATCTTTGGGTCAGTCAGAGTAAGTATGTGAAAACAGTTCTGGAGAGGTTTAGCATGGATAACTGCAAGTAGCTTGTTGTTCCAATCATGCACGGAACTAGGCTGTCTATTGAAGACTGTCCAAAGTCTACTACTAAGATGGAGGACATGACCACTATGCCTTATGCAAGTGTTCTTGGAAGTTTGATGTATGATATGGTCTGTACAAGACCAGACATTGCCCAAGCAATGGGAGTTCTAAGCCAATTTATGGAAAATCCGGGAAGATCACACTGGGATGCTGTGAAGAGAGTATTTAGGTATTTGAAGGGGACTTTAGATTATACACCGTGTTATCATGGCAATTTGGTTGCATCATAGAGGAATCTCAGCATTCATGGGTATGTTGATTCAGATTGGGCAGGGAACATTGACAGTAGGCGATTGACCAGTGGATACACTTTCATGCTTAATGGTGGAGCAATCAGTTGGATGAGCAAGCGATAGGATGTAGTTTCTTTATCCATGATAGAGGCAAAGTACATGGCTGCAACTCATGCCTATAAGGAAGCTGTTTGGATGAGGCATTTATGTTCAGACATTGGATTTAATGTTGGGCAGATTTCAATATGTTGTGATAGTCAGAGTGTCATTTGTTTGGCAAAGAATCTGACATTTCAAGCTAGGACCAAGCACATTGATGTGTAGTATCACTTCATGAGGGATATGGTTGAAGATGGAAAGATCAGTCTGGAAAAGGTTGATACCTTCAAGAATGTTGCAGATGCTTTGAAAAAACTGGTTAGCACAGACAAGTTCAAATGGTGCACATAATCGATGGGCCTTGGGGCCTATGACAGACAATAATTCTTTCGAAGCCATGGGGGAAGCTGGAAGTGTTTTCCAAGTGTGAGCTTGTTGAGAAAATATGTCTTAACTTCCAGCTCGAAGCCCCAAATTTCATGTCTTGGCGAAAAAATGCTTCATTTCTGCCTTTACCGCTATACCGTGACTGGCTTTGTTCTGGCTTTGGCGGTACTGCAGTGACTATCCTGGCGGTTACCGCCTTACAGCACGTGATAAGTTCACTCACCATGATAGCATGGTGAGACCTCCAATGATGGTCTTGGTGATTACCGCCATACCATAGGCGGTGGGTCCACTCACCACGGTAGCGCAGTGAGATCGCCTGTAGTTGGGTCTCGCGGTTACCGCCGCACCGCGAATAGTCAAGTGACTGACTGTAGTGGCCGTGGTAAGACCGCTAGTGGCTTGGCTGGCAGTTACCAGTGCACTACGAATAGTCAAGTGATTGACCGCAGTGGCTGTGGGAAGACCGCTAGCGGCCTGGCTGGCGGTTACTACCACACCGCGAACAGTCAAGTGACTAACTGTGGTGGTCGCGATAGGACCGCCAACGGTCAGCCAAGATGGCTACCACCATACCTTAGTTAGACTTTGTTAGTGCTGTAGTAGCATGGTAGAGAGAAGGGGAGATCTCATTATTTTCTTGGGGTGAGCTCGGTCGAGCTCACTACCATACCATGAGTTGAACTCAGCAGGTTTGCGATAGCGCGGTAAGAGCTCAGTTAGTCGAGCTTGACCGGTTGGACCAAGAAGTCATGAGCAATGGCGAATGAAGGAAGGACACATGGCTCAGTGTCAGTGCGATAATTGGCTAAAGGCCAAAGTCATAGCAGCAGTTATTGCAGGTCAACTCAGGGTGGCGGACAGGACCCGATTTGGGTAAAGAAGTTAATGCCTGAGTGGCTCGATGTAGGAATATCGACATGGGCAGACCAGTTGCGTGATTGGATATGAGATTCATGAACTTGATGGTCAATGATTGGTTGGTAGAATTGAATGTTGTGTATGATTGATTGAGTCGAGTACATGATTGTTTATATCAGCCAAATTCATGTACATGAAAAAGAGAGAGAATTTGTAATTCGAACTATATGTTAAGAGAACATTGTAACAGTGAGATAGAACTTTAAGCTACTGTGAGTTGATCAGAGAATATTGAACATTGTATGTAATTGTTTTATTACTGTAATACAATTGTCTTGACTTTGGATGGTGGGTTTTTTACCTGAAAGGTTTTCCCACATATATCTTGTGTCATCTGTGAATGCTAACTTTGTGTAATCTCTTTTATGTTGTTTGTATTTCATCTCAAGTAGTTTGTATATACTATTGAAACTAGTTTTAAGCTCTCCTCCTCTATTGTATTAGTGTTAGGGGAATGTATTCCACACTGTTAGGTCAATAGATCCACCCCGGTTTCCCTTTAGATGGTGTGTTGGTGGATGGGCAGGAGGGGATTGCAAGTTTAGAAAACTGATATTTTTAGTCGCTTTTAAACAATTGGGAAAGCTCAAACGGGGCCCATCAGTCAAAGTTTCTGAGAGGGATTCCTTCGTTAGTAACCCAAGAGCAAAATGATTCTTTATTTCAGCCTTTCTCCTTGGAAGAGGTGTGTATTGCATCCTTTCAGTTGCATCCGGATAAAGTGCCAAGGCTAGATGGATTCCCAACACTATTTTATCAAAGCTTCTGGGAAGTGGTGGGAGAGGAGATTTTTTTGGCCCTGGAGGAAGTGCAGGCTTCGATAGCATTGCTAAGGGAAGTGAATAGTACTTTTCTAGCTTTGGTACCCAAGAAGGAGAAGCCTGTATCTTTGGAGGAGTTTTGACTGATTGCGTTGTGCAATGTATTGTATAAGACTCAATTGAAGCTGATGGTGAACAGGCTCAAGGTTATTATTCCAGATCTAATTTTGGAGGAGCAAATTGGGTTTGTCCCAAGGAGGTCTACTTTTTATGGAGCCATTATTGCTCAAGAGGAAATACATTCACTCCAAGTAAGTGATCGACTAGGGATGCTTGTTAAACTAGACATAAGAAAAGCTTATGATCTAGTCGATTGGAGATTTTTGTGTGAGGTTTTGGAAGCATTTGCTTTCGCCAGAGAATGGGTCTCTTGGATCTTTACGTGCATCTCTTCGTTGAGATTCTCAATTTTGATCAATGGTGAGCCTCATGGATTCTTTGAATCTTCAAGAGGATTGAGACAAGGCGACCCGATATCCTCTTTTTTGTATATTCTAATGGTTTAGGCATTGGGGAGAATATTGTCTAGGGCAGTAGTGGAGGGATCGTTGAAAGGGATTCAAGTTACTAGTCATCTTCCTGCTCTATCACATCAGAAATTTGCTGATGATACTCTATGTTTTGCTTTCCCTTGTGTGCAAGAGGCGAGGACGTTGAAAAAGGTCTTGCAAAGCTATGAATTGGCATCTAGCTAGAGGGTGAGTGTGATGAAGTCAGAGATTTATTTTTTGAATACAGAGGTAGGACTGGAGGAACGGGTAGCAGAAATTTTGAACTTCAAGATTGGGTTGCTTCTGATGAAGTACCTTGGCCTTCCTTTACATAAAGGGGTTAGGGAGAGCAAGCTTTTGGAGGGATTGGTGACTAAAGTGCATAGTCGTATGTCTTCTTGGAGTGGCCAGTGGTTGTCGTGGGTAGGCAGGATTGATATGTTGAAAGAAATCATTTCGGCTCTCCCGATTTATTTACTCTCCTACTTGGTGATGCCAGTACACAGGGCTGAGTAGCTAAATCAGGCAATGTATAGCTTCTTTTGGCAAGGGAATTCAGAGGAGAGGAAATTTCCACTGATTTCTTAGGAGATGATCTATAAATCAAAACAGGCAAGAGGTCTGGGAATTCATGATTTATTGAATCAGAATAAGGCATTGGGTGTGAAGCTTTGTCTGGGGTATGTATATGCGTAACTAGGCAAAGTGGGCCCAAATTCTTGAGCTTAAGTATCTGGGTACCGATGAGGTAGAGTACATTTTGAGAGAGGAGAGCCTTCCCAAGGGCTCGAGAATTTGGAATTTCATGAAGGTCTATAGACCTCTAATTTTGGAAAGCCTGTCATGGGATATTTATGATGGAAGGAAAGCGTTGTTTTGGGAAGATTCATGGTGTGGGCACCTGAGCTTGAACATTGCCCTGGGACTACATAGGGAAAAAGATATTCTTGGTCAAGTCTAGGGAACTAATGTCATGGATTATGTTGAAGAGAAAATGGTGGATGGGGTGGTGGAATTTGTATGGAAATATATAGATCCAAGGTTAGTGTCGGCAGAGGAAGCTCAAATTCTTCAGGAGGAATTAAATCAAAGAAGGGTGGTGATTAGGCCTGGGTCGGACAAGGTAGTCTGGTCAGCCTCAACTTTAGGTAAATATTGCACGAGAGAAGGGTATAGAGCTTTACTAGCAGAGAAAACACCTTCATCTCTTCCAACACATTTGTGCTAGAATAAGGCTTGTCTCCCAAAAGCTAGAACTTTTGCGTGGGCAGTGGTAAGGAAACGAATTTTGACAGCAGATAGATTTAAATCCCTGGGATTTGCGGGTCTGTCGAGATGTGTCTTGTGTAAAAGGGTTGAGGAAGATATAAACCATCTTCTTGTTTGTTGTCCCTTTGATCATGCGTGCTAGAAGTGGCTATGTGCTCAGTTGGGTTGGAGTCGTGCCCTCCTAAATGACATTCATTCTCTTTTTTCAGATTGGCCTTTTCTAAAGAGAGAATCATTATATCATTTTTTATGGGTGGTTAGCCCATTTCTAGTGGTATGGGAGATCTAGAAAGAATGCAATCGAAGGATATTCTCGAAGAAGGATAAATGTTTTCCTAAATTCATTAACAAGCTAGAGGCTTCGATTGTAGAGGTAGTGAATGTGTGTGTGAGGCAGTTGAAAGTTGGAAGCTGGGGTTTTTCGGAGTGGGATGCACAAATGTGTCGGGTGTGGTATGGATTGGAGGTTACCAAACCAAGTATCAGCTCCTGGGGAGGGAAAAAGGTGGATAGACATTTAGCTGAGTGGATTCCTCCGAAAGCGGGTTGGAGCAAAATGAATTTTGATGGGGCATCCAGGGGAAACCTAGGGATTGCAGGTTTGGGGTGTTGTGTTAGAGATGAATCAAGATTGGTCTTAGCGAAAAAATTTGAACCTTTACCGATAATGACAAACACGGAAGCGAAGTTGAGTGCTCTCATTGGATGATTGAAACTGTGTAGAGCTTTGAAACTAAGCAGGGTAGAAATTGAGGGGGATTCCATGGTGATTGTTCAGGCTTTCAAGATAGGGCATATGATAAATTGGAGATTATAAGCGCTTTAGATAAGGCTAGTCCTTTGGCTCGTGAGATCCTAGAATATACAATCAAACACATTTATAGAGAAGCCAACACAATGGCGTACAGGTTGGCTAATTTGGGAGCGGATGGGGTGAATGGGATTCACATTTGGGATCCAGGGAGATCTTATGGATAGTTTTCGGCTCTACACACTTGCGATTGCTAAGTGGGTGGGTCGGGCTTGGCATCCTCTAGAGAGTTGGATAACTTAGCTTGGCGGGCATGTGTGTGGGAGATTGGGGTGGAGGTGTCTGTTAAAGGTGATATGATGGGCAACAAGAGAGAAGTGGCCGCCCATGCGAAGGATGGTCGAGTTACCCTAGGAAGGCAAGGTGAGAGATGGCCAATGCTCCTTTTGAGGTAAATAGAGGCAGTAGTTTACGTTCTCTAAATAGGGATGTGTTGGTTTTTTGGGGCAGTCGAGGTGTTGTTGATTGAAGAGTTCATGAGCTGGGGGAAGGTGGTTGTTTGTGTCGGTAGGCAAGGTGGTTGTTGGTAGGGTAGGGGGGTGTGGGTTGTTTTGGAGTCTTATGCTGTCATATCACATAATGACACTTTGTAAAGTCAATTCTTTCTTAGTAATAAAATATAATTTATATGAATAAAAAAAAAAAACATAGTTGTTTCCATTCAACATCAACTTTTATATTAACTATTTATCTAAAATAGAAAAAGATAATACCATCTTGATATAGATTCTTTTATCTAGTGCATTATATTTTTTTAATTTTATTAGTAAGTTTTAATATTTTTCTTTACATGGTAATCAACCTAATATTTTTTATGCTGATCTAATTTACTTTTAGTAAAAATAAAATATAGAATATAAATAATAGTTAAACTTTTATAATATATATAGTTTTGAAAACTACACTTATGGATCTACAAAAGGGTATTTTTACATTTAAAAAAAATGTTATTTACATAAGTAGAAGTTGTTGAAACATCATATTTTTTTAAAGTATTTTATTTTTTGGTAAACTGGCCCCAAAGTAGTGCTACATATACATTTAGCCAATAATTTTAGTCAAAAAATTTGTCTGACATATCTAACTTATCTAAAATGAATCTTATTAGATCATATGTTTGACCACAATTGATTTTTAATTAGAAATGCTAAAATTTACATGTGTTGATAAGTTGGTTGAAAGTGTGACAACTTTGTACTTGTATCCCATCCAAGTTTCACCTTGTAATTGGTGCACAAAAGGAGTTCCATGATCAAAGGAATTTGGATGGTGGATATTTTCTTGGAATAGATGGATGATCAAGATAAAAAAAAAAGGAACTTTTTGGAAGACTAAAAAGTCCTTTTTTGGAGTTATGTGAAGGGATGGGATTTTTTAGACTAAATAAATGAAAAATATTTGATGAGAGGACTTTATGGAGGATTGTGAAGCATAGGGCATGTACATTTAAACGCCATTTTTTGGACACGTGCTATCTTGAACCTTGAGCAAGACTTAACTTGATTAATCATATTTTGACTTGCATATATGATTAGCTAGATTAAGAAATTAATTCTATTCAACTAAAAATGTGGGGGTACAATGATAAATTACATAAATAGACCATATTTATAAAAAATGAATGGTAATGATTGGATTAAATAAATAAATTGTCCTAATTTATTTAATTAATGTTAGAATAAGGGTTATATTAGTTGATTAAATAATTAAAATTATTTAATTAATATTAGTATAAAAACTAGAATAATTTATTAAATAAATATAATTTATTCAATTAATTCAAGAAATGAGGATGTGTATGGAATTAATGATAGCAAAAGTATGGTAAGGCATGCATGTCATTAAATACCATGATCCTAATTATTTTCATATGTATTATGACAGTTATTAGTACATCCCTAGTGATGATATACCTCATGATACCCCTTGTAGGATGGTGATAAGTGATATAGTTTTACCTTTCTCACCGTCTCATGAACTTGTTGCATTTAATTACAATCTTTCTTTCATGATTAACGCAATATGGACCTTTTCTCATATATGATAATGTTATGCATAGCAATACACATTCTTACATTCTTAGGCATATGCTTATTAGTTTAAAATTGCCTATCTACAATGATTATTCTAGCAATTAGCTTCATGATTATTTTATTTATTATATCACTAGTAATACACCAACATGTGATACACCTTGTTGAATACTTCCACATGAAGTCATCACTCTTCATGGAGCTCATGAAGATCCCTCTTCTCTATCTTGTGGCTCATTATTTGTTGATGATATGTTAAGGGATATTTATACTAGTACATCTTTATCTTATTATGATGTGAATGATAAAAAAATTATTTCATGATGATGTATTTATGATACATATTCAATTAACACGTGAGTTTATGGTCATTTTATTTAATGATATTGAAGATACAAAGGTAAATTTTAGATACTTTTACCTTCATAGTATGCCTTTATATATGTTTATATTTTAATAAATTCCTTTTGATAATACATTGATTAATAGAGCTAAACAGTGGGTTTTATGTCATAATTCTTACACATCCTTCCACAATGTGTCAAGTTATTTAATAGTTACATTAATATTAGCTTAGACCATATTTTACCTAAAGTTATCATTCTTTCCCATCTAGTATCCTTTCCTTAGTGGGTACCACTGAATTTTCTATCCATCATTAAGATAAGTTACATTAATATTAGCCTAGACCATATCTTACCCACAATTATCATTTGTCCCCATCTAGTAGCCTTTCCTTAGTGGGTCCCATTGAATTTCTATGCATCATTAAGATAAATACGACTTTTTAACAAAGACCCTCCTTTAGACCCATTTGCGATTTCATATAAGGGTACGTGCAGGATCATCATGGAAAAAACAATCCCTTAAGTGGCAATAAAAAGACAGAAAATCAGAGTTAGACAACTTGACATAAAAATTTGAATAAGTTATCTATATTATTTCAAAAAAATGTAAAAAAAGAATCTGTAGAAAATTGAATTTAGTTTCTAAAATACTAGACCTTTATTTAAAAAAAAAAAAATCTATTTGAAGGAAATTTGAAATTTCAATGCAGTAGTATTTAAATTTCAGGGTAAAAATAAGAAGTAGGTGTCTGTCTGACCACCCTAACCATAATGAAATGATAATATTTTTTTATAAGATTTTAGATATAAGTAGAGTACTCATGTCCCGATGTGATGCATATTTTTTTATAATTTTTTTCCAAGTAAATAATTAATTATGATTTTTTTATTAGAACTTTAAAAAAATATAAAATCTCGTCTATCTAACCAGCTTAACTTGGTTAAAAATTCATGAAATTCAATTTTTATTTTTTTAATCCTATAGTATGCAAATAATAGAATGTGACGCATCTTTCGGATTCAAAAAATGTGATACCGTTTGAAAGTTATAGATATTTTTCAATCAGCCTATCAATCATGACTTTATTCATAATTCTAATAGAAAATGAATAATAATAATTTATTAAATTCAAAGTAAAGCATAATTTATATTGGTGGAAAGCTGAAAATCTCCTCTAAAAACCCTTTTCATTTCATCAATTTTGGGTTAAAAAAAAGTCGTCAGCCACATGGGTCATCATATGGCTTACATATCACCACTTTTTGGCCCATCATGATCCTGCACATACCCATAAAATTTCTTTGAGTATTTATGGACTACCTCCTCTCACACCTTATCTTACCAATTATTTAGACATTCCTAAGTATGAAGAATAGTGTGCAATTATTTTATAATTTTTACTTGGTATATGTTAGGTCCCAATATTTCATGATTTATCTTTTTCATCTTGTGTCACCAAAAATTGTATACCTTTGAAGAAAAGGATAATTTTGTGCCCATTTTGGTCCTACTTTAGGTCCCATTTCACCAATTTTCATCCTAAAACAACATTTATAGGCCCCTAAGGTTGTCAATTTTGACTTGGAGGCCTGTTATACCCAAGGGATCATTCATACTCTGACAAACAACATCAAAACCAATTAGAAAGTACCGTCCCCACTCAAAAATTCCTTAGTGGGACTAGGTTGCCCAAGTTGGTGACCTAGTCCTTTTTGAGGATTTTTAAGGTTTAAAGTGGGAAAATGAATAATTAATCAAAAATCCTCGATGGATGTTGACTTCTTAGGTTAAAATTCCCAAAAATTAGGTCGTGTTGCTTATATATACTTGTTTTTAGGTCATTTTCAACTCTCTCTTAGCCATTTTCACATCCAACTCCAAAAACCAAGTGCAAAAACATCTTCCTCAAGAAGACTCATCTCTCACACAACAAAATTTGAAGCTTTTAGACAAAAATCTAGGGATTTTTGCAGGTCTTGAAGCTCACTTTACATCCAAGATCAGTCATTGACAAAGGTTGGAGATAGATGCCTATGGAGATTCATAGATAAATCTAGGTTGAGGAGGTGCAACTATCCACCAAATCACTCCTAAAGACTGATTTCAAAGTGTCTCCATCTCCCACCTTCAACCCGTTTGCAGATTTGAGGTTTGCATCCCATTTCCATTCCTTGTTACCTTCATTTGCAATGGTGTAGGATTTCTAGGGTTTAGATTCTTACATCATTTCAAATAGTTTACATACATCTTATTCTAACACAATAGAATAGGGTTTTGTTTTGTTTCAGTTTATCCTAGTTCTAGACACACTTAGGGCTAGGGTTTGTACAGATTTCCATTTCATTTCAAGTTTAAATACAAACTAGGGGTTTGACCAAGGAAAACCCCACATTAGAAACACAAATACATTCTATTTTGCAGGTTTGGAGCAAGATTCTCATGAAGAAGCAGAATACAGACCTAAGGCCTCTGAGTCCACTTTCGATTTCTTAGAAAAGCAGAAAGGGACTAGGTCACTCATAATGGCAACCTAGTCCCACTGAAGCTTTCTGACACTCAAAGTTGTAGATTCGGGGACCCAGTTGACAAAAATGGCTTCTAGATCAGATTTCTCGAAAAGGGACTATGTCGCCCCACCTAGCATAAGTGTCCCAGGTGGCTCAAAACCCTAATTTTCTAGTTTTTCAGTGACTTCCACAATCCCAATTTCAGCCCTCATCGGTTTCTAGGTGCACTTCTTTAATCTGTTGGGATAATTTTCTCATATTTCATCCATTTCTATTGAATTATATCATGTATTTTCGAACAACATAAGCTCTAGTATTTTAGGTTAATATAGTTAGGTTTTCATAGCACATTTCAGCACATTTGCACATCGCACTCACACATTCAATCCCTAAACATTGAATGAATCACAAGATTTTGTTCCCTTGGAGGTGAAAGGAAACCCTCTTCCTTCTAGGTGAAACCCTAGAAAGTTGTAGAGGACACATTCTTTTATCCCCACATAAAGCACCTAAATTTTGTGGTTCATTTTGGTGAACCTGCATTTCAATACATTACATACTTTTGATTTTCATTACATTTGCATACTAGGAGCTCTTTATTTAGCATTGCATTGAATGTTGCATTGTCTAAACAAGAATCCTAGGGTTTTTCACCTTACATTAGTGAAAAAGAATCATCGTTGACATTCATTTCCTTACCTAATACAAAAATTTGACATATATATTATACCTTTGCATGTTAGCTTCCAGAAACTTGCATTTTTCATCAAAAATACCTTAAAAATTAAAAAAAAATCATACCAAGACTAAGTCGCCAACTTGGGCGACCTAGTCCCAATAGAAATTTTGCATCAATCTTGTATGCATTTGCTTTCCTGATTTTGTACTCTCTATTTCTTTCTGTTAATGTTGGGTTTCAGTTTTGATTTTCTCTGTTATATGATTATTCTTAGCCTAAAATGACATTTCTAAGTAGCATTAAAGCATTACCTGTTTCCTTTTCTGCTCTCATTCCTAGTTCTTTCAAAGTAGATTCCATAAAACATATACCTCAAAACATAGATAACTCAAATAATACAATGCACACACTTGTTCACTATAGGAACACTATATCATCTAAATCTTTTAGTAGTGATGATTTTTATAAGTTAGATGAAGCTCTTCAAATCTTCCTCTCACTCACTTCATCCACTAAGATTGGTGATTATGTAGTTACAACTTCCCCACCCTTGTCTTCCAAACCTTTTCATTGTGATGATATGGGTATGTTAGATGGTGTCCTTCAAGATTTCATCTCCCCTACTTCATCCACTATGGTTTTTTGTGATGACCAAACTAACACAAAATATTTCTATGTCATCCAACCCCAATTCATTATTTACCCACCTTGTCCTAAACCTCAAACCCCACCCCAACTTGAGTTTACCCTTTATCCTCCTAGGAACGATATCGTTTCCCACACTCATTATACTCGTAATAACCCACATCCCCAACAACCATCTACCTCCACTTCCCTACCGATACCCAACCCTATCTTACTCGTAGCTCCTCGTTTCAACTCACAACTCAAGGAGTATGATTTGGTTAACAACTTAAAAACACTCCCGCCAATATATCCCTTTGGGATCTTCTTCAAAATTACCCTAACTATCACTCCATGCTTCAAAAAACCTTACAATAGATAGTGGTCCCTCCTGGTGCGAATACCACTGATGTGGCAGCTCTCCTACAGGACATGAGCACAACTAATGTGGATATTAATTTCTATCAACATGAGCTACCGCCATTAGAATTACGCCAACAAAATGAAGCCTTTATTATCATAGCCCAGTATGATCAGATAGGTATTAAAAGAACCCTTGTTGATAATGGCTCTATCCTAAATGTGTGTAATGTGAAGCTTCTTGATAGGTTACATGTGGACCGATCACAAATCCAATTTGATTCCTTATCCATTAGAGGATTTGATAATGTTACCAAACAACCTCTTGGTGTCGTCACCTTACCCATTACTATCAGAATGGTTACGTTGCAGACTCCTATCCATGTCATGCCCTATGATCTTTCTTATAATCTCCTCTTGGGATGACCATGGATACATGAGATGCATGCGGTACCCTTGACCCTTCATGTCACAAAATGAAATATGTCTATAATAATAAAGTTTACCAAATTGATGTCAATCTCGAACTTGAGAGTTTCCTACAACTCGAAAAGGGCACATAAATTCCTCTCCATACCTTAATTCCTACCTCCAATATTGCCCCTCCTAAGATGAACCAACCAGAAGATAAAACCAAGTTTAACTTAGTTGGTGACAATTGGGGCTCTTTAGAGTTTACTCCTTCCTTTACGGGTGAGTGTAGTGTTAGATGCAAAGAGGAAACTCAAAATGATCAACCTATTGTCCTCTCTACCTAGCAAGAGGAACACCCTTCCCCCATATCTACCTCATCTCTTTTAGACGAAAATGCCACATATACAACAAATTTTGATGAGATAGATTATCAACACCCCACTAACCCACAAGAAATTGAAAGACTTTATGGAAGTGATTATGATCTTGTGAAACAATTGGGTTACAAGGGTAAAGGATGTGGCAAGCATGAACAAGCTATCCACGTCCTCATTGAACCTAATACACAAGGAACTAAAACCAGTCTAGGGTTTTCCTTTTCTAAAGCTACAAAATCCAATCAACGACCCTCTCTCAACATCAATACTATATCATGCACATCAAGAACCGCCCTTACACTTAAGCACCCTAAATTTCTTGATGTGGATGCTCCCCTCTTCACCTATGTTCATGGAGATGATCATTTAAAATATTTGTTAGGTGCTTCGAATAAGCCTTCTCGCTCCAAGTCACATGCCTCTTGTGCTATGTTGAGTTTTGAGTCTACCATTAGTACTATTAACGAGCCTCACACCATCTTAGCACCATATGATCCTGAAGCTCCTAAATATAATGCACTCCCTTTAGGAGATACCCTTGACATCCCCATGGATATTGATGACAAAGACAAAATCATTAAAATAGGGAAGTGCCTAGATGACAAAGAACAAGAGGATCTTGCAATCTTGCTTCATACCTTTCCTGAACTATTTTCTTGGAAATATTCTAACATGCCAAGAATATATCCCCAGATAGTTACCCATAACATTTTCCTTTCTGAAAATGTTAAGCTTGTTTGCTAGAAGATTTGAAAAATGAATCCTAAGGTAGCCTTACATGTTAAAGGAGAACTTGAAAAACTCCTTGACGCAAGTTTTATTCGCTCCATTGATTATTCTCCCTGGATTTCAAACATTGTCACAATGGAAAATCCCGATTATCATGTTAGGATATGTATGGATTCTAGAGACCTGAATAAGGCCTCTTTAAAAGATGACTTTCCTCTTCCTAGCATCGATATGATCGTGGATTCCACTACTGGGCATGCTTTGTTATCCTTTATGGATGGATTTTCAGGGTATAATCAAATCTTCATTAACCCACAAGATCAATATAGGATGGATTTTACATCCGCTTGCGGCAATTCTATTGGGTAATGATGCCTTTTGGGTTAAAGAACGTTGGTGCTACTTATCAATGAGCAATGACCTTAATCTTCCATGATTACATTCATAAAAGCTTAGAAGACTATGTTGATGGAATTCTTGCTAAATCCTTAACCTGCCAAGATAATGTGAGTGTCCTCTATCAAATCTTTGAGTGTATGTGTAGTATAACACACGCTTAAATCCTAAAAAGTGTGTCTTTGGCGTAGATAGTGGTAAACTGTTAGGGTTTATCATATCTTATAGAGGCATCAAGGTGGATACAAAGAAAATTTATGCTATCATCAATATTCCACCTCCTCGTAACATTTCCCAATTAAATTTGTTACAAGGATGGATACAAGTCATTCATAGTTTTGTGGCTTGCTTAGCCGATCATACGTTCCCCTTTACTCACCTCCTTAAAAAGGATGTCAATTTCAATTGGAATGACAATTGTAAATAGGCCTTTGAGAGTTTGAAATAATACCTCATAACTCCACCTATTTTAAAGCCCGCTATACCCAATTAACCTTTCATCCTTTATATCATTGCTTCTTCCCATGCTCTCGCTGCCTTGTTGGCTCAAAAGGATTCCAACGATAAAGAACATCATGTCTATTATATTAGTAGAGCACTCCTTGATTATGAGACTTGTTACTCCACAATTGAAAAACAATTTCTCGCTCTTGTATTCGCTACTAGTGAGTTGCGACATTACTTACTCAATGTTAAAGTACATGTGATGACAAATTTTGACCTTTTACGATATCTTTTCACTAAAACAGATCTTTCGGGATGTCTTGCTAAATGGGTCATGTTGTTAATTGAGTTTGACCTTAAGTTCATTGCTCAAAAAGAAATCAAAGGTCAAGCCTTAACTAACCATTTAGTTGATGCTCCTTCACCATTAGCGTTACCCACCAATGACTCTTTCCCTGATGATAGTGTGTTTACTATAGACATTCCTATATGGGAATTGTACTTTGATAGATCCAAGTGTCGAACAGGCTCCAGTGTCAGAGCTATTTTAATTTCACCTGTTGGTAATCCTATTCCCATATCCCATCATCTCAATTTCTTGTGTACAAATAATACAGCTGAGTATGAAGCATTACTCACTGGGTTATGCATTGCTCTTTTCATGAGGGTTAAAAATATGAAGATCTATGGTGATTCACAATTAGTCATTAAAAAAATCAACAGTCTCTATCAAACTAAACATGATAAACTCTCACAATATAAGGATCTTGTTCTTAATCTATTAGACCAGTTTGACTCCTTTACCATTGATAACATCTCTCACAAAGATAATTTTCATGCAAATGTAATGGCTAGTGCAGCCTCTCTTTTCTCTCCCGTTGACCCTACTGAACAAATCATCTTCACCATTCATCCTATTATGAAACCCTCCATTAGTGAACAACCTCCTGATATTTGTCCCACTTTTTCTGATAATCCATTTGAATGGTATGATGCCATCTACAATTATCTAAAAGATGGCACCATTCCCGAACCCACCACTAAAAATACCCATCAGCGCCTAAAAATTTTAGCCACTAAGTATATCATCCTTGTAGACACATTGTACCAAATATCCTTCGATGGAATCCTTCTACGATGCCTCAAGGATGCTAAAACTCATATTTCCCTCGAACAAGCCCATTCTGGTACTTATGGAGGAAAAATCTTAGTGCAAAAGCTCTTGCGTATGGGATATTATTGAAAAAACATGGAAAAAGATTGTTTTGTGTATGTTAATTGATATCATCAATGTCAAGAACATAGTCATTTGATCCATGCTCCTACTTCGGAGCTTCATTCCCAAATACATATCTGGTCATTCTCTGTGTGGGACTTTGATCTAATTGGAAAAATCTCCCCACCTTCTTCTGTTGGACATACATTCATTATCACTGCTACTGATTGTTTCACCAAATGGGTCAAAGCTATTCCCCTTCGATCCACAACCATTGAGGTGATATGTTATTTCTTATTGGAACACATCATCGCTCACTTTGGTCTCCCTTCCACGTTAGTCTTGGATAATGGTTCTCCCTTTAAGAAAAACAAGGTGAAGAAGTTACTTAAGACCTTCCATATTCAACATCAATTTTCCACACCTTACTACCCTTAGTCTAATGGTCAAGCTGAAAGTACTAATAAGATCCTAGAGAAAATCCTTAGGAAGACTGTTAATCAAAACCAAAAATATTGGCATACACAATTGTAATATGCACTATGGGCATATCGCATGAGTGTCCGTTCTTTTACAGGAAATACCCCTTTTAACCTTGTTTATGGTACCGAGGCTATCCTCCCTTTAGAGTTAGAAATCCCCATGTTGAGGATTTCTCTCCAAAGTCTCATTGATGATGAAACTTATGCAGAACAACATCTGCACCAACTTGAAATGCTTGATGAGAAACACATCAATGCTCTCGAGCACCTTCAGAATTACGCTAAATAGTTGCAATGCAAACACGATGTTGGTGTCATTCCTCAAACCTTTACCAAGGGTGATTTGGTTTTATATGAAAACCAACACAACACCACCGCCGATTACGCTGAAAAATGTAAATTCAGTCCTAATTGGCTTGGTCCCTATGTGGTGGACTCCAATTATGGATCTGGTGCTTGTACCCTAACTGAGTGCGATGGCACTCCTCTTTGAGATCCCATTAATGCCATGCATTTGCATTGATATTATGTCTAATTCCCCTTTGAATGGTATGATTTATAAAGAAGTGTTGTTGAATCTATTGTATTCTCTCCTATGGGTTGTCTCATTGCTTCACTCTTGACACATCATCATGTTTTTGTCCCGAACATTAAAGTGATTATTCAATTCATTTTTTATAATTACTTTAGATTCCATACTCTTCAACCTCCTTCCCCTTTTGTGTGTTATGTTTCTTTAAAATCATAAGTGCATAACATATTTAATCTTAATGTTTACTCTAACATACATTCTAAATTTGTTACATAATTTCATGACATACATTTTGTTAAATCATGTTGCCATTAATTAAATACTAAACTATTTAATTAATCACATCATCATTTAACATCCACACAATTAAATAACATCATACAAAATGCAAATGCATATATATACACGTATCAAGAGTCTTTTATACATATCATCATAATACACAATGTCACTAAGGACTATGATTACCAGATCCCTCAAGATCTGGTACTCACACTACACCAATAGTAGGGCATCGAGAGACAATCGTGTGTGATCGTGATTGTGATCGTGATCCGTTGACTTTGAGTGCATACTCTAATCCTCCCATCTGTGTGAGTTCCAACCGATGCTCACCTTCTATTTGGTCCCTCTTTGCTCATACCTATGTCAACTCTCTCTCTAATCTCTCCACCTCTATTGGAGGCTATGATGGTTGCACCTGTGGTGTAGCTCTCACTCGGAAAACCTGCCTCCTCAGGCCCTCATAGGTTGCCTGCAATCTCGCGAAGGGTCTCAGGCTCTCGCTCTATGATAGGTGGGGGCACATAGTTAGTATCCATCTCCTCTTTGTCGAAGGTCTCTAGCACTATCTATGTGGCTACTTGATGCAGAAACTCTCGCCAAGCCTCTGCAGGCCCTAAAAAATCAAACAAGAGTCTCATCAGTAACACAGCATCATATAAATATATATGCATTAAATCATAAATAAAATACATCCATCAAAATTAAATTTCATCACTTATATATCTCTGGTGGAAGGTGGAATGTCCACCTCATCTTGTGTAGGGGGCATAGAAGATCTGCTCGCCTCCCCTTGGAAATGAGTGTTGGCACCTATTGTTGCTACTATCTAGGATCTAGTCCTATGAACTAGTGAGATCTTTGCTTGCTGGTATCGGTCCTCAGCTACGGCACCATCATCCCCACTCAGGGGTGGCTCCTCCACTCTCTCCTCCTCCTCCTCTTCCTCATCCTGCTCCTGTTCCTCATCCTCTCCCTCTTGACCATCATAGTCTAGGTATGCATCCTCATCGTAATCCTTATCACTGATATCTATAAAAGTGTCTATAGCCCTATACCATGTCTCCTCAGCCCTATCCTCTCTCTCCCTCTCCTCTCCCTCATCTAGTATAGGTTGGGCCTCTCCCACTGGCTCATCTATAGGGAACACTAGCTCTGGTTGCAAGGATCTCCACCACTCCTCATGGTCCCATGTGGCCCCAACATCATCTGCATCATCAAATGGTGGTTGATCATGATCTGAATAGTCTGACTCACTCTTGATGACATCATCCAATGTGAATTATGTTATGTCTCCTAGCCTCTGTGCTCTCTGAATGAACCTCTTGAATGATGATCGTGCATGTGGCAGTATCTGTACCTGTCCAAACTACCTCATAACCTGATCATAGTAGAATGGCCGCACTATGTGATCATGTCATCCTACCAGGAACCTGGTCATCTATAATCTCTTGAGCTATCTGGTATAATCGGGCCATTGGAGAACAAGTCGGTATGGCCTCCATGGGATATCCTCCTCATCTAGTCGATTGAATCTCACTCTCCAAAAGTGCAGATTGTCGTACTGCCACAATCATCATAATGGATACCTGAATGCTCATGGATAGCCCACTATTTTCGAACACAAGAAGCCCACTAGTCATGTACATGTGATGTGCTCTAATCACCATACCTATAGGAGCGTGCAATGTACCATACTATCTAGCTCCCAAAAAAATTAACTGACCAAGATCATAGTACACATGTGCTAGAATGCATCAGCCCCAAGCATATATTGTCTAATGCTCTGCAATGCCTCATATCAGGTGTACCATTCCACCCTCTAGATGTGTTTCTCGCCCATCCGAAAAAAAGGACCAATGCCACTATGTTCATCATAATGTGTCTCACCACTAGTGCTCGTGAATAAAGTAGCATCACCAAATGTAACCATCCTGCTACCCTGTCATCATGAACAGGACCCTTGAGGCAGTATTGCATATCCGCGTGCTACTCTTAGAAGGACTGTCCCCTATATAGCCACATGCACTCCCCCCAAATAGGTACTCAGAGAATGTGATAGACATCCTCCAATGTAATCATCATCTCTCCTGTGGGTAGGTGAAACGTGCAGGTATCTGCATTACACCTCTTGCATAGAACCATCAACATAGCATCATTATATCTCATCGGTGGCATAAGGTAGGCCCAATAGATCCCCACTACATGTAACTGCTTCATCTCTACTAGTGATAGGGCTAGAGCCAAGTCTCTAAGGAAACTCAACTATCTCCCACCTAACTACTGTCGAGATCGTGTGGGTACCTATACAAATTCTCACAATATGCTATCTAAATCATCTAATTTCTTCAATTTTACTCTAATTCATCAAGCAAGTGTGATAATGTTGTTCTAGTGTGATTTTTCTATGGCCCTAGACACTTTAGAACCCTTTTGGGACACTTCGTGAAGAAATGGGACACTTTTCAAAGAAAGGGGACACTTTGCGAAGAAACAAGACACTTTGCAAACAAAATGGACACTTTGTAAACAAAAGGGACACTTTGCGAAAAAAAAGGGACACTTTGCAAACTTTTTTTCCAGGATCCTAATATACTCTAAATAAGTATTAAATTCATCCTATATTTGAAAAATCACAAAATACAAGTTCCAGAATCAACCAACCTCATACTGTCGGTTGTTGCTCGCCACCTGACCGTGCAAAATGTCCAACCTTGCGGGGTGAAATCACGTGTGCTAGCCATTTTGTCACTCTCTCCTCGTCACTCTTCAATGTTGCAAAAGGTAAATGAGAAAGTAAGTTCATGTTTACTCTTTTTCATTTCTTTTAACTAACTCACTTTTACACACATGTGCACATTTGTACCTTTTCACTTTGTTAACCTTTTTAGTGTGATTTTCTATTAAAATCAACATTTTGGGTGCTAGTGAACTCTATTTTTGATGTTGTTTATTGCATCGGAATCGTGTTTCCACACCCTACATCATCACTCACCTATTTCAATGAGGCATGGTAGTTGGAAATTCCCTCTGATATGTGTGCCCTCATTCGATGTGGTTAGATAGCTACCTTGATTCCACCTCCATAAAGCAAGTGAGAGCAAGGGGGGAATACATCTATCCTAGAATTTGATCCTTAAGGTTTAGATAAGAGGATTTCTAGAAATTCTAACAAATTTTTGTTGCAATATGCGGTTCCTAACATTGTGGTTTTACAAATAACTACACTAGGGGCTCCATTCTCCTACCTTATAATGAGTAACCTTTTATAAAAATGAAGGTGCATTGTTTATTTTTAGAGTCCTTTAGATTACATATGCACATAGATTCATATGGATGCTAAATTGGTGGCTAAATGTGTCACCAAAAATTGTATACCTTTGAAGAAAATGACAATTTTGTGCTCGTTTTGGTCCTAATTTAGGTCCCATTTCACCAATTTTCACCCTAAAACAACATTTATAGGCCCCTAAGGTTGTCAATTTTGACTTGGAGGCCTACTATACCCAAGGGATCATTCAAACTCTGACAAACAACATCAAAACCAATCAGAAAGTATCATCCCCACTCAAAAATTCCTTAGTGGGACTAGGTCGCCCAAGTTGGCGACCTAGCCCTTTTTGAGGATTTTTGAGGTTTAAAGCGGGAAAATGAATTATTAATCAAAAATCCCCAATGGGTGTTGGATTCTTAGGTCAAAATTCTTGACAATTAGGTAATGTTTCTTATATATACTTGTTTTTAGGTAATTTTGCAACTCTCTCTTAGCCATTTTTCACATCCAACTCCAAAAACCAAGTACAAAAACATCTTTCTCAAGAAGACTCATCTCTCACATAGAAAAAGTTGAATCTTTTAGATAGCAAACTAGGGCTTTATGCAGGTCTTGAAGCTCACTTTACATCCAAGATCACTCATTGACAAAGGTTGGAGATAGATTCCTATGGAGATTCATGGAGAAATCTAGGTTGAGGAGGTGCAACTAGCCACCAAATCACTCCTAAATACTGATTTCAAAGTGCCTCTATCTTCCACCTTCAACCCATTTGCAGATTTGAGGTTTACATCCCATTTTCATTCCTTGTTACCTTCATTTGCAATGGTGTAGGATTTCTAGGGTTTAAATTCTTGCATCATTTCAAATCTTTTCAATACATCTTATTCTAGCACAATAGAATAGGGTTTTTCTTTGTTTCAGGTTATCCTAGTTCTAGACACACTTAGGGCTAGGTTTGTGCAGATTTCCATTTCATTTCAAGTTTAAATACAAACTAGGGGTTTGAC
>CM021105.1:626862058-627011560 GCA_007115665.2 Sequoiadendron giganteum | reverse complement strand
AAAGTTGTAGAGGACCCATTCTTTTATCCCCACACAAAGCACCTAAATTTTGCAGTTCACATCTTCCACCATTTCTACATATGATATGAGACATATGCATCCAAATATGAAAGATGTTGAGAATACTATTTAACTTTATGTGAACTACCTCATTAGTAGGATTGACAATCTAGAACTGTATGTTGATACTTGTGTGCAAAAAGTTCAATCACAAGATGACCTACACTATTAAAGGATTCCATAATCCTTTGGCACATAAAATTGTAATTTATCCTTCACCAAATGCATTTCTTATACATTATTTTAGATAGTATAATGATAGGTAATTCATTAGTACATGTATAATATTGTCTAGTTGTTTGTCACCTTTATTTTTATGACCTAATCAATTACTCACTAAGATGTTCCCATCAAGCTCGAGTGACCATACCATTATAGATTTGTATTCATTGCATCATGCTTTATCATTTCGTTTAAGGATTTACCTAGTACTTTTATGAAAAAATTATAAGTCCATTATCTATCAACTCATGCAATACAAAGAAACGAACAAGAGCTAATTAAATTTTATGTTTTTTAGATTACAAGTTTTGGCTAATAATATTTTATTTTCATTCACATGCAGTGAGCAACTTCAATATATGCTTGTGGATTGTTTAATTTCAATATTTAAAATTCAAATATTTTCCATAACTCATTATTCATTTTTAGGTATATGTACTACTATGTGTAAATATGACCATGCCTTACTAGAAGATCCACTTTTATATTAGTTTACTTATTTAACACTTTCCCCTGTTCGATGAGTTAGTACATCATTATCACACTTAGAAAATAGGGACAATGATGATGTACCTAATGATGATCATCATACATGCCTCCAACCTAAGGAATTTAGAGAATTCACTACAGTAGAAGAACCTCCACATATTGGAACAACTCTTACAACATAATCTCATCATCTTAAGTCGAGTTAAACTAATAGATATGACCAAATTTACTCCACACAAGGCTACATATATTTGTTCCTATAAATATCATTCAAATTTTATAATTAATAAATATAAATTTGATATGTAAATGGTCATCAAATGTATGCCAAGGTTTTTTGTGAACACTAATTCTATTATAATCCAACTTTGCTACTATTGTATCTATGTCTCATAGAATAGTTATGAATTATAATATGAGAGGCATAATTACAATGAAAACAAGGGTAGAGTTTAATGGTTTGACCATTTTAACAAAAAAAAAAACTTTAAGAGTAAAAAAAAAATCTTTTATAGTACAAAAATCAATTATTAAATTCATTTATTTAAAAAATGTCTTAGAGATATTAATTTGAGTTTTTTTTCTAAAGAACTATTTTATTTACTTAAGAATTATTTTGTTTTATTTATATTATATTTGAATAGATATTTTTTTTACTTAAGAATAATTATAATTTTGTAAGAGTTTACTTTGTCTATATTTCAAGAGCAAGAGATGGTTTATTTACTTAAGAATTATTTTATAATTTTTTTTCTTGAAAATTAATTCAAAGTTTTTAAATTTTTAAATATATATGAATTATGTTTTAGTTTTCAATAACTAAAATTTAAAACAAATAAAATGAATGGCTTAAATTTAGAGAAGTTTAATAAATCTATAAAATTAATATATTTAAATTTATGATTTAATATCAAATTTAAGTTGAGAGGTATTATGAATTCACTCATACTCTTACAAACTATGCCTTGCTGTCATTGTAGCTAGTCTCTCGAAACCTTATAAACACTAAAATTTCTGAAAAAGAAATAAAAAATAATTCAAAATATATAAAATTAGTAAAAAAACATATTGAATGTCCATTTAACCATAATTATTAATTAATTAAAATGTAAAATTATATTACATTTTAAATTTCAATTAATTAATAAGTACAGTTAAATAGATATCCAGATAATAAAAAACAATACAGATGTAGGAAATTTTATAGTCAACTTCAATGGGTAATACAATAGAAAACGCCAGATTATAGAACAATTTTCCTACTTAAAATACATTTAATCCTCGCATTTTAACAGAGAAAATTTACTTTACTTAATTTAATTAGAGCAGTTATTAATGGTTACGTCTCTTCAACCTCTAAAAGATAAATGAACAAATCTATCTTTATAAATAGTGGAAGGTTTTCATATTTGCAATAGATTTCTCAGTTTAAGTTTACCAGAAATCATGTCCTCGCAAAGTATTGTTAAAATCAGCAAAGACGATAATGTTGGAAGGGACAGATTATGTACTGAGAATAATCCTCCAAAACCCACAACTACACAACTATTTAAATATCCATTCAATGGCTTTGTCCTTGGAAGAACAGATACATTCAACTTGAGGACTTCCATTACACCATACCTGAGAAGAGCAGAATGCATGGAGAACCAGAACACCAAGCTTCCAAACATGAACAATTTGAATATAAATAATAATAATGAACAACTAGAAGAAAGACCCTCTTTTCAACAAAGGGTATATATCAATAAAGAGATTCTTAGTCCCAAAGTAAGAGACAAACCCCATGTCACCTTTGCACCAGATGTTGTAGTGGACCCTTCTAAGGGCATGGATACCACCAACAGAATCAATGTTGCAGTCAGACATTCCACTGACATATATACTGATTTGAAAAGCTCCATTCTCAGTACCATTACTTGTGAACGTTTGGACATAAACAAAGATCTTGATGATGTGTTTCAATACTATAAGGAAGCCAATCCTCCTGCCTACCATAAAGTTATTGCCAAAGTTATACAAGATATAGAGAGAGAGTACAAAGGGAAAGAAATAGTTAAAAGTGAAGGAAAAGATCAGAAAGAGCAGCAGGTGGATGATAAGGGCGATAAGGGCGTCCATGGACGTTGCCATACTGCCTTTCAAAAGTTTTTAATTGATATAAAGAAGAAGTGGAAAGAAAATTAAAAGGGAACTGAGCAAAAGTTAACCACCTCTTAATATGCTATGATACTTGAGGTAATGCAAATCATTCTATCTTATTGTAAGAGTATAGTAAAGTTGTGAGAATATTTTGAATACATATATCTATTGGATATGATCACTCATGTATACACAGGAACTGAACATACAAATATCAAATGATAATCTAGTAGAAAAATCATTGAAAACAAAAACATTTAAATATAAGTTATTTTGTTTTTATTATCAATTGTATAGCCAGCATATTTTTTAAATATAAGTTACTTTGCTATTTAGTATTCAAATACCTCGTATATGATATAACTCTTTTTATTTGCATTTGTATTATACATTCATGTTAAATATGTTAATGTTAATATTTTTTATGATATATTTTATGTAAAGTTAACTTTTTTATATTATGTTATCTATCTCATTACACATCTTTATATACACCAACCACTTATCCGGTTTTCCTATGATCATGTACCCTTATCCATTCACCTAATTCATTTGTTTATTACTTGTATGCTTATACTTATTCCTATGCAAACACTATGCATTGAGATCTAATTGCAGTTGTAAAATCATCCTTCACTATTTAAAATTTTTAATTTTCAAATTCAGATTCATATATTTTTTAAATCCATCTTTGATTAGTGAGATAAGTACATGTGTGTTATTTTGAAGTCAATACATTTTAATTACTAGCTCAACATTTTCAATATTGAACTCTTAATTAATTGGTCTAGGTTAATGATTCTTATGTTTATCCATTTTATTGCATTAGCCTAGACTAAACCTAAGGAGAACTTTAATTTCTTTTACATTTTTGGTGAACTTGTTAGATCTTACACATTCCAACCTTCTTCTAGGTTTTCTAATTTACATTTTAAAATATGATATAATTCTAGTTTTTTTACTTAAATTATGTCATGTATCTAAATCTTATCAAATGAGACAAAACAAAAACCTAAGCTTAAGAATAAGGCATGAATAGGTCCTAATTTCTAACTAGGTAGATAAATTACCATGTTCACACCAACACCCCCTTAAGTGTAATTTAGTGAAGCACTAAATAATGCATGAAAAGAAAAAAATAGGTCTCGTCAATATGGTTCGATGATGTAACAATGTACAAACAAATAAATCTCCCATTACCATACAAAAGGAAAAAAACTCATGTGATTTTTTTTCCAAAAAAGAGATGCAAACATGAAAAAAAGTGGAGGACTGAAGAAGACCCCACAAGGACAAGTTCCTTCACTCAAAGCATTGATCACAATTGAGGATAATGAGGTGACACCAAAGGTTTGGTGAATATGTTTGTAACCTACTCCTCATTACGAAAATACTTCAAGGAGAGATGACTATCATGGATAATCTATCAAATAAAATGCATGTATATCTCAATATCTTATATCCTTTGATGCTCCATTGGGTTGCATCCAATGTGAGTGACACTTGGCTATCACACCAATGAAGATTAGGATAATTAGGTGGTAGACCAAACTCTACCATAAGTTGTTGAAACTACATAACCTCTTTCTTAGCAAGAATTGCACCTTAATAATTGGCCTCAATGGATGATAATTTAATAGTGGTTTTATTTTGTAAGGCCACATCACTAGAATATAATCAAGGAAAAAATAAACTTGAAAGTGGACTTTCTTGAGTCAACATCACTTACCCAATTTGATTCAATGAAACCTACTATTTGTGAAGCTCTTGGTGTGTATTAGATGTTAAAATTCTAGTGCCTTGAGCTTACCTTAAAATATGCTTGGTTTCCTTCCAATGGCTCTCATGAGGATCGTGAGGGAAATGGGTAACAAGAGCAATGTAAAAAGGTTTATATCAAGATGTGTGTGTTAAATACAAGAGACTACCAACCCATTGTCTATACAAAGTGGTGTCAAAATTAGGTGTCCAGTGCAAGTGGTTATCAAAGTGATACCAAACTAAACTAGAGTAGGAGTGAGCTTATAATCAATCGTGTTAAAATTATGAAGTAGATCAATGACACACTTCTACTAAAATATGAAGATCCCCTCAATAGGCTAAAGAACTTGTAGACAAATAAAAAATTATAGAAGTTCAAGATCGATCATGTCAAAATATTCCATCAAGGATATTCATGTATATTGAAGAATAGATGAGGAGTTACCAATGAGAATAAAATCATCTACATACAATACTAGTATTAAAATTTCATCTTCATATCTCTCGATATACATTATGTGATCAAAGTGGCAACAGATGAAAATAGATGCAAGTAGGGAATAAACAATAGTCTCATACCAAGCTCAAGGGACTTGTTTAAGATCATACAAAGAAAATCATATCCTACAAATAAGGGAAGAGTCTTGCATGAATGCTAGAGGATACTCCATGTAGATCTCCTTATGAAGATAACTATGTAGGAAATCACTCTTCACATTCATTTGGTGAATGGGCCATCCCTAAGAAGTAGCAAGAGAAATAACAAGGAAAATTAAATAAGTGGATGTAGAATCTATCTTTGTGAAAGACTCGTCAAACTAGACATATCTAGTAGTGGGATAAAATTAATTGATAACCATTTATATCCTCGTAATAGCTAAAAAACATATATGACTAACTTTTCTCCATTGTCTTCTATTGACCATTTAGTATAAATTTCCAAGTCTCACTTCCAAATACCTTGAAGAAGGAAGCACCAGGCTTGATATTAGATAAAGCCTTCTCATTATTAAAATTTTAAACTACCTTGTAGGGAATGTGGTTCTAAATATAGTTATCACAATTGATTTCTTTAGCCTAAAAATATGGGTCCATAGGCTGAGATTGAAGCATACAATTTTCCATCTCCCTTAGTGAGCTATTATTTATTCTAAAAACATCATTCTATTGAGGATTATAAGCATGAATATTGATGATGAATTATATTAATGGTGTAGTAGTCTTTAAATTCCTAGTTCACATATTCCCCTCATCATGAATAGAAGAACCTGATTGCTTCTTCATGAACACCCTAAATGTCAAAAGTGGTAAAGACATCACTCTTTTAATTTATAAATTACACCCACATGTGATAAGATTAATCATCAATGAAGGTAAACACATACTAAGCTCATGAAAATGAAGGAGTTTGAAAAGATATAAGGTCACTACATACCAACGAGCTAGTAAGGTAAAAGCATGATGAAATTTTCCCTTAGGAAAAAGGTTCTTTGTGAATTTTTCTAAGAATGAAACCTTGACAAATACCCTATGTGCATGAAAAATTATGAAGAATAAGTAACATCCATGTGCACTCAATTGATATAGACACTTGTGGTTGACATGACCAAAGTATTCATGCAAAATTTTACTCAAGGAATATACATGGGCAATGTGTGTTGAACCATTAGATGACCCAAAACCATAAAACTTGTACAATCTTTTTTAGTTCTCAAAGTTATAAATTCACAAATCCTTAAGGTTGGATAAATTTTCAAGTGCCAAGGATTTCAAACTTGGGAAGAATACCATAAAACCTCTATTCAATTCAGGAAATCAAGGACCAAATTCTAAGGTGGGTAAGACCTCCTTCACTTCTCATTCTGCAAGGCCAAGGTAGATTTCCCTAAGGTGATTATTAAATGATATTAAAAGGATTGAACAATTACCTTGCTACAAACCATACCCACTACATAGTGTATCCCAATATTTCTTGTCATAATCTACATGTATGTGTTGGCTTGAACATATAAGGTCTTGCACCTTTATATAATATAAAAGAATACAAGGAAAAGTGTTTTAAAATATGGCCATAATAACCCTTATTATTATGCACATGTACATGGAAGCTTGAAGGTAAACAGAACTATCATTCCTTAAAACCCCATTTAAGGAATGACTGAAATTCTAACTCCAATAGATGTTAACAAAGGAGAGAAAGCTTTGGGCTTTTTAGGGATAAGTGGAAAAAGGTAACTGAATAAGGGAGTTCCAAAATTTTGACTCCAAAGGACTTAGAAAATTTTAGGGTTTTATCGATTAGGGTTCAGGGAATGGATATGTGGTGGAACAAATACCAATCTAGATGGGTAGATAGATGAGGAAGTCTAAAAGCCTAATATCAATACAAATGACTTAAGAATTTTATAGGCTATAAATATTTAGGGATTAATAATAACTTATACCCCATTCTAGGAATGGCATCGAGGTATGGGAAAGTTGAATACTCTAATAAATTAAAAGGACTTAGAGGGGAAATGCAAAATTTTAGGAAAGGAACACCAAGGATGACAATTTTGATAGGGACATATTTATGTGAAACTCCAAAATATTGAAACATTAACACTTGGATGAATTTTACAAGGGCACAAGTGAGTTATCAAGATCAGTAGGGAAGGCATGCAATTATGGATAACCCTAAAATTTTGATACCTCCACAAGTCATGAAAAACTAAGTAAAATAGTAGACAAAGCCCAAACTTGAATTTTCATGAGTCTTTGCACCTTTTGACACATAGGGGATTCATGAAATATTTTCTCAAATTGCTTATCAACAAAGGCTAGATAAGGTCAAGTGCATAACATGGAAGCATCAAATCAAAGATAAGACACATCAAACAAGGGTACCAACAATCTAGACAAATGATCAACTTTACCTAAAGCAACAATTTTATCTAGATGATGAAGTTCTCAAATAATAATATTATGTGGTAAAAAATCAATTGTTTTCCCATCCCTAGAATAAAAAATCTTATAGATGGAGAGAACATTGGTTGAAATATTGATAACAAATAGAACATCCTCAATGCAACCATTTTTCAAGTGTTCTATCCTTGGCCCCAAATTTGGAATCTATGAAGAGTTACCCACTACAATCTAATAAGTACTACTTTTAGAAATATTATCAAGAAGAAAATATGAATGAGTCATATCATGTGAGGCTCTAGCTTCAACAATCCAACTATCTACTGAAAATAAAGCTTGTGCAAAAATATTTTTTCCTTTGCCTATACTAGTGGAAGAAGACTTAGATGATGAAATGGAGTGTTGTTGCATGACTTCGTCTAAAGCCTCTAGTCTCTTACAAAATATAATAATTGCACATCCCTCTTTCAAAAAAATCTACAAGGTTCTCTAGATTTCTTATTTTCCTTAGAGGAAGACTCGCTAGGATTAGAAGATTTATCATTTTTCGGAGTGGATTGGTGTTTATATTTTGCAGTCTATTTTGTCTTGGATGAAATCTCATTACTTTATGAATATTTTTTTATGATTTTGTGTATTATTTCCTTCCCTTTGGATGATTGTGTAACTAATGCATGATTTTTGGAACTAGAAAGTGAATCTAGTTGTGTCAAATTTTCTTATTTTCATGTCGAATTTAATCAAAAAAAACCTCAAAAGAAGGCATGGTAAATGTCTCCCTCAATGCATCTATAGTAGAATAGAAAGTAGAAGAGAATACTTGAAATGGCCCTCTAAGCTTAGATATGATGAAAAGGTGTTGGTATAAATAGGTGTTTTACCTATCTAGTCATTAGCATGTCATATTTACATGTTAAGTACACTTAAGTCCTAGGAGGGAATCTTTCTAGATGGTGTTAAGTGTCACTAGATATTAAATCTTATTTTTGGTATTTAATGCTTGTGTCCTAGGCCATTTAATGTTTGTTGAGGTAGTTATCTCATTATACAAGATTAATAAACATGTTAAGATCTTATCTAATCCTATCTCATAATTTTCTTTTATAAACAAGGCACCATATGTACATCACATATTCAATCTAGCAATCTTGCATTCATAATCATAGCTCATGATATTTTGTCATTTCTCACTTGTGCAAGTTATTGTTGTCTTTAGGTGATATTAGAGTGTTGAGGAGTTCACCATTAACTCCTACATGGTATCAGATCTAGGCTAGGAGCCCCAAAAACTAGCAGTGTGACTTAAGGGGGTGTTGGAAATAAGCCACACTCAGGCTAACGATGGTTTGACCAAATAGGGGTCAGTAGCTTAGTTTTTAAAGAACTCTAGCAAAAAATGGAAGACCCTAAGTTCAAGTTCTAGTTGGTCCATGTGAGTTGTATCTCAACAAGTGGTATTAGAGCTAGGCTAGGAGCCTCAAGCACCAACAATGTGGATTAAGGAGGTGTTGGAAATAAGCCACACCTAAACCGTCAATGGGATAGCCAAAGAGGGACCAGTAGCTTAGTTGGTAGAGTACTCCAACATAAAATGGAAGGTCCTAGGTTCGAGTGTTGGTTGTTCCATATGATTTTTAGCTCAACAATTGGTATCATAGGCAAGACACATCTTTGTATAATAACACTCCCTAAGCTGCACTAAAGGGGAGTGTTGGTGTAAATATGTGTTTACCTATCTAGTCAAATTAGTAAGTCTTATTTTCATGTTAATTCCACTTAGGTCCTAGGAGGGAATCTTTCTAGGTGGTGTTAGTTGTCACTAGATCTTATCTTATCTTTTGGCATTTAATGCTTGTGTGATAGGTCATTTAATGTTAAAGGTGGTAGTTGTCTCATTATATAGGGTTAAGAAACATGTCAAGATCTTGTCTAATCCTATCTCACAACTTTTATTTTATAAGAAAGGCATCATATGTACATCACATATTCAATATATCAATCTTGCATCCATGAGCATAGCATGATATTTTTGTCATTTCTCTCTTGTGGAAGTTATTGTTGTCTTGTAGGTGATCTTGGGGTATTGAGGATTTCACCATCAACTCCTACAAAAGGTACATGATTTCTTAGTTTTATCCTTTCCACAACCCTATAATAATGATCTGAGAGACTTGAATTTTACCAAAAATTCCTTGATAGAAGGAAAGGAATCAAGTGAAATATTATTCAATGCTACCTTAATCTATAATACTTTGAGCTCATTAAAAATGCCAATAGCTCCTTGCACATAGCATAGATCTTCTTAGGATCATGTCAAGATTAAATATAAAACAATAGGTTCTCTAAAACATATAATCAAGCCTATGAGCTCATACAACTTGTTCCTATAATTAAAATTTATGGTGGAAATACAAGAAAGATCAATCAATGGATACAAGTGGATTCTTGTAGCGACTAACTACTTCACTAAATGGGTTGAGGTATTTCCAACCTATAGTTCTACATAAAATGTGGTAGTTGACTTCTTCTTAAACAACATAATAATTGTTTCCGGTGTGCCTAAAAGGATCATTGTTGATAATTCTATGCATTTTAGATCCCATGATATTTTGATTTGATGCACTAGGTATGGGTTTAATCTAATTAATTTGTCCCCTTATCATTCCTAAGGGAATGAAATTTTGATTCTAGTAATAGAAGTCTCACATGAATATCATCAAAATAACTTTAGATGTGAACAAGAAAAGATGTGATGACAAGTTGAAGTATGTAGTATGGGTTGATAGAATGTCCTATAAGACAACTATTGGTAAGATCCTATTTAAACAAATCTATGGACTAGATTCCAAGATACCAATCAATTTGGAGTTGCATATGTATAAGGCAATGCAATATGTTGAAGGAGGAGAAGATGAGGAAATCTCTTAGAGAATAGTGGAACTAACAAAGTTGGAAGAGAATAGAAGGATTACACATGAGACAATTAGCATACAAGTAGACAATGAAACATATATTTTACAAGAAATTTTTATAAAGAAACTTCCAAGTTGGAGATATGGTCCTCATCTAGATTGCTAGGTCAAAGGATAAAGGAAAACATGGGAAGTTTGATCCTTTATGACTTAGCCCATATTAAATTACAAAGGAGTAGGGTCACAATGTGTACCATCTCAAGGATTGAGTAGTATATTTAATAGAATTGGGGGTTTCTAACCAACATATTAATCATTACTTCATGCAAGTAATGATGTCATTGTATATATTATGTGTTGTCTTTGTGCAATCTTGACACTTATTGATCACGATGAGGTGTGATTGTCCCAATCCCCTCTTTGTGTTCCTCTTTTGGGTATGCTCCTAGAGACCTGAATTCTTGGGGTGCCTATAAGAGACACATGTGTCAACTAGATCCAATGTTGGGACTCAATCTAACATTACTAAAAAAATCTTGATTCCCATTTGCTTTGTGCATTTGGTCTTAATTTATCCATCATTTATAAATTTTCTAAGAAATATTTGAGTGGATTCCCCTTGGTTAAACTTTCCTAAGTGTCACCTTTCATCATTCCCCATGTTTCCCTCAGTGTTAGGAGCTACAAAGATCAAAAAACATATAAGTATGAAACTACAAATTGACTTTTTTCATAAGCTTGCTAACTTCCAAAAATATTAATAAGTAATATTTTTCTCATCTATTACACTTTTTAAAGGTTTTATTTTTCCAGACTGCCAAAAATTAAAGTGTTAGAGGTTTTCAAGGTTTTTTTAATTTCAAAAAATGTTTACAAGATTCCCTTCAAGCCTGAAGTGTCAAAGACTATTAAAATTAAGGATAATAGTGAGTTCACAAGTTCACAAAAATTTTAAAGTACCAACAAGCTTAAATGTTTCAAATATCAACAAAGGTTCCAAGAGATGATGTGTTAGTAAGTTCACAAGTATGTGAACTTGCTAAATTTCTTGATAACATTCCAAAAATTATAAAATTTCCAAGTTTTCACATGGTTCCAAGTTGAGTTAGAAAATATTTAGATGTTGACTAGTTTGTGAGTTAAGGAAATTGTTAAAATGCCACCAAGTTTTAGAATGCTCAAATTTGATGTTTTAAAAGGTTTCCAAGTTTCCTGAAATACCAACAAAGTTTTGCATAGCTTTAAAATTATGACATTCCTACCCATATACTCCTACCCACCTACCCCCTACAAGATCTAGGATTCCAAAACAATCAAATTTATGTAAGGAAGCTAAGGTAGCATAACAACTTCCTACACTAATCTTGAGAGGAAGATAATGTAAAAATTTACAAATATTTACAAAAGTTATAGAAACTTAAACATAAAAATCATGCATACCACAAAACAATGATTTACATGGGGAAAACTATTTTAGGAGAAAAACCCTACACCTCAAAAGTTGCCTAATTTATTATTTATAAATATTAAATATTACAATATACTTGCAAAGCAAGCTTCTCACAAGAGTATCACCAGCTAGATATCTAGAGGCAATACAACTGCTATAGACTCTAAAAATACATTAAAATACATAGTTTTAATACAATTCCCTCATAAAATGGGGTTTCCTTTTAGGAAAAAATAAGCCAAAAATATATACCATTAGATATGAGACCTAACTATGAATGGCCAAGATATACAATAATAAAATATACATAGCTTTGAGGGGGCACTACTCGCAAACCCTTGTCAGGGTGTCGGGCCCCCAAACCCTAAAGGGGGTATCCCCCTGCACCCCCTTGCGCTCAAATATATTAAACTCGTAGTCACAAGGTTGCAACACCATTTTTCTTAATGTTCTCCCAGTTTTTAAGCACCTTACAAGAGAAATGAGAGGATAAGTACCATGATTTAATTTATAGGGGCCAAGAGACCCATAGAATCTAAACACCATCTAAACTTCTTTGTACTCACAACCTTAGTTAAAGAATCTATAAAATTCATCAAAGTCTCTATCTTAACTAGATTCACCCTACCATAATTGATCATATCTTTGATAAAATGATATTGTACATCAATATGCTTGGTCTTTGCATAAAATGTTGGGTTCTTAGCTAGGTATATCACACTTTTACTATCACAATAAATTTTCATTACACCTTGTTTTATTCCAACATCTGAATAGAGTCTCTTAAGCCAAGTTGCTTATGTATAAGTATGAGTAGCTACCATATACTCAACTTTAGTAGTAGACAAAGCAACCACATCTTATCACTTACAAATCCAATTGATTGCACCACCAAATATAGTAAACACATAAGAATTGGTGGATCATCTACTATCGACGTAACCTGCCCAGATTGAATCCACATAACCATGAATATCAAGGTAAACTAAGTCTCTTATCAAATTTTCATGATAACACAAGGAATACTCTGAGGTACCTCACAAATATCTAAAGACTCTTTTAACTACATCCCAATGAACTCTAACTGGTTTAGACATATATTTGGAAAGAACTCCCACTACTTGGGAAATATCTAGTCTAATGCAAATCATAACATACATCAAAATTCCAACTACACTCTAGTAAGGTACTCTGCTCATGTCTTATATTTATGATGGGGATGTTGGACAATATGAAATAGATAACTTTATTCTAGTTGTAAAAGTAACACATAATGGATTACAATCATGCATGTTAGATATCTGTAAAACTGAATTGAGATACATACTCTAGCCAAGCCATAACTTCTTGTTCACTCTATCACTTCTAATTTATATCCCAATAATGTCTTTAGTTGCACCAAGATCTTTCATTTTAAATTTAACGACAAGTTGAGACTTTAGTTTTGAAATAATTGTTTTCCCTTTACCAATAGATAACATATCATCAACATATGATGCAATAAACAATAAATTATCACCATCGGTTTTATAATAAACAAAATATCTAATTTAGAGCACTCAAATCCCAAACTCAGCACATATGCATCAAAATTTTAGTACCACTTTCTATGACTATTTAAGGCCATCAAATATTTTTTAATTTGCAAACCAAATCAATTTTACCTTTCACCATGTAGTTCTTTGGTTGTTTCATATAAATATCCTCCTCCAAATCACCATGAAGGAATTTTGTTTTTATATCCATTTTCTCAACCTTTAGATCATAAGAAGCAACAATAGAAATAAAAGATCTAATAGATATCATTTTTCCAACAAGAGAAAATATCTCATTATAATCAAACACCCTCAACCTAAGAGTAATAGTGTATGACCAATTGTGCTTTGTACTTCTCAATACCTTCATCTAAACCAATATGTTTTTTGAACACCCATTTCCAACCAACAAGTTTTTGTCCTTCAGGAAATAGTACAAAATCCCATGTATCATTATTTTTCAAATATTTCATTTCTTCATCCATAATAATCTTCCAAGATTCTAGATCATTCATACGTAATGCCTCTTCTACAATATGGGTTCATCCATGTTAGTATTCAAAGAAAAAATGCATCTCCAATCATCATGTGAATACCTTTTGGGTGGTTGTCTATGCCTTATAGACCTATGAACAAGTTGAGTTGGAGGTTCTTCATCCTATTTTGAATATTTAGAGCTAGATGAGCTCTCCTCAAATTCTTGTCTATTTAGAGGTCTCGATTCAAAAACATTCAAACATAGAGGGAAGTTGAATCATATCTTCCTATTTAGTTTGTTCTAGCTGCAATGTAATAGAAGAAGCCTTGGTTTCTCTAAAAATAACACTTCTACTATATATTACCTTATGTGCAATAAAATCCCAAATCTTTTATATGTTATCATTAAAGTATGCACCCTTGTCAAGTAATTAAATCAAATATCTAGTGAAATATGGGATGATCTCACAAAGTGTGGGTTGTGATAGCTTGAGCTCAACCTCCAAAGAGAATTGATTCACTTGGTACTCACCTCATTTAACTTATTTTTGCCTCTTGTTGAGAAAAAAAGGATGGAGCATGATGTAAAATGAAATATCAAAACTAATGGGTGATGCACCAATGTTCTTTGAGACATATGTTATTGTTTTGACACAAAAATTCCCAATAACTTAGCTAATTTTTATACAACTCAAGTATTTCACATGCTCATACATTAGTACTTCATAAGAAAATTGGAATTTTTACAACTTAGAAGAAAAATTAGGTATACTTTCACAACCAAATAATGTTAGCATCAATAACATAACTTATAATATATGTACTTTCTTCCTAAAGGTGTTGGAATGAGATAAATATTTGAGGATTTACTCATAAAACTATAGGAATGTGTATCAATTATTCATGTACACAAAATAAAACAACAATTGAGAAAGAAAAATCAATGAATTTTATTGATAAAATGGTGTTATTAAAAATACATACAAGCTTGAGAGTTTAATTTATATGAGTTACTATGTTGGTCATGCTAGAAAACTTTCAAAAGTTACAATACATAGCCAAGAAAAACCAAAATTGACTGAAATATGTCTCTAGGCCTCCCTTTATGTTGTCCAACAACTGACTAAACATTAGAAATATTCTTTTTGCAAATGAATGACATGTGTTTGATTCATTTGGCTGAGTCAAACCTCTTGGGTGCCTAGCTAACTTGTACCTTATTTTTAACCCTTGAAATATTGATTGTAGGTGGCTGAATAAATGAATATTTTTTCTCTTACCTTATCCATCCATCAAAATCTCCTTGAAAAACTCCTAGATGCTTGGATATGTCCCAAACTAGGTCAAACTACCCTATATTCTCTCATTATATTGCACAACTAACTAAACTACCCTAGATGCTCTCCAATATTCAACAAATGGCCATTAATTCTTCTAAAACTACAACCCTCATCCCATGCTTATAGGGAATGTAAAAATAATAATTTGAAGTAAATGAAAGTCCTAGGGGCATGGGATATTCTTAAGGGGTTAAAAAACTATCAAAGATTCATTTCATTTATGCTTCTTTTATTCCTATCTTTCACAAAACATAAATATTATCATCTACAAACTTGTAGCTATCTCTATCACCTCTCAATCTATCATTAAGAAAAAACTTGACCCTCATGGTGAGTGTGCTCTTTCAAACATTAAAGGATATTGTTGTGCATGTTTTGCACACACGCCCCGTCGTATGCAGGGGCCCCCTCTTTTCGCTCCTGCTAGGCTACTTTGCTCTCATCTCATTTTGTGTTCCCCTTTCTTGGAGCCTAGATTGGTCATGTGTCATCAAATGATCAAATTCCCCTAACCAAATTCACCTACCTAAGTTTCACTAAGTCTTTTTCTTTCGCAGAAGTGCTCCTGTGGGTTTCCCTTCACCCGTTGCCCCGACGTCCTTCGAGCCTCATCCCCGCTCGCTCAGTTCATTTTTTCCTTCATTTTGACTGTGGGGACAAGTTTCCCATGGATTTGGGATGTTTTTGTGGTGCCTTAGTGAACTACCAAGGTTTCGTTAAGTTTCGGGAAGTTGCAAAATTTTCATTTTGGAACTTCGTCCCTATGCAACTATTCTAGGAACTTCGTTTGTCCCTGGATATTCTGGAACATGGCCCCTTCATGGCCATTTCCGAAACTCTGTCTCTCCTTTGCCATTTTTTTATCCATCTACCCTCGACATTCTAGCTCTTGGAACCCGGCCCCTCCGTGGTCGTTTCCGGAACTTTGTCCCTCCACGATTGTTCTAGGAACTTCGTTTGTCTCTAGCTATTCTAGAACCCAACCCCTCTGTGGCCGTTTCCGGAACTCCGTCTATCCTTTGCCATTTTTTAATCTATCTGCCCTCGGTGTTCCGGTTCCCAGAACCCAGCCCCTCCATGGTCGTTTCCAAAACTTCGTCCCTCCGTGGTTGTTCTGGGAACTTCGTTTGTCCCTAGCTATTTCAGAACCCGGCCCCTTCATGGCCATTTTCGGAACTATGTCTCTCCTTTGCCATCTTTTCATCCATCCACCCCCGGTGTTTCGGCTCCCGAAACTCGGCCCCTCCGTGGTCATTTTCGAAACTCCGTCCCTCCGCGGCTGTTCCGGGAACTTTGCCAATCCTTGGCTATTCTGAAACTCACCCCTCTATGGCCATTCTTTGAAACTCTGTCTCTCCTTTGCCATTTTTTCATCCGTCCACCCTTGGCGTTCTAGCCCCCAGAACTTGGCCCCTCCGTGGCCATTTCCAAAACTCCATCCCTCCGTTGTTGTTCTGGGAACTTCATCTATCCCTGATTGTTCCGGAACCTGGCCCCTCCATGGTCGTTTCTGGAACTTCGTCTCTCCTTTGTCGTTTTGCCTTTCGTCTGTTGGTGCTTCCGAGCCCAGCCTTGGGGAATGTTGTCCCTCGTTCACTATTTTCCTTCCTTTCACCTTTTGTCGTTGTTTGCCTTGGCGCCCACCCCCTGGAGCACACATTAATGTTTATGGTCCAAATGAACTCCAAATATGAATATTATGATCTTATGATGATGCATGGGTGAATCTAATAAGGATTTTGCAAGATTTGACTAACGTTTGCCTTGATTTTTGTATGAAAGAACTTACGGCACTTCATGTATGCAGGTTTCAAGAAGCCTACTGCGGGTCTGTCGGGGACCCATTGAGAAAGTTGAACAAGGAAAGCACATAGCTCCCGTCACCATTCATTTTATGACCACCTTTCCTCGTGGCACCCATCAATAGAGCTGGCATTAGAAGAAGGCATGTGCCAAGGAATTCAATGACAAAAATGCAAAGGGGGTGGGCTTGAAGAAAGCATAGGGGAGTTGTCCTACTTTTCACTGAATGATGATGATCTTTAAGGGGTTGTCCGCCCGAATCAAGGGCAACCAATCCATTGATGCTAGTCATCAATGAGCATGTTTGATCCAATGAAGAATGTTGCAATTCCATCAAGCAAAGGGCAGCTTTCAAGCAATTTCAACTACAACAAAAGGGAAATCAGCAAGAAGACAAAATTGCCACAGTGACTGGCCACTACAAGACAAAATAGGGAAAAGGAAAAATATGTATTTTAAATTGCTGAATATTGTGGGGTAGGTGAAGCCCTAATGTAATTGAATTTGGGCCACACAATGTAATTCAATCCTAGCCATTCATTCGGGCTTTGGAAAACTATAAATAGGAGTCTTCCCCTCATTTGTAAATGGTTGGAGAGCTGGTGTAAAAGCATTATGCAGCAATAGAAAGCAACATTGCATGATTCATGGGTGTTTCCTTTCAAGTTTTCTCATTATGTGTGCATGGATCTACTTCCCTATTAGTTTAGTAGTTATT
This sequence comes from Sequoiadendron giganteum, assembly GCA_007115665.2. Lineage (NCBI taxonomy): Eukaryota > Viridiplantae > Streptophyta > Pinopsida > Cupressales > Cupressaceae > Sequoiadendron > Sequoiadendron giganteum. Next base: position 626,993,747 of record CM021105.1, on the reverse strand, counting down.
TTTTTGAAGGGAAGTGATGATGGTGTTTTTTGTTATAGTATTTGATGAATTTCTAGCTCATGTTTTTTGTGGTTTGTTGATGATGAATCACTTTGTAAAGCTAGTCTAAGCTTCTTTACTTTATTTTTGCAACTTAGTTCGATTGCATGTGCATGGTGTGTGTGTGTAATCTGAAAAAATGCAGTCCTTAGAAGATTGCACTGGTTTTGTGTAACTGTAGGTTCCTCTTGGCCAAGCAAAACCCAGTTTAGGGAGTTTGTCTACTGTAGCAACCTCCATGATCACTATTCATTCGTAGTTTTAGGTCCAAGAACTTACTCTCTTCCCTTCTCTTTTCATTTTTTTAATAATTAACCTATGCTAAGGTTCATTGCACATTGTAAAGCTAAATCCAATGATAAAATGGAGTTCAAGACTATTGTTTGAACCTGCAGCAAATGCACATCAACTCTCTCATCTTAATAACTCCATTTGCAGATCCAACTTCCCCACTTTGTGACTCATCCGTAAGACCACATTGTGATTCTAGCAAATCACATTAATTAACTGAGATATTCCAAGCACTGTCAAGACCTGGCATTAGAGACCTTGGGATAGTGTTCTGCAATTTGATTGTGGAAGATTGTCTTTCAAGAGAGGTGATGCACCTATGTATTACCTATGTTGAGAAGTGCATAAAAAACACATCAGCGGATATCTTTTTCTTATGCATTTTATGACTGTCATATTCATAACTCTTTATGATTGTCACTATATCATTTGAGCTCTTTTTGATCTATTTACTGTGTTTGAAATTCTTATGTGTTCTTGTTGACTATTGAAGTCTTTGGTATGTATCATATTCCTTATTATTTGTAGAAAATCCCTTCATTGAACTATGAAAAATATGTGGACCTCTAGAAAAAATAATTGGCATTTGTTTGTTACCTTTTCTATAATGAAACTCTACTAAAATTTTATGTAGACTTGTTACAAGGCCTAAATATTGTGATGACACTTTCTTCGAATCTACACACTAACCCCAGATATTGTTATGGTTACAATACTTGATGAACCTCCATTTACACTACCATTGTCACCATAAATTTTCATTAGGTCTCCCATATCTATCTTTAACAAACAAGATTATTGTCTTTTTATTGAAATCATAGAACTTTGCTTCCTAGGTATTTCTTGCACCTTAATGTTTCATTCTCCTATAGTCTTCATGATCTCTTCCCACTATACATGTAAAGAGCGGAAAACTCCTTAAAAACAAAATGACAATACTTAAAATAAATTCCATTATATTCCAAATAAAGTCGCCATCTCTTTCATTCATTCATTCATAAAACAAGTCGATTACATACGACATAAAAGTCGAAAAGATATCTTCATTATAATTCAGTCTAAATCTTACAAGTGTTGAAATACACATTTCAAATAATAAATACAAAGGACGATAACATATCCAGTTACAAATTCAAGACTTAGGCATTTAGTCGCCATAAGCTCATCATTACATATATCATGAATAATAAAGCATTAAAAAGAAGATTTAGTATGTCGATCTTCCATCCATAAGCAAATCTTCAAAAGAAGACGAGAACAAGGATCAGGCACTTTTTCCACCCAACCTCGAAGCTTACGCTTCCCCGGAATTTCTTAGTCAATCAAGAAATACCCGACCTTGCACGAATTGCTTAGCAAAAAGTAGTCTACGAGCAAGATGGAATCTAGTGCATGCCTAGTACTACTAGTAAACCACAAGCATTTTCATTTTTCTAATTCAGTTAAGAAATAAGCAAGTTCGGTACTAGGATATGGTAGAGAGCTCAAATAATCCATCTATTTCAATGGTACAAAAATTACTTGGCCAAGTAAAATGTCATACACGACAATAAAAAAGTAGTTTTGGAAAAAGCAAAACTACACTCTCTATTTACCCATATTCGGCACCCGTCTTGGAAGGTAACTTTCCCAAAAACATCACATGTAGAATTATCTATCATTCATGCATGGTTCAAACAGTTAAACACAATCTTTCGCAATATTTCAAACATTAACTAAAAACATCATTTAACGCAAAAACAGTTAATCAAATACTACTTTTCATTGCTCCAATTCGTAAAAAGTCATAAAATCAGTATTTTAATTCAGTCATTTAAATAATCAACAAGTAAAAAAAAATGAAGGTGTATCTCCAGTATGTTGAATAATACATATAAAACATAAATTAAAAGAGCACACATTCAGTTGTTTCAAACTCTTCTTTAATTTAAGTTGTTTAAAATTCATTCTAATAGTTTTCAAAAATTGACTGAAACTCAAGTTTAAACGTGTTGATTCAAATTAATCCTATTTTCAGCATTTAAATATCAATTATTTATCAAATTAAATCTAACTATTTTAAATTTCTGAGTTTTGACAATTTCCATGAAAAGCGAAATAATCAAGTTAAAATTATGTTTCTATGTTTTTCTGTCAATAATTTATTTATTTTTTGTCAACATGTTTTAACAAATTTGTATCAGCATAATCTCGTTCTTCTCAATATGGTCAATTCGTTTCCAAGTTTAATACGTTTTTCTAATTTTTAGTTTATTGTTCTCAAAATGATTTAAATCAGAATTTAACAAATTCTCAGCATAAATAAATAAGATTTTTGTTTCTAATCTTTTCTTGAATTCTGGAAAATAAAACACAGTTGAATTTTTCTATCATAAGGATTTTACCAATTGATTTTCCATTTTATCTATGTCTCAAATTTTGTCTAAGATTCTGGAAATCAATCCAATTTAATTCTATTTTCAGTTTTAGCAAATTGCAAGTATAATTTTTAACAATCATAATTTTTGATTCTCTTTTTTTTTTCTTAAATTTTAATAGTCATGATCTTGTACATATTCTAATAATCGTTTCCATAATATCTGAAAGATCTAATTTACCATTTTAATTTTGAATCCCTACCTGATAATTCGTAACTCTATATGTTATTCGTAACTCTGTATGTTGTCTCTGCCTTTTTTTTTTTCAGTTTCTTCCTTGCTGCCAATTGTTGCTTCTTTTAATTCTATTCTTCTGCCTTCTACCCACTGTCTTTCTTCTTGACTGCTGTTGGCACCCTTTCCTTGGTGCACAGGTGTAAGGAATAATTTTCTTTGAGGTGCTTCGCACCTTATCCCTTTCTTCCTTGTTGTTGTGGCTACGTAGACTTCCAACTACTGTGGAGGAAGTGGTGCAGTGTATAAGAGGGATGGCAAGTCCCCTATGTTGTTGGGTGAATTTCACACTTGCAGGAGACGTGTGAAGACTCCCTTGAACCTACGCATGGGGTGAAGAGGCTGGCACAGACTTCCAACTGGCTTCTCTTGTTGCGTGGGGAATGTGAGCTCTGCTTTGGCCGCACTTTCTCCAAAATCATGTTGCGTCTTGTCCAATCCATAATACTATAACAATGACCTTTAATATGAATCTCTTTTCTTTTCTTTCTGTGTATACAATTTCGAATTTCTTCTCTGTCTCTCAATTTTGTGTTCCCCTTTCAATTTCAGATTTCTTCTTGAATATATCATTCTATTTTTCATGCATTCATGTAAAACTCAAATCCACCATTTACTCAATTTGATCTTCAGATCAAAATTAAAACTTTCAGTTAAGATTTGAAGATATTTTCCTTCTTGAGTTTAGCTGAAGTTCAAATTTGAATGCAAATTTCAATTTCTAATTTTGAACGGAACTTTGTTTCCATTTCCCAATTTTCACTAAGTTTAAATTATGAATTCTATTTCTAAATATTAAAATTCATTTATTTTCACAATTTCAAATTTAAATTCACTTTGTTTAACTAAATTGAATCAAACTTTGAATTTAAAATTCTATTACTTTTGAATTTCAAATTTTCAACTTCATATTTCCCAAATAGTAATAAAATATTAAACAAGCATTCTATTTATTTAATTTACATTAAATTTCATCAATTTAACAAAATCATCATTTGAACACATGCATTTTTGCAATTTTTTAGAAACCATACTAAAACTAAATTTTTCAATTCGCAAGCATAATATACGCATAATACATTTAAAATATAAATCTACGTGAGTGTGTGAGATCCCATCTATTTGTAAACGTCAATCGGCTAAACAACTCTACCTGATCGTTATTCTCACCTTCAACCTCGTTCACTTGTTTTCCTGCGTTCACTTGCACTCGATTTATCATCAGTAATGACAAACCCCGAAATAAACATAAATACAATAATTTGCATTTCAATTTCAATTCATTTTGAATTTCAATTTAACCATCTTTTAAATAATCACTAAATAATCTAAATTCGACAAATCAAGTAATGTCTGCATTTAAATATGTAAGTGAAAAATCCATACGTGACAATACACTTCTTCTAGGAATTTCATTGTGCTTAATCTTCATGATACTTTCTCTCATGTTATCTCTCCCCTTAAACACCAATAATTCTTTATCACTTTCATGATCTTCTACCTTTAACTGTCATAGCATTTCACTATTAATAAGTATGCCCACTCTATGCATTTTATGCTTGTTAAAAGAGACTTGTCATGCACTTAAATACTTCAAACTTGTTCTCTTGTTGACTATCCTTCCTCGGTGTGTTAAAATCCTTATGATAGTCCTAATCTCTATGCATCTTGGATAGGGTAGGGTTTCATGGATATTATTGAAATAGTGATAATATAGATCCTTTTACACCTCAATAGTCCCATGAGAAATCAATCTTGTGCGTATTCTCTTAATTTTCTAGTATTTTTTGTTCTCATCTTGAGACTATTATCACTTACAAGGTAGTCCTTATTGGAACATATTTTTTGTTGTGCCAAAAGATCGACCTGTTAATACCCAATACAAACACCAAAGATAAATAGATCCACGGGAAGTGGTTAGTCCATTTCCTGAATCTAGAGGGAGATGTTGGCGATTAGTCCAACAATCCCCCCTTAGTGTCACTCGAGGAGATTCAAACTCATGACCACAAACCTTATACCATTTGTTGGAACATGTTTTTTGTTGTGCCAAAAGATTGACCTATTAATTCCTAATACAAATGGCAAAGATAAATAGATCCACGGGAGGTGGTTAGTCCATGTCCCAAATCCGAAGGGAGACATTGATGATTAGTCCAACAGTCTTCTACAAGCTCAGATAAGTATATTTTTATATTGTAAATGGTTTGAAACAATTGTGAGCCCCATGTGTTTGTTTAATTATCTAGATAGAAATTTGCATTACCATGACCTTCACATCTTTGTGAAAGTAATGGGTAAGGTAGATTTGAATGAATTCCATCTTCATGCATTGGGATCCCATTTGTAATAGAAGGTTTATATAGGAAAGGATAGGGTTGGACATTCGCTAATTCATAAGATGGATGGGGAAGAAGACCATGGCCTGATTTTGGTTGATCAAATTTTAGAATTACTCTAGAGATGCTCACTTTCCACATGAGGACTATTCATGGGAAGATCTGGTACTTCCTTTGGAACTCCCATCTTAGAACCTATTCTTGTTGCTCTTATTTCATCATTCCCACTACCAATCTTGGACACTATAGATATGTCCCTTAATAAATTGGCACAACTAATAAGATTGACATTAGAATTTAAGAGAATTCCATCAGTATTAACCAAAACTTGTACTTTGAAGGAACAATTCCAATAAATTCATACCTTGATGCCTTTCCTCTTTGACATTCTCCACAAATTTTGATCCAACTCTTGAATTTGAAACTACTTTTTGAGAGAAAGACAAGTTGTCATTTTCTGAGTTCCTACCATGTTCTATATGACCTTCTTCACTACCATGCCTCTATGTTAAATTTACAAATTTTTCCAACCATTTATAGATATTCTTAGTTAAATAAAAAACCATAGCCTCTTAAATAAATGAACACATTAGAGGTTTCTAGCAAGTGGAAAGATATAGGGAAACTTAATAGGGATTTTTTAAAAATTTCAACTACAAATTCAACCCAAAGATTTTATGAAATAGGGAGAGAATATCATAATGAGATAACATTCATGGTTGATACCAACTTTGTCTATATTAAGGCAATACAACCTAGAAAATCATTGGTATTGTGGCTACACTATAAATTATTTAATAAATTAACATATATAATCTAATGCTATAGATTCATAGCCTTACCCAAGGGTCTCAAGGCTAATAGATTTAGAACATATAGGGATTCTAAAGATGAAAAGAGTAAACAGGAAGTGCAAGATCATGATGAGAAATATAAAGGAAATTTGAATCAAAAGTGGGGAATAAAAAAGGATTCATAACCTCCTAAAATAAAAAGAAATAATCACCACCAACAACTGAGAAGAGTGGAGAGAATAATGAAAAAGAAGTCTCAAGATTGAATAGGTTGTAAATAGGGTCTCTTCCATTTGAAATAATAGATTCCAAGGCAAATCAAATATTTGGAGAGGTAGAACTAGGAAGAAAACTATCATAGTATAACACAAGAAGGAAAATACCAACCATACCACCATAGAAGGAGAAGCAAGGGGAACAAAAAGTAGAATCATCCACAAAGGCTATAACAAAATATTTGCTAAAAATGAGTGTTGAGAAAATAAGGAGAAGTTGAGCCTTCACAAGTAAAAACAAGATGAGAATAAAAGGAAAAATAAAAAGTGTATATAGGTTGTTGATGAGGAGGAATGTGAGAAAGTGGTTGTAGCTGAGATTCCTAAAGTGGAGATACTATTAAGAGATACAAGAATTAAATTACACAAAGGTAAAGTAGAGGGAGAATAGGAAAACAGAAATCTAAAATCTAAAATACCCATTACACTTTCAAAAAGCCCAAAAACTCTATGGAAAACGGAGAAGGAGAAAATATAAATGTACAAGTTTTGTATAGGTCACTCTCACACAACAAAAACCATTAAGAGGTGGCACAAATTTATATAATTTCCTCTATATAAAAATAATGGAGTCGTTCTCTAGGCTATGTTGGATAATTTTGATATTAGTCCTTACCATATGATGGACAATAATTATTTCCAAAATTATTAGTGGATGACAAAAGAAAAAGGAGAAAGGAGACAATGCAATTAGAAGAGATCATCAAAAAAGATGCATTAGAGTAGATGGCCAAGGACTTAGACTTATATTCAAATAGAAGAACACAACTAAGAGATTTACAAAATGAAGAGTTACGATATAATCATAGAGATGGTACTCTCTAATATAAAACCAAAGTGGCCAAATAAATACTAAAAATTGAAACCATTAAAGCCACAAAGAAGGCTTATGATAGCCTACTACTAGAATAATATCCAATAGAAAAATGAGAGGCTAATCCAACAAGAGTAGATAGAATATGACATAGAAGGAATAATTGTAGAGGAGATAGTAAAAGATATATAGAATGATATCACACAAGGAGATAAATACATGAATATGGTTTAAACTCAGACATTTTGACTTATTGATAAGAAAGAGAAATATATTAGGTTTGATCAAAAAATCTAGCACCCCTAGCAAGAGGTAATGCAAGAGAGTGGGCCTAATCGAGGGAAGGAAGAGAAGATACGAATGGAAAAAGAAATTATTAGTTAAATGCATAAATAAGTGAATAATAGTCACCTAAGTTTCAAGTGCTCATCACCCCAATATCATCTCAAGTCTTTGATCCCATGGATAGGATTAAGGATTTTATTTCCAAGAAATAGAAGTTGCAACTAGTAGTTAGTTTGGAACCAAATTTTCTCACTTTCATGTCTTTTGGGCCAAAAGTGGACTTCTAGCGAATCTCTCTAATTAAATTATTTGAGATGGGAAACATATTGAAAAGTAATGAAATATAATTTTTACTTCCTTAATAATGGTTGGCGATGGTAATTAGTTGGTTACTTCTAGAGATAAGATTTTGGGATGAGAAAAAAGAAAGTTTTAAGTTATGAATTTTGATCAAATATGAGGGTGAGTTATTGGATACAATTATAGCTAAGTGTGTGGTAGTACAAAATGAACCTAGTGAAACAAACCTATGGAAACATCAACACTCTCTACCAATATTTTCAAAGTTGATCTACCTCCATTAAATCTTTAAATTTCAAATAGATAATTTGAAGGTGCAAATATTACAAGCATCTAACTCATATGCTACTATGAAGAATCTACATGTAATTTTATAAGTGAAATTTGAGAATATGCACACTTAATTACACATGTTACAACAAACAAAGAAATAACAATGTCTCTTAGATGAAGTAATTGAGAGAAGTATTGAGTTTGCATCTGGCTCCAATGACAAGACTCTTAATGGATGCATAGAAACTAGAAAAATCTTTGAATATTAGTTCATCTAATCAACATTAATAGCCATGTCCATATCCTATAGCTATCCATTCTATAGTGGACCAAGACCTATAACCATTTTCAAAGTATAACAAGAACATTTTAACATGAACAAGATTGTTGTATAATTTTTGCATAAAATTTAATCAAACTCAACCTTAAACATAATTTTTGAGCATTGATATATAGAGAATCAACATGTTTTAAGGAAAAGGCATAAGTTAAGCTAATCCACACCACTAAACCAAAAGGGAAACTTAATGGAGGTCAATGGTGAAAACCCATGATGAAACCAAATTCTAGCAATAAGATAACACATCCCCAAGTAATATAGAACTATTCAAAGTTACCATAAGCCATTAGAAAAACAAGACAACCCCTATAGACAACTTGCAACAACACAACACCTACAAATAACTTGCAACAACACCAAAGAGACACCATGAATAAACATGAATAGGGACATGTCCCTAGATGTAATTATGCACACACATGTATTGCACATAAATATAATATGAAGGATGGCTATAGATGAGAATTCATGAGCTCGTAAAAGAGGATAATAGGAGAAAGAGATAAGTGAGAGAGTAAGAGAGATATTTTTGTATAGGAGACAAAATATGCATTGAGAGATTGATGACGGATGTATGATTATGTATTGTATTATGATATACCAAATATATGAAGGTTGTTGGGATTTTCTATATGTATGAATGGTGAATGAATTAATGTTTATTATATTTGTTATTATGTTATAATCTATCACATTAATCTATAATCAAACACACGTGTTCTAATTCTCTTCTTTATCCATCACACTAGGGTAAACTATAACATAACATACAAATATCTCAAACCTCCAATACGTGAATTTTTCTACACACTTAAATGCACATTGGTAGTGCATGTTTGAGATGTCCTACCTATAATAGACTTTATACTTTCAAGCATATTGTTTGGAGTTGTCTATAGGCTCAAAATGTTTGGAATTGAATACACAACATTTCCCTGCCTTTTCACTCTGAACCCTTTTTTGAACAATTATTCAATTCGGGATGTAGTACTATAGACACTTAAAAATTTCCTGAATAGTATCACAAACTTGAATCCGATATATTAACATCGTTTGGTCCTAAATTTCATCTTCTCTTTGCTTATTTGATTAAATTAACCTGGTTATTTAATTAAATACATCATTTTCAACTATTAATATAATTAATCTAATCGGGTTAATTCACCCCCTTTCATACTAGCACTTTGTCTTATTAAATTATTTATACATCAAGTTATTTAATTTAAATCTCTAAGTCATGTTATTTAATTAAATAAACCTAAGTTATTTAATTAAATATCATAACACTTTCCCATTTTTCATTAAGTCATTTATTTAATGAATATCATTTAATTCCCCTAATTTGCATAATTAAAACTTTATTTAATTATCATTTATTACTAATAAATCTAATTCCCCCCCCCCCCACTTGCAAGGGAATATTCTTCATTTGCACATTCCTCCAAAAGGAATATTCCTTCCCTTTTTGCACATTAAAACTTTGTTTTAATTTGTTAAATATGTAATTTTCCTCACCCATGAGAATATTCCAAAGAATATTCTCTTTCTTCACTCATTTAAAAAAATGAATATTCTCCCTCATAACAAACTTACAAGACTTCTTGTGCAAATTAACTTACAAGACTTCTTGTGCAAATTTTGAATGTGTGTTTGTTTGGAAGAATGTGAACCCTTGATTCTTTCCTTGATCCATGTGATCATTGATTATCATCCATTAATGAGAATCCATTATCCATGTTTCATCTCTCCTTCATTTTTTACCATTGATTAACCTTTTTAATCTTAATCCTTCATTTCTCATTTGCTTTCTTATAAATAAGTCACTATTTGGAGACAAATGGATCCATCTTTTTAATAGAAAACTTATGTTGTTGAAATTCATACATCCACCTTTTCAAAGAAAACTCATGTTGTTAAAATCACTTGCATCTTGCACTCATATTTAGCACTTATTTAGCATCCTTTTAGCTTAATTTACTTGTATCATTAGCTTAGCTTCCATTAATGGCTTCTGTGAACCCCTAAACCTGCAAATGCACATGAACAACAAACATGATTAGTATGTTAGATCAAATACATTGAAACAAGCATGAGAGATTCCCCGTGAAATCCATCTATCTAAAACTTATATTAGTAAAATGAAGAACACAATGAGAAATGAAAACTTATGTAAATCCTAATTAAGCAAATAGCATGTTGATTCCATGGGGGAATTGGTGCCAATGGTATGTTGCAATTGGCCCTTTCCCAATTCCTAATTGCAATGTTTGATTACATGAGAGAAATGGTCAAATCTCCAAAGAGATTTGAGCATAACCTTGTTGCAAAATCTCAAATATGGTGGATGATTGGATGAAATTGGAAAAATTAGCTCTCAATGTGGAGAGAGTAACTTTGCATATGAGTTGTGGATGAAGATTGAGGAGAAGCGTCTCCAATTTATAGATTCAAATATTGGAAGAGATAGTGGAAGCAAGCAATGTGGGACAAAAGATAGTCCAATGGCATTGTGCCACTTGTCCAAATGTGATTGGATGAGGAATGTGCAAGTTTTGGCCAATGTGCCAATAAATGCAATTAGGTGGCATTTCAAACTTGAGAAATGACATGTTGAAGAGGGAAAAGGAATGAAGTTAATGTCACTTGGCTCAAGGTCAAGGACATGTAAGAGGCTTTTAATGCCTTGTTGGAAGGACCAAGTCCACTTGGACTTTTTGAATTCAAAAGAGGAATATTCCCTTTTTGATGCTTTGTGAGGGAAAATAGGAGAATTAATAAATCAAAGTAATTGATTTATTGTGCAAGTTGCATTCTCTAGAGGATTTTAGTGAGAAGGATGAAGTTAATCATGGATTTGATTAATTTAATGAAGAATTAGGTGATGTGACAATTTAGACTTAGATTTATGAATTGATTTAAGTCAGAAATTGAGAGGAAATGATTCATTAAATAAATGATTTGATTTATTTAATAAAGAAGGAATGTGTTAGATTAAATCAAATAAGGTTTAATTTATTTAATTTAATAGGAGGACTTTAGAGATTTTAATTAAATAAAATGATTTATTTAATTAAACAGCAATGTAGGGTTAACTAAATTAAACTGATTAATTTAATCAAAGGAGGTGAGAGTGACTTAATTAAATGAATAATGATTCATTAGATTACGAGATAGAATGTGATGAAATGTTGAGAATGTGATTTAAGAGGAAACATTGTTAGTAATCAGGATCAGGTGTGCCAAGACAAGCTTGTACATTTTCCATGTCTACTAACCCTAGCCATAATCCTAACCCTAACCCTATTCATGATGTAAATCCTTATCCTAGTCATAACCCTAAATCTTAACCCTAACCATAATCATAACCCTAACCCTAACCATTATCTTAACCCTAAACCTAACCCAAACCCTTCCCCTAATTGAGCATTAATTATAAATTTAATTGAACCCTAAATCCTAAATTTATTTGAATGCTAACCCTTATCATTTATAAAATCATAACCAAACTGAACCCTTACTATAATTGAACACTCACCCTAATTGAAACCCAACCCTATTTTAACCCTACTCATAACCATATCTTTAATTCTAATTATAACCCTAACCCTAATTCTATTTATAACACTAACCATAACTATATTCTATAATTCATAATCTTATTTTAAGACTAACCCTAACCTTATTTAAAATTTAACCCTAATACTAACCCTAACATTATTTGAATGTTAACCATAGTTTAACCCTAACACTAACTCAAAGATTTCCCCTAATTCAACCCTAACCCTAACTCAAAGGTTTTTCCCTAATTGAACCCTATTTTAACCTTTACCCTAACCCTAATTAAATTTGAACCTCAACCCTAATAAAAGTTTGAACCTAACCATGTTTGACCCCTAACCATAACTTATATTAAATATACTAAAATATTATTATTTATCTAATAATAATATAAAATGATATTGTATAATTATATATTAATTCATGTTATGTGTTGTGTTGCGACTGCTACTAGCATATATTTCTTAAATTTAATCTATATAAATTGCGTCGAGATATATCGAGGCATTTATTTTTTCAATTTAATATATCTATATTAAAGTTAAATAATGAAAAATTAAACGCCTCGATATATGAGGTGTAATTTATATAGATTAAATTTAAGATATATATTCTAGTGTCGATACAATTACATACACAATTGAAAAAGAAATTTGGTTGTAAGTATAGAAACATCCATGTTTCTTTAATAACACCATATTTATTTATCACAATCAAACACAAAAACAAATGGGTATGAGATGTTTTCCTTAAAGGTCAATTTAGAAATAAGGATGACAATTGATGCTTTTCATTTTCATTTCACCTAAATCAACCACCCCACTCAAATCTACATTACTATTTTATCATACTAGATAATGATTAAAATTACATTAAGAATATCTTTATTTGAGTTGAAAAATTAATTTAGATAGTGATTAAATAATTGATATAATTAATGTAATTATATTGTGCCTACATAAATGATAGTGTAACTACATATCCTATATAAATAAATTGATATAATTAATTTAATAATATCATAATTGTACAAATGTTAGTGTACCACCTATCTTGTATAAATAATGTAATATATTTAATATCTAACAGTTTCAAAACAATAGTTACATATTGAGAGACAATTGATATCATATTCTTTTACTAAAAAATGTGAAAGTGAATTTAATTGTTCTTATAATATTTGTTAAGATGGAAGAAATCAAAACTAAGTAGATTATAGCTTTTTAAGAAAGGACAATAAATAAGCAAATAAGTGCCAATCATATATGAAATGAGAAATATGATACAAATATTTGAGTAGTCTTTAAGTAGACATCTCTTTGTAAATATCATTATTATAAGTCATTACTAAGGTGAAGAAAAACATAACTCTCATTTAACTTAGAGAAGTGTTCTTTGACAATAATTTATGGCAAGATTCTTGATTGCAAAGTTTGTGAAATGTAATAAAAATTAAAACATGAAGACTTTTAACAAGTATAAAATAGTTCAAATCTTCCTATTTATCTTAAATCTATTGCTAACTCCCCTTCCCTTTGATTTGCTCAAGTTCAATTCTTTGCTCATCAATTTATTTATTTATTTTCCATTTTATACACTTTTAAACTTTGTTCTTTGAGGGTTACATTGCAAAAAGGAGGGTCATAGGGCATTTGATAGTGAATCTTGACATATAAAGCAAGTAAACCATTAAGACAATGTTAACTAATTGATCCATATCAATTTTTTATGTCTAGTAGAGGTTATTGAAGATAACTTTCAAGGATAGATCTAAGGCCCTCCCTTTATTCAATGTTCTACATTTTTCTTTCAACCTCTCTCATATATTTCTTGATGTGTATTTGTATCCGAAGACTTGTTGTAACTTTTAATTAATTATTGATGTTTTAGGACTTCTTTTTGTTTTGCTTTTGGATTTTATTTTTTTGAGTTATATGTTTTCCAACTTCACCCTCTTTATTAAGATTTTGCTTGTCTACTTATCTAATCATTAGTCTTTTATGATCATTTTAATTATGTACATTTTTTAAGATTAGCTTGAGTAAATTGGAAAAAATCAAAATTAAGTGTTATTATATCTAGAAGTATAATGATGCTAATTATTTGCTTGAGAGATTTTTTTTTTCAAAACATAAAATTTTCTTAACTTTGAAAATTATTTTTTGTTTGTTTTACGTCTCTAAATATGAAACACTATTTGATATAATAACAATTTTTATTTTTATTTTTTATCATAGGTCTACACATTGGAATGCCTTCATATTTTTGTTGACTTAATCATAGATAATCTCAAACTTAAAATTCCTCCTATTGTCTAATCCATTTGCATTAACTTTTTGATTCCAATCATAGATTGTTCAAAAATTCAAATTCCTTAATGTCTGTGCATACACTTTTGTATATTTTTTACTTCAATCATAAATCATCTAAAGATTTAAATTCCTTAATGTCTTTAGTGCATAAACTCATATTTCTTTACTCCAATCACATATTGTTTCAAACTTCACATTTCAAAACTCTATAGTGCATATTGTCTAATCTCCAGATGCCCAAAAATTCAATCCAAATCAGGATAATTTGTTTTACAATTTTGGAGTAGTTTCAAAAAGAAGATCTACAATATGACAACTACAAAGCTTTTTTTTATTACTATTCATACCCTCTAATCTAATATAGTTCTCAAACCAATTACAAATTTGAATAATCATTATCATTGACTCAATTAGTCTCTAAAAGCTTTGTAATTTCACTCCTTGCACTACTTCTTGGGATGAATTGGCTTGCATCCCTTTGAGTGGTCCATGAAATCAAGCTTAATAGGCATAAAAAAATGATCTTTTTCAATCCAATCAAATAAAAAACATTATTAGGCCTACATTGGTTGTGAACATTTTGCATTGATTGCCCATAACATGCCAAATAGTTGGCCAAAAAAGTCAATTTTTTTTGGGGGAGAGTATTTTAAAACTAGGCCCTCATGAAAAAATCTTTTAAATAATACAAGCTAATAAGTCTTACAAACTTTGACCTAAAGGATACTAAGAGCAATATCATTTCATAAAAATTGATATCTTAAACCGGATTTTTCAATTTTGTTGATTGTTGTCTAATTGTAGGAGGTGAAAAATCACCTTTTTTAGAAGCAACCACTATAGGGGTGTCTTCAAAGCTCTCACCCCTCTCTTTAATTTTCCTAAGATGATATTTCCCATTGAAATTTTGACAGAAAAATGCACCCAATCTAACAAAAGTAATTTTTTTATATTCAACCTTACTAAACCCAATCACTATGATGTGCCCAAATTATAAAGAGAATTCAAACTCGATACAACCTTAAATTCTATTAAAAATTAAAAAAATAGTTAAAAATGTTCTACTTAACCAAAAGAATATTTTAACAAAAAATGCAACACTTTATTTGATGAATAGGCATCTATATCTATATTAATATAAGATAAAATCACACACATTCACAAAAAAAAATTGGGTGGTAAAAAGGCACACCCCGAGCGCCACATGGGCAAAGCCCAGAATGCATAAAGTCACATGGGCCACACCCAAAAAGCAAAAAATATCACAAAACTAACATAAAAAGCCTCTAGGCAACCATGGCAGTGCTAACCTGGAGGGAGTTAGGGCCTTGTCATCTGGCTTACCCTAGACAATAGTGGGGTCCTCAAGCAATTTTTCCTCAAGTAATTTGGCTACTCAAGCAATTTTTCCTCTTATGAATGTTCTTTCCATCCTTAGCAATAATGATTAGGGGTGCTCCATTCTTGATTCCCTTGAGAACTACTTCCTTTCCTTCCTTTTTGAATTTTAATTCCAAAGATTGGTAGTTCTATGAGAATTCTCTTAAGCATTGTAGTCATTGTACTCCAAGCACCATTTCAATATCTCCCAATCTAGCCATATATAAATATTCATAGATCAAGTGATCTCTAATAGTCATTTTTAGCTATTGAATTATTTGTGCACACAATATGGTGAAACCATCAACCATGCTCAAATTGGATCCCTCAATATCTTCAACAACAAAGCCTCTTTTTACCATAAGGTCTCCATTAATAAAATTGTGTCACCCCACTATAGATCAAAATGGTGATCCTTTGGCCTACTAACACTTGTCGAATCTTGAATGGATTGTACCTTTGATTTATAGACATGTCCATGAGTGTTTCTATACCTCTATCTTATCATTCTTATATATTATTCATTCGCCTTCTCAGATTCAATTTCTTCTACTTTCGCATAAAAAATGACTTCAATGTAATACACCTATTTTTTGTTAAGGTATTTGTGTCCTTTCTCCCATATTGGTTCTTTGCAATGGAAACATAGTTACTTTCTCCTTGGTTCATTTTGGCTATCTTCAGTTCTCTTCAATATCACAAAATCTCCTATTTGGTGGTCTATTCCTTTAAGAACTTCTTTGTTTAGAGGAGGAGAATTAGAATAAGATTTATTCCTAGAAAAAGAAGACACCAAGGCAAGGGTTCTTTTGATTTCATCTTGGAGAGTGGAAGGATCCAATTCCTTGAATAAACTCCTCATTAGCTCAACTAGTCCTTCAAAAACTAGAACCGTGGTTCTCCCCTTAAACACATTAGGGACATTGATCACGATCCTTTGAAATTCCTCTATTTAGTGCTCCACTATTCTATAGTTTTTTAGCTGAGCCAACTCTTGAAAGTGAATCTTTGGATCAACCCAACCAAATATTTCAATAATATTTTGCTAAATTCTTTGAAAGTAGCAATGGCACTCTACCCTTGTGTCACAATGCAATGATACCACCATTCATGGGCTACCCCTTTCAAGTGTAGAGAACTAAACTTGGTAGATTATTATTCATACATTAGATTTAGAGACATATAGGTATTAATTTTATGTATCCAACCATGTGATTCAAATACTTTTGTGTCCTATCAAACATAAGTACATTAACCTTGTCCAAGAATTGTTGCAATTCCTTATCAGCCTTATTTTAAGCTAGTTTATTTTAGGTTTGAGGGCTATTTTAGAGTTTGATGTTGCAAAAAGTAGTGGATGATAGCTCATCCCTAAATTTTGGCTCAAGAGTTATGTATTTAACATAAAGGACTGATTTTTTTTTATCAAATCAATTGCATCTTCTTCCAGTGGATCTTCTCTTCTTTGTAGGAATTTGGATTGGAAGGGACTGGATGAAGAACCAATAGTTTGGCTAACCCTCGATGCACTTCCCCTTTGGATACATGATTTTTGAGTTCTAAGAGCCTTCTAACCTTGCATGACTTGCACCAACATTGCCAGTATGTCTTTGAGTGCTTGAGCCATTTATTTCAACCTACATCTAGATTGATCATTGTGTCAAACATTTCCCAATCCTTTTATTCCTTTGTCAAATTGTGCCTCCTATCTTCCACATTGTTCCTAGATTACTTCAAACCTTGATCCATATGTTGGTAGGCTAAGGCTTTGATACCATTGTAATACCCTTGGTAGGATATTTCTACTTGATTTAATGCCAATCAACACAATGTTTGGATTTATTACAAGATCATATCTAAAACAATAATATTATTCTCAAATTAATATGTAGAAATGGATAAGAACGCCCTTTGAATGTGAATAATTTACACAATAACCACAATCCTACTACTCTTTGTTAATTTCAATGGTGATTTCAACTTACATAAAATTCACCTTTAACAAATTTACTAAAATGACCACAACAATTATTATTTTCAAAATAAATTCCATAGATTAAGGAGATACCATAAACTTACAAATCCTAGATGCTAAGTGAACCACCTAACAATGAGATAAATATGCATTATAGAAGCCACCAAATGGTAGGTCATTGAAGCTAAAGTGCAATCCTTGTGGAATTGCTCAATGTTGGACATAAGTTTTTCCCACTATCTAGTTGTGAAAATTATAGGGTTTCTATCCTCTAATCTCCAATAACAAATGAACATGATGTTCAATCTATTTGAGGGAATACTTTTATAAGATATGGAGGTCATCACCGATCTTTGAGTTAGATCAAATAAGCACTTGAGCACCCCCCCTCCAAGATTCAATTTCAAACTCTTTCCTTTTCCCTCCAAAAGAACCTTGCTCACAAACCCTTGGCTAACATTGCTTAAAGAAATGAGCTTGATTACCTACAAAAAAGGGCTCTATAATCAAGGGGTCATAAAATATGATACACTTAAGTATTACAAAGCTATTTCCCTAACCCATGGGAAATGGTAAATAGGCTTACGGAACATCCCCGACTCTTATGAAGAAGGGTACATTACAAGGAGGGACATTTTACAAGATAGTTTGTGACTAAAGGATGCATGGATAAAAGAGAAGAATAAGAGCCCATTTCCCTAGCCCATGGGAAATGGTAAATAGGCTTAAGGAACATCCTAGACTCTTATGAAAGAAGGGAACATTACAAGGAGGGACATTTTACAAGGTAGTTTGTTACTGAAGGATACACAGATAAAAGAGAAGACTAAGAGCTAAACATGTTTGGCAAAGGGTATAACCAATAAGTATGTTTGACAATCTCTTTTTTTGTTTCTTGTATAATGGTGAAATAATGTTGGGTTTGAAGGAAGTGAAGGTTACCTATGGAATTCCAAAGTGGAGAATTTTTTAGGCTATAAGTTGGGCTTGAGAATTTGCTTTGAATTTCCAAAGGGGGGTAGTTAGTCTAGGCCATTTGCTAATGAAAAAGCATTTGTATTTTGCATTAAGCCTTGATCATAATGAAGGGATGTATGCAAGAATCTATATATAGATTTGCACAAGAAGGAAGAGAACATTTACAACCTTTTTATCGTTTCCAATCCTTAAGGAAATCACATGAACAAACCTATAGACATCTTGAGCAAGAGGGAAAATGGGACCAATAGAACAATTTGAGAGACGGTCCTTCTATTGCAAGAGGTAGTTTATTATTTTACTTGTAGTTGCCTTGAAGGTTTCCATTGAAGATTAGGGAGGTCTTAAATATTTTTGAAGGTTTGGACCCCTTTCTTGAATACAAATTTTCCTTTGAGCTATTTGCAAAGAGTAAGAGACCTACCATTCACTTGGATAAGCTAGTCCCACTAGATGGAGGAGGTTGGGAAACTCAAGCCATGTCTCAAGGATTGGTCATATTGAATTAGTTGTCACTTGGAAAAGATAGTCCCCTTAGATGGAGGAGGTTGGGAAGCTCAAGCCATGTCTCAAGGATTGGTCATATTGAATTAGTTGTGGTGAGATGACTTGCTAAGCCTTCCAAATTTTGTTAAATTTTGCTAAGGCATGAGCCTTGAAATAAGATGCTAGAAGAATCTTGTCCTTCGAAATAACAAAACACTATGATCCAAGAACTATAATTATATCAATATAAAACCAAGTTAATATTTTCCATAGAGTATCTCTATAAAAAAACTCAAAAAAATCTATTTAACAGTAAAATAAATATCTTGAATACTAGAATAATAAGATCCAAGCCTCCCCATCTTTAAATTATTTTTTTCCATTATAAGTAAGATCCAAACCTCTCCATCTTTAAATTATTATTTTTCTATTATAAATAAACTTACACATCAAATAATTTTTTTATTTCAATATGCATTATCTAGTGATTAACTACACTTATTTTAAACTAAAGTTTAATAAAATCTTTTTCAATTCATATACAAGGAAAAAAATCATTTTCATATTATTAAAAAAATATATGTAAAATATCACTTCACCTATAAATTTATAATATTTGAGAATCCATTCCAATATATATCAATATTTAATTAAACTTACCCATCTTTAAATTCGGCCGACACCTAAATTCCCGGGCCTGAAAATACAATTTTAACTATTTATATACTTGAATTTCAAGAGTCCATTTTCAGATTATCAAAAAATTATTTGCAGGAAATTACTTCACCAATAAACTGAACATTATAAAATGCTTCTTTTTGTTTAGTCTTTATTAAAATTAAATAAAAATTGATAAACCTCTTGCTAACATTTGATCTATTCTAGAAATGTCAACCCTAATCTAGTGAAATGCCACATGGATTGTACATAAGATATCCACCATTCTTTCATAGATTCGCAGAATAGGCTAAATTGACAACTGCTTAAATATTAATTTAAATGTGGAGATCACTAAGAAATTATATGTTCTCTGGACGGCAAATAATCAATTGTCTCATTGTCTGTCTCTTTTTGCCGTCTACAGTTCTATTTAGTCTGAGAATAATATGTTTTATGGAATAATTGGATTATATAAACATGGGCATTTTATTTTTTTTCTTAATAGATTAGGACATCATCAGTGACAATAATTTTAATGTTAATATAATTTATAATTATAACAATAATATACACAGATGATAGGCCGGCTTTCTGATTGAGAGGTTGGTCACTTCCATTTCCAAATGGAACGTACAAAACATAAAATTTCATGCATTATCTTGCATGGAATTTGTGTTTCACACTTTCCTCTGTGTATAAATAAATATTCTAGATCATAAAGACAGCAAGATGATACTGAGAAACAAGCAGCTTTAATGATCCAGTGGCATTGGGATCATCTGGGTGTTTTATAATTCAAGTAAGAACACAAACTCCGATCTATCCATGATGATTATTTGGCTTCTTTCATTATTATAGTATATGTTTGAATGGCTAATTATTATTCTTGAGTATAACTGGTTAGACATCTGGAACCTTGGGAAATTGTTTAGCCTTTTCCTGCTGGATTGTTAGGTTCCTCATAGGTGTTCTCTAGGAGAATATGCTTGAACATTGTAGAGCTGGTATGATTTATTTGTTAGTTGGCTTGTCTTTAGTTACAGTAGGATTGCATTTCACAGGAAGTTCATGGGTATAACAGAGAATGTTTATTCTTGATTGCTGTTAAATTTATAGGGAAAGAAATCATAAGGTTTTACAGTTTGCAATTGGGTTTATGACAGTAATAATACACAGAATATGTAAAAGATTGATGCAGTCAAACTCAAAAACATTTCATGAAGATCTATTACATTTTATGTGAAGTTTGATGCTTGTTCGACATTTAGTAAAGAGGAGAAAATTAGAATATTAGACTGCAGAAGCAAAGAAACAACAGAAGAATCATAAAGGATGGAACAATAGAAAATTTCATATATTATTCATCAACATATTACAGATATATAGTTTCAGATATCTTTAACAACATCCATCTTATAATTCTGGTAAGTAAGATGACAACTAGTTGAAACTGTTGACACCAAATTGTGACTATTGACTGTTTGCACCAAATTGTGACTATTGACAGCAAACTGAAACTCTTGACAGCTACGCACAATTCTGTTACTGACTCATACATTTATGTTGGAGCATTAATTCCAACAGAGTTCTGAATTCATAAAAGAGGATGAAGCTCATTTATTTTTAGATATTGTATATTTAAAGAAGAATATATATTTGGGTTTGGATATTTATTTATTGCTTTTTGTAATTTGGTCTTGTTATATACGAAATTGAATCAAATTGTCCAGTTGGAACTTGGGATCCAATTATAGTGCACAAAATCGGAAGATGACAACTTCAAGTATAAGTAGTAATCGTGGAAGGAAATAAATCTGAATGAGAAAACTTTAGATTGGGACAGGTCAGAAAAGCCGCATAAAACTAGATTTTTTAATTGAGACAATTGAAAGTAGATCTTTGGATCATATATACCAAACTTGAAATTCAACTGGTTAAGACATAAGTCTTGAAATATTAGACTTCTAGATTTTGTGGGCTTCTCACATGGTTTTTGGCTTTTTGCATTTGGCAAATTAGGGGCTATGGAAGCTTACTCTGCCTTCGGAGATTCGAAGAATTTAACAAGAGAATTTGGAGATTTCTCAGTTGATGGACAGTCTGAAATTCATAGTTCTGATGGTGAAGGACCCCTTGGAAAAGAAGATTCTCCTTTAATATCAAAGGATTTTATGGTCTTTCAACAAGGAAAAGTGTCTGCTGCCAAGTTGGCTAGCTCTGTGACTGATAAAAAGGAGAGAGAGGAGATGGTGCAAAAAATCATTCATGAATTGAAGAACTCTAAAAAGCAATCTGCTCATAGAAGTGCACCAAACAATCTGGAGGCAGAAGCTGCATGTAGAGTTCTTGAAGGGGTAAACTCAGGAGCTTACAGCATCGAGTATACTGGTAATAATATTGATAATGTCAATCATGCTTCTGAAGTTCACAAGCCCACAGAATCAAGAAGAAAACCGAACTATAGAAAATATTCCAATGGAAAAAAATGTGGTGATAGGAAGAAAAAATATTCTCCTTTAAGCTCAGTCAAAATAAACAGTAGGTTCACTCATGAGAACCAATCTTCAGTGACGAAATCCTTCAATAAGTCTAGATTGCATGCAGATGATTTTTCAGTTTGTTCTCCGCGAGACAATTACCAAGAAGACAGTTTTGAGCTCCTTTTGGATGAAAGTGGGAACCATACTATAAGGGCCTATGATAGATCTCATGATCTTAAAGGTTCAAGGAAGAAAACACTGAAGAACCACATGAAGGTACAGAGAAGCGCTCAAGAAGTAGACGATTTCATTGATTCTTCAACGGTACATGACAAATTTTGTGGAGCTCCCTGGTCTTCATATGGAAGGAAAAAGGACAAAAGTCATCAGTCAAAAGGAATTCCAGGGGAGAGATTCTCGTACAAGACAAATGGCTTCTCTGGAGCTCCTAATTATCTCCACTATCAACCATTCTTTCAATTTGAATCTGTTACAGACAGCGAGTTAGTTTCTTCAGATGCATATCCTTTAGAGGAGACCCCATTGCTTAGATCACCCTATGAGAACCGAACCAGCTCTTGCTCATCTTTTGATGATCAGTGTGGTTTTGGCCTTGCGACTTATTTTAGTGAGCTGGATCTCTACAATCTGAACAAAATTCATAGAAGAACCAGAAAATCAGAGAAAGAATCTATACATGCGAAAACCATTGAACAAACATCAATGCATAGAAGCCTGAGCCAAAAGTATAGTCCCAAGTCATTTAAGGAACTGGTTGGACACACCATTGTAGCTCACGCCCTCTGTAATGCAGTCAGCAAAGGAAAAATTGCACCTTTTTATCTTTTTCATGGACCTAGAGGCACAGGGAAGACATCCACTGGAAGGTTATTTGGAGCAGCATTGAATTGTATGGCTGACTGCAATGCTAAACCCTGTGGAAACTGCAATGGGTGCTCAAAAAGCCCAGAAATCAAAGAGATGGACGCAGCATCAAAATGTGTTGACATTGAAAGAATGAAAATCTTCCTCCAAAGTATTAAGTTCTCTCACTCAGTTCCCCACTTCCAGGTATTCATAGTAGATGAGTGCCAAATATTGACACCAGAAGCTTGGACTGTATTGTTAAATGGGTTAGAAGAAAAGTCTAGTTCTGTAGTATTTATTATGATTACAACAGATGCAACAAAGCTACCCAGGATTGCACTATCTAGATGTCAAAAGTTTCATTTCCCAAAGCTAAAAGATGCAGATATCTATGGGAAACTTGAGATGATTGCAGCTGCAGAGGGCATTGACATCGAACTGGATGGCTTGCACTTGATTAGTGCAAAGGCGGATGGATCCTTAAGGGATGCTGAGATTACATTGGATGAATTAAGTCTTCTTGGAACAAATGTTACAAAAGAAATGGTCAACCAACTTGTGAGTATTCACTCTTTCGTTGTGTCGAAGTTCATTACAATTGCTTTTAACTAGGATACATCCCACATTTGTTTTCGAAGGGTAATTGACTCTCTGGTATCATAGTAGGTAGTTAAGTATTAGAAAATAATTGGTTTTGAAAAGTTTGAATTTGAAAAGAGTTTCTTGTCTGAAGACTGTACTCTTGTTTTCAAATCACAGGTAGGACTAGTACCTGATGAAAGACTTGTAACTTTACTTGGCTTGGCTTTATCAGCTGACACTTTGGGCACAGTGAGATCCATTAGAGAAATTATTGAATCCGGAGTACAGCCACTGGTTCTTGTAGAACAATTAGCATCTCTAATCACAGACATTCTTGCTGGCAGTTGTATACAGTCAGCATGGTTACAAGAAAAAGAAAGATTCTGTAGGGGAATTTTTTGTAAGTGTTGCTCTCTGAAACAATCTTCTGTCAAGAAACATTCAATTTTGTGTTACTCTCATCTCAGCAATTATGAATCACCCTAACTGATCCAGAACAAGAATATTTGTAGGTTTTAGAATTTTGTAGATTATCTTTCAAATTTAATGTTGATTAGGTTCTCCAGTTTGAAAACTAATCCAACCAAGAATTATGTTTACTGTAATATATGCTTTCAATTCACCTTTTTGCTTTAGAGAATGCTATACTCCTGGGTCCATATAGGATTAAAATATCAAACATAAACTCTGGTCCTGTGGCTTGGCTATTGTTAGTAGCCTCTTCTTACTTACTGGCTGTCGTCTCATACTTCATTAATTATGATGATTGTGCAGCATCCAAGGATGAATCAAAGAGGTTACGCCACGCCTTGAAAATCCTTTTGGAAACAAGGAAGCAGCTAAATTCATCAAACGATCACACAACTTGGATTACAGCTGCTCTTCTGCAGTTTGCACCTGATGATCTTTATCAATTTTCTACGCCACCTTTAAATACTAGCCTACTGCAAAGTCCAGTGGCATTACTTGACACAGTTGAAAAAGAAGCAATTGATTTGGAACATCCTACAGAGGAGCACTTGTTTAGAAATGACCGCTGGGAGCATTACCAACTTGAATTTGAACTTATACCGCCAAAAAATTCAGAAGCGATTACAAATATTAACTCTACTGTTGTACCAAGTCCATTTGTCTCTGAGATAGGTCCAGAGAATGCAACCAATCCTTTCCAGACTAGAAAGTGCATACATCATAGAAGGCATTCTTCTAGTCACTCACAAAAACTGCAGGTCATCTTTGAAAATGTTAGTGGAATTCCAGAAAATAATCATCTCCATGCGCATAGTCTGGACTCTTTAGCGGATGCCAGTGAAGCTGGGCAAAGGGAGCTCAAACTAATGAGTCTGGGAAATACAGAACAGATATGGCAAAAAGTACTAGAAAAAGTTCAATCTTCTCATCTCAAGGAGTTACTGCAAGGAAGAGGAAAGTTATCATCTGTCTTTGTGTCCAAAGGTATGCATCTTCTTTGTTCATCTGAATTTCCTATTGCCTCTACATTTCTAATCATGGTCATGTAATTTAAAAGTGATGTATTATCATGATTTTAAAGGGTATGAATGTGTGCTAATGCCTAAGATTTTTAAAATTTACTGTCCATCTGATGTCCTGTTTCTTCAGTGATTGAGAGATTGTGTAATGACTTCCCATCTTACGATATATAATTTCTTCTGTCCAGCCAATCTTTAAGCAAAGGGCCAAGGTTAAATCGGCCCACCAGATGCCTTATTAGTACTTTTATTATTTAATGTTACTGTAAGAGTATGGTAATATATGCTTATATGCTGTTTGATTTCTTATAGGTTTTAAGGCAGTTATTCAATCCAACGAATATACATATCTAAATTCAAACTGTGCCAAACCTAGATGTGTCCCTCTGGTTTCAAAATACCTTCTGGAAACATACTTCCAACGAGCACTTGGTAGCACAACTGTTATTTCTGTAGACAATCTACTCGTATGTTTTTCTTTCCTAGTCTTCCTGATTATGGACTGGAAGATTGTAGCACTTGTTTCCTATATTCCTTGAAAGAAATCAGCACTTGTCACTTTGTGCTCATAGATTTGCATTAGAGAATGCCAAATTAGAGCCCAACTTCGTTTAACAGTTGAGATATATTAATTTCTTACTAGGGTTGTTACAGCAATGCATTTTCTATCTGGAGACAGCTTCTGAGATGGGCATGACGACCAGGAAAGTGAGGTTAAATGAGAAAGGATTTCCCTTCTTTGAATACATAGTTTGTAACTATCTACTAACCAACGAGAAAAATAAAATAATCTCTCTTATGTTCACCAAAACACAGTAGAGCGTATCCATAGTTATCAAATCTGATGAATTTGGTTCCAATCCAGCTGGACCCAGGTCCAGCTCGATTTGTCTGATTCAATCTGGCCTTTTCAATTCCTATAGAAATTTTAGGAATTCGAAGGAATTGATTTTTTTTAATCTGGTAACTATGGTATGCTCTACTAATATATGAAATCTGTCCCTTTCTTCAGTTTGTAACTTCGTAACAAGTACTAGTAGTTGGTGGCCTTGTTTATGCATTTCTTCAATGAAAGTTTAATTAAATTGGCTCTCAAACAATCCATAGGAGACATCTCCTTTGACCCGTTCGCCCTAAGTTGGCATTAGCAAAGGATAAAGTTAGAAATGCACTCACATGAAGAGGGATCTTAGCACATTTGAGTCTTTGTATTGTGTGTTGTTTAATTTCTCTAACGGAAACATCACTAACATCTGGTACTTTTTCATGACAGCAAGTGCTGTGGTTCACCTAAAGTTTAAATATAGGCATGACAAAGAACAAGCTGAAAGGTCAGAAACAAGCTTGTCCAATGCATTCAATGAGGTCCTTGGTTTCCCTGTTGAAGTGAAAATAAGACTGCGACATGATACTGCAGATGAGGATGAAAATTCAGAGAGCAGTGCTGATGATTTTAGCAAGAATCAGGAAGGCATGCCCCATAGTGAGGAAAAGAAAATCTTGACGTCCAAAGCTGTAAGAAGACAGAATACAAGAGCAATCAAAATTTGGCCACGCTACCGAAGGAGAAATAGAATTGCTGGTATGCTTGACAAAATACGTGGACCTTCTGAGCCTGATACAAATACACTCCAAGTTAGTTCAGAGGATGATGAAATATTTGAAAAATGCAGCATTGATCAAGACAACTTAAACAGAAAAGATATACCTAAAATAGAGGAGCAATTCAATGATGTCCATCCACACACAGACGACTTGGAGCA
Source organism: Sequoiadendron giganteum (assembly GCA_007115665.2). Classification (NCBI taxonomy): domain Eukaryota; kingdom Viridiplantae; phylum Streptophyta; class Pinopsida; order Cupressales; family Cupressaceae; genus Sequoiadendron; species Sequoiadendron giganteum. The sequence continues at coordinate 626,966,815 of CM021105.1, read as the reverse complement.
AAGGTCTTTCGCATCAATAGGCATAAATTCAACTACCTTTGAACAGGCTGAAGGAAGCATTGATGCCTACAGCCAAGACTTGCTTTTTGATCATGTCAGCTCAGGACGAAGGCATAGCAGTGGGAGAAGAATCAAATTGGACATGAGCTTCAAGGAAGCCAAGAAAGCAGGCTCTTATCCAATACTAACAAACATGTGAGCATTAATTGTTGTCTTTGACCTTTGTTGCTGTTTCTGTAAAGCACTGGTTTCCTTCTGCTTAGATGCCAAGATTAAGGGACATTTAATTTTTTTTATTTTACATGGTAAAACAGCCAATAGATCATATTAATTTAGCAAGAAAGAAAGAAAATAAGAGAACTTCAAAGGTGTATTATCAACTTCAAGGAAGTCAGCATGGACTTTCTTCAGCTTATATTCAGGTTAAGTCGATCTCATCAAATTTGCCCCACACTTCCATCTTACAGTTCTTACACTTTGGGGTATCAGCCCAGGTTGCCTTGGCTTGCATCCAACATCGGCCTTCATACTTCTCATGGCATGTCCAAGGAGTACCTAGACATATACACCACCCTATTTTATATAGTCTTCCCATGTATGTCTGGGATCTGTTCTAACAAGGTTACCCAGGGATGTATCTAAACTTATCTTGCGAGGACAGCAGGACACCTACAAAGTCATCTACTACCAAGCTTTGTCCTTCACAATTCTCTATGTCCGCAGGCATCTATTCATTCATCCAATCTAATCTTATATAATTCTTATGTCCTAACTGAAAGGCATCTATTCCACTAAGGTCACCTATACTTACACCTACCCTTGTCCCTTATAGTTCTCATGCCACATCCCCAGAATTGTCCCTTATAGTTCTCATGCCACATCCCCAGAACATTCTAATCCATTAAAGTTGTCTAAACATGCACCCAAGCTTAACCTTATAGTTCTCCTGGAAGAGAAAGGCCAGCTTTCATCTTATAACTTTTATCAAGCAATCAAAATGACACATCTTTGTTATAACCTCTTACCACTTTGGCATGTAACCCTTTTACCCTGATAATAGGTTCAACAGAGACACCTGAAACATCTGAAATTAAGCATGATATGCAGTCAGATCCAGAAGCACTGAGCAAAGCCATGGGATCAAACCACTCCCCAAATTTCTTTATACTTGGCCTTCCCCAGAAATAGGAGTATTCAGTTGTAAGAACAATATGACTCATCATCACCAAACTATGCATAAAACCAAGATTTTTACTGATCATATTAAGTTCTGGCCATTTGGGTATGCAGGGCAGGTCATTCAAAGCACAGATCTCCTTTCTACAGGAATGAAGTCCACGTAAGTAAATTACCTTACAACACATCAGTTCCCTTTACTGCAGATTTCATATGTGAGTAATCAATTGATGCTTCATACTCTACTGATATACTTGGGTTGCTTAGAACAGGTCAAGCAACACAAGTGGAAGCAGAGGAGCAGCAAATTCCTGCTGAAGTTTGCTCCATGTACAGATTCATCTATTGCAATCAATGCAAGTTTATTGAAGAAGGGAACAGCTTTATAAATTACAAACCGAAAATTTTCTACCAGTCAATGTTGAAGCCCGTGCAGCTTACAATGAGAGAAGTTAATGAATGTTATCTCATCTCTTTCTATATAAATACCATTGTATTGACCATAAGTTGAAAGTATAGAATACAATACCTTAGGATTTTCTGAGATAGATTGTTTAAGTTGATATTATTATGTACTTGCTGGAACCTGGAACATCACTGTTTATTATTATATAAAAATGATAGTGTGATTATTAATTGTTATGAGAATGATTACAAAAAGACCCTGTTTTAGATGAAGCAGGGAGGTTACAATGATCCCCCAATCTATAAACCCTCATTCAACCTGTCATTCAAAACTGCATTCATGAAGTATTGTCTGCAAACCTCAATAAACAGTGTCATTTGATTAATGAACTTCTAAATGCTTTTTTAATTGTTAAGGAGAAAATTGTATAGTTTGTATTTCTTCTCTTTGTTTTAGCTTCACTTTAATTTTATTGAAAGTTGGTATATAATTTAAGTCATTTTATATGTATTCATTTTTACAGATGCATTTTTACCATTAGATTTATATGTTCCTCATTTGAGATCAAATTTGTGATTTGTGTCAGTGGCATGATTTGTAAAAATGACCTCAAAATTTATAGTTTTCAAATTCAAATTCCTCATATTTATATGTTTCTAATCAGATTTGTATCTGTCTCATTTGTGTGATTTGTAAAAATGATTCCAAAACTTATAGTTTTTAAATAAGATTTAACGTTGACCTACCTCTTCCAATTAGTTGGAAAGTACAAAACGTTTTTTTCTTATTTGAAGTTTATTTAAGAACTAACCCTAATTCACTTTTTTATCATCATAGTCTAGAATTCACAAGAGAATCTCATAGCTATAATCATTAAAGCATTAAATCCAGTACATGTTTGCTTGTTGCCCTCAATTTCTCAGGAGTTTGATCAAAGTGAGACATTTCCCTCTCATTACCAAACTCTCATATACACAACCAATTTTTTATGCAAAAATAGATACATACATTCAAAGTGGATTAAAAGTGAACATTAGAAATTTTAGAAATTGATACATTAAAATAGACAGCAAATTTACAAATTCAGAGATGTTTATATTTTCATTTCTATTTTTTCTTGTATATCAACCAAAATCAAATACAATTAATTGTCACATAATATTTATTTTAATTTTTTAATTAAATAAATTTTATTAATTTAATTTATGTAAATACTTAATACTTTACTTCAATTAATTATAAATACCAACTATTTAACTCTTAAATAATTATTTGATTATTATTTATTTTACTCTATAACTTTTCCATTTAAAAGGGATTTTATTCTCCCTTTCAAATATACTATATTAATAAAAAACATGATTCAATATTTACAATAACTTAAAAAAGAGCTTAAACTATAAAATATAAAAAATATTTATATCTTATTATCATTACTTTATATATCCATTTCTTGCTATTATTATAATAACTATTTAATTTATAGACAAGTGCTCATTGAACAATGGAGTGGGTGATGAAGGAAAACCTAGTGGCGACGAAGAGGAGGCAAAACCTAGTGGCAAAGGTGAGGATCTTTGCAATGGCATCAAGGAGGGTGTTTCCTGCTACGACAACAACGATGATGGTGATGATGATGATGATGATGATGATGATGATGATGATGATGATGAAGGGGGCAAGTTTGAAGAAATTGAGTTGGATTTTTGGGGGAATGAGTGGGTCGAGGAGGAGGACGAATTTCTCCTTGACATTCTGTTGGAATCCTGTCTGAAATCCCAGAGGTGTGTGAGTGGTTTGAAGGAAAGATCTGATGTTGCTTTGCATAAGGTGGAGAGGAAGGAGCAAATGATTGCTAAATCTTGGTGCTTTGGATCTAGGTCGCTTGACCTTGGGCTTTCCCTTAGGCAGAGAATTCTTCTTCCCCCTCCCATCTTGGTGGAGTTTTGTGTAAAGGCTTCCCCCTTTGGGAATGAGGTGTTTTTCAAGTAGCCCCCCTCTCCCACTTTGCATGTGGGGCTTAGCTTGGATGGCAATCTAGTTGTGTCTCCAACTTCTTTATCTGAAGATCTAAACAATGTTCAAACGCCTATGTTGGATCTTAGCTCTGGGTTTGGTTTGGTGAACCTTCCTTTGTCCTCTCACATCTTTGTAGAGTTAGATGTTACAACTTCCCCTATTGGTTTGGATGTTGTTAAGAAGGGACCCCTCCCTACGTGTGAGGGGATTCCTTGTGATGGGTCATTGGATGTTGCCACTCTTGTCCAAGTTGAGGTGTAGGGAACCCTTATGGTCTCCCACCAGTCATTTTGGATTCCTAATGTTGTGGTGGAAAAATCTATTATTGCTATGGGAAATGCTCTTATTGGGAGGTTCTCAAGCCCTCATCCAAATATTGACTCTATTCGCAACTAGGCTTTGGTTAATTGGAAGGCTTTTGGTTTGTTGCAGGTGGCTACAATGCCTAAAGGTTTTTTTCCTTTTCTCCTTCCAACACCTTGAGTAGAGTAAGGGTGCCTTACTTGGTGGGCCTTGGTTCTTTGGAAAATCTATCCTCCTTTTGAAAATTTTGACTATTGGGTTTGTTGCTTCCAAGGAAAGCTTCGGTTGTGCCCCCAGTGCCCCTATTTGGGTAAGACTCCCAACACTTCCTTTTGAATTTTGGGATAAAAAAATATTTCAAGGTATTGGTAATAGTCTTGGTTCAGTCTTAGTCGTAGACAAGATCATGAAAGACATGAAATGCTTAGTTTATGTAAGATTTTGTATATGTGTTGAATTTGGTAAGCTTCTACCAAATAAAGTTAAGATTCATTCCAAGTTGGGTGTTTGGGAGTAGAGTATCTTCTTTGATTCTTCCTCTTTGGTGTGCTCTCATTGCCTTAGAGTTGGTCACTTTTCCCGCTCTTTCCAGGTCTTCAATCCCTTGAAGACTTGTTTGTTGGGAAGGCTTCAGGTTCCTTTGCTGATAATCCCACTGAAAAAGATAGACTTGGTGAACCCCTTGGCTAGGGAGTTGGATGTGAAAGATCTTGTCGATGTCCTAAGGGGAAGCCCCCTCAAGGATATTTTTTTTCTTGCTCTCATGGATGAGATTGATTCTTCTAAGAATCTTGGATTGGCCCATTTAAATCAAGCTCTCCTTATGAGCTCTTTGGTTAGACACAACTTCAAACCTCCTTGATCGGTGAGGCTCTTTCTTTTGGTGTGGCCTCTCTCATCTTCTGACATGTTTTTCTCCTAGTTGTTTGGTGGTTAGGTGTTGGTTGACTATTTTCTGTTTTACTGCAATGTTTTCGTTGTTTCTTTGCTTTTTGTAAGGGTTCCAGGTGCCCTTCAAAACATGTTTCTACTATTGTATTTCATTGGCAAAGTTTGATCCTTTAGTGTTTGGTTGTGTTCCATTTTTTCACTTTGTACAAGGTTTTGGGCTCTTTCAAAACCCTACTTACCTTATAAAAATCTATTTAATTTATAGTAACTATTATATTTATAATATTTATTATAATAATAATTTTAATTGCTATTTTATATTTTAAATATTAATATTTTATTAACTATTGATAATATATTATAATATATATTTTTAAGATTTAATATTTACTAATCATAATAAATCCATTGGTTTTAATAATTCACAATTTAAAATATTGTTAATTTTTCAAATATTATATTACATGTTTATTTTAATAAGTATAATCTTATAATATAATAATATTTATCATAATTATAATCTTTATAATAATATAATAAGTTTTTAAATAATCATATAATATTTTTAATATTTTTTAAAAATTATTGGTTTCAATTTTTTATTGGGTCCTCTTTTTTCATGACTTATTTTTTATGTCATTTCATAGTTTATTCTCTTTCTCTTAATGGTGGATTGTCAAATGTGATTCAAAATGTTGATTCAAAAAATTCTATTCAATTACAACAAAAAAATATTTTGATACATTATAAAAAATTTATGTCAAACAAAATATTAAAGAAAAAATAGCTACCAACTTATGAAGCACTTTCCATCAAACTAGGAGGTAGTGGTGGATCATCTCAAGAATATAGTTAGCCCAAGAAATGACTCACTCAAGAGAGGATCAAGTACGAATTAACCAACTTAAGCATCCTACATTGCAAGATGCATAATAGGAACCAAAGCATGATGGTACAAGTGCCAACACCACCCTAAGCAAGAGAAAGTTGTCTGAAAGGTGTAGTGTTCATCTTGCCACACGATGAAATCCAACCATTTTGTTGATGATGAAGAGAAAATTGAATGTGGGTTTTTGAATGATTCCTTTGACAAGATACATGAGGCAATACGCCTTGTGGTGGGTTGTTGAATGAGATTTCACTCATAGTGCATGATACTCTCCCCCAATGATCAAGAAGATCTTAGAGGTGTCAAAACTTGAGAGCCACCTTTTTAGCCTATGCTTGGATATAGAAGTAAGCAAAGATGAGATCATGAACTTATCATGAAGAGGAAAATGAATAGAAATATCGTCCTTCTTGAAAATGGCATCCCTTAGACTTTAAGAGATGACATAAAATAGTGGCTTTGAAGAAATTCCATATGTTGCAATGTAAGGTCATTGTACTTGTGGATGTAAATCTTAACTAAGATAAACATGATTGTAATAAGAAATTTATAACAATGTAATTAGCTAAATCAAGTTACATTCCCAAGGAAATTCTTCCAAGGCTAAACTAAGCATCCATTAAAACTAACATATTAAATCATGAAAGCTTAGAAAACACCTATTCTAATCCATTGAAACTTATCCTATTGGGGGAGTGGTGTCACATTGATGTGGAATGGCGACCCTTTCCCAATCCCGTGGATAAATGAGCCTATTCTGATCGATTCTATTGAAGAGAATCGACGAAACCATTGATAGATGTGTATGAAAACATGATTTAAAGCTAAATTAACATGATGCAAACTATTTTAACATGATTTATGCTAAGATGATCGATATGGGTGTATGCAAAGCTAATCTAGATGGAGTTTAAGCTAAAAAATTCAAACCCTAATTAAAAGATAAGCTAAATGGATGCATCTATGTTACCATGGAAGCCATTAATGGAAGCTAAGCTAATGATACAAGTAAATTAAGCTAAAATGATGCTAAATAAGTGCTAAATATGAGTGCAAGATGCAAGCGATTTTAATAACATGAGTTTTCTCTTAAAAGGTAGATGGATGAGTTTCAAAAACATAAGTTTTCTATTAAAAATATGGATCCATTTGTCTCCAAATAGTGACCTATTTATAGGAAAGAAAATGAGAAATGAAGGGTTAATATTAAAAAGGTTAATCAATGGTCAAAAATGGAGGAGAGATGAAACATGGATCATGGATTCTCATCAATGATCACATGGATCAATTAAAGAATCAAGGGTTCATATTCTTCCAAACAAACACACATTCAAAACTTGCACAAGAAATCATGATCACATGGATCAATTAAAGAATCAAGGGTTCATATTAATCCAAACAAACACACATTCAAAACTTGCACAAGAAGTCTTGTTAGTTTACTTGCACAAGAAGTCTTGTTAGTTAACTTGCACAAGAAGTCTTGTAAGTTTGTTATGAGGGAGGATATTCCCTTTTTCAAATGAGTGAAGACAAAAAATATTCTTTGGAATATTCTCATGGGTGAGGAAAATTACATATTTAGCAAATTAAAACAAAGTTTAATGTGCAAAAGGGGAAGGAATATTCTATGGGAATATTCCTTTTGGAGGAATGTGCAAAGGAGAAATATTCCCTTGCAAGTGGGGGAGATTAGATTTATTAGTAGTTTGATAATTAAATAAAGTTTTAATTATACAAATTAGGAGAATTAAATAATATTCATTAAATAAACGATTTAATGAAAAAGGGGAAAGTGTTATGATATTTAATTAAATAACTTAGGGTTATTTGATTAAATAAGAGGACTCGGGGATTTAAATTAAATAACTTGAGGTATTTAATTTAATAAGACAAAGTGTTAGTAAGAAAGGGGGTGAATTAACCCAATTAGATTAATTAGATTAATAGATGAAAATGATGTATTTAATTAAATAACTAGGTTAATTTAATCAAACAAACGAAGAGAAGATGAAATTTAGGAGGAAATGATGTTAATATATCGGATTCAAGTGTGTGATACCATTCAAGACATTTTTAAGTGTCTACATTTTACCCCTCTTTGAAGCAATGTACCCGTTGTATTGGTTCAAAGACTGATGCTAATGACGATGCAAAAATGGATATTGATGATCTCTTTGAGATGTTAATAGCTAAGCCAAAGTTGATTGATCTAATTGATTGACTGATAATATTGTTGAAGATTCACAACAATGCACTTGGATAGTGTTGTCAAGATATGAACAACACAAGGATTGATAGGGATAAATAATCCCAATGATGATTGCTTTGATAAATTGATCAAGATTTGCTAGTGAACCACCAAAAAATGTAACACTAAGAGGGAAAGAGGATTCCCCTTTACTAGGCCCCTTAGGGTTTTTCACCTAGGGTCACTTGGTTTGGGAATGTCTCTCTTTCCGCTTGGTGGTTACGGTGTTCTTGGCAGTTGAACTCAAAGGAAGGGTTGATTGATGAAGGTTGTGTTGTGTGTGAGAAGTGTGGTTGAAAACTGAAATGAAATGATGCTAATCTAATCTATGAAATATAAACAAAGTAAATGTAAACTAAATGCAAGCTAAACTATATGCCCTAAATGTATGCAAACGAAAAGGAAACTGGAAAGTTAAGAGTTTGTGCACCTGAGAAATGGAACTTGCAGATGAGGAGCCCTAGAATATTTTGGAAATTTATTGAAATCAACAAAAGGACACTTATGCCAAGTTGGATGACCTAGTCCTCCTGTTAGGAGATTTTGACAAACTGGGTTTCGGGGAAAAGGGTATCCAAAAAAGCTAAAACCCTTTTTTAGGCTCGATACAGGGACAAGGTCGCCAATGATGGTGACCTAGTCCTCCCGGTACTTTTTGAAGCTTGAAGGAATGATTATGTGGGTCCCAACTGGTACTTTCCTTCTCTGCAGCAGCTCATGTCCGGATCTCCCGAAAATGACTTGTAGCTTGCCCTTTTGCTCCTCCTAGGGTTTGATGCCTTGATGTGACTTGAATGGAATGATTGTAATTTCTCCAACACTTTGTACCTTTCTAAATTTGTACACACTTGAAAAACACATGCAAAGACCAAGGAAATGTTGGGGTTAGGAAATAGGGGTTTGCCTAAGTCAAACCCCTTTGATGGTAACTCAAACCCAAATGAGAAACAATGAAAGGAAAGTAAGATTGAATGATGAACTCAATAGAAACACTTACCAAAACTTTAGTTCTTGAAGTCTGCAACATGCAAGAACCAGCTCCAATGGAGGTTGCTTGTGTTGTCTTGTGCTTGATTGCTTGCTTGGGAAGCTTGAGTGCAAGAGTGCTTGTGAAAATGAATATGAGCTAAAGGGGGAGAATGAAGGTGAAAACCCTTATTTATACATACTTAACACTAATTTTCCCGAAATGCAATATGATAGGCCGACACTAGGGTTTTAGAGGAAAATTCCCGTTAGGTTTTTTATTTAATTTTGAAATTTAAGCCAAAAGGGACTAGGTTGCCCAAGGTGGTGACCTAGTCCACTTGGGCAATTTCAAGTGGTGGTTGAGAATTGAAAGGTGTTTAATAAATTTTATTAGCTTTGCCTCCCGAAACACACTTAAGTCAGGCCTAAAAGTACATTAAGGGGCAAAATTAGCATTAAAAAGGGTTAAATTAGTGATGATAAGCCTAGGAAAATATGAAAATGCATTACAACACTTTACAACACTTTATCACAAGGCTTGGAAAGAGGTAAAAAGGAGTTGTTTAGGTGAATTGTGTTGAAAGGGTCTTAGAAAAGTGGGAAGATGTGCAACAAAATTTCACCACACCTTAGTAAAACACCGTTAGATTGTTGTTGAATTGCAAGCTTTCAAGATTGAATCAAGGCAAAACAGGCCAAAATCCAAGGGAAATAGCCAAAATGAGTGAAAAAGTGTCAAAGACTACACTTTTTGGCGACATAGCTAGCAAGGCTAGGAAAAAAAATCATTAGATGATTTTATATCGATATGATTGAAAGATGGTTGGTTTCCCCCTTGAGAGATTGATCAGAGAATAAAGTGTTCCAATCGGGCTCATGATAGGTGAAAATCAAACTTATTCTTGAGATGCTGATATTTTAGGTTGCTTTTGAGTTGAAGAGCTGCAAATTTTTAGATTGTTGAGTTGAAGATGATATAGATGCCCCATTGTGCCCTAGTAGAAGAGGGATTGTTGTCATGCTAGCTCAGATATTGATGTAGATAGATTTGATGATGTATAGACAGTCATCGGCCATGGGTAGCCTCATGTATATTTTGATATATCACACATATTCGCTACTTGGATAGAAATGTTAGTAAAGGTAGAAGAATAAGATGGATGGATTAACCATTTTTTTGAGATTGATTCAAAATTCCAACGAGTCTATGATCCACCGAGACTTTATTAGATTATGATGATGATGTTTTTGTTGACTGTAATGATACCAGGTTAGTGTGGAAAGAAGATAGAAGAAATAAGAATAATTGACCATTGATTTTGAAGATTGATTCAATAATTCCAACAAGCCTATGATCCATTGAGACTTTATCAGATATGGTGATGAGAGATGATGATGATGTTTTTCTCATATCTTGGGATTAGGATTTTTTTCAGTCCTTATTTTTGATATAACAATAGACACGATGCATCAAGGTATCGATAACCAGGATGGTGTTGTATCTAGTGTAATGGACTTTGACTCTGCAAACATATAAGATATTTCTTGTTCACACCTTGACATATGGAAACCTCATTGGAATTTAGGTTAGAAGCTTAGGATATATCAGACCAAAGCATATGCAATAGTCAAAAATATACTCCAAACAACCCCCCTACACACAACTAAGAAAGTATGCACCAAGATTATTTTACAAGAATACCCACAAGCATAGAAAATGAAAGATAATGATCGATGCCCCATTCCTTTCTCTCTAAATCATTCAGACACCATCGAGAGGTCCTCAGAATGGGTCGATAAGATAAATCATAAGAAAATATCAAAGAGAAACAGTTAGTGTTATCTATATCTCTTGCCAATTTTAATATAGCTAAGGTGATTTCTGATGTTGATGTCCATCACAGGGAGGATGCATCCTAGGACATGTTGATCAAATTTTTTGATTAGGATGAGGTGTGTGGTAAGCTATTAATACAAACTCCATTGACTTGTTTACCTATGATCTAGACTTTAGATTTTGACACTTAGGTTCTCACTTTACGACTTGTGACACTTGCTTTCAACTTGTTTTACCAAAGGTTGAAGGCATTGATTTGATTTAGCATGGGTGAAGTTTTATTGCGGGTGAAAGCAAAATGGGATGGATTGTTTTTGGTTTTTGGGAATATTTCAATGTTTTTGATATTTCAAAAATGTTTTGAGGCTGTTTTTGGTCTTTTGAGAGTTTATGTGAATGTTTTTGGTTTTCGGTTATTTGAGGTGTTTTAGGGTTTTCTAAGTTTTTAAATGTTTTTGGTTTTTCTATTTTTTCAAATGTTTTGGGGGTATTTTGAGTTTTCAGTGATCTATTTTGGGATTTTGTTGAAAACATTCAATCTAGGATTGATTGATCTGATAGATGGATTGATGATGATAACATTGTTGAGGATACACAACAATGCAAGGATAGTGGTAAGAAACACAAGGATTGGGAAGGATATCCTGAGATGATGATGGATTGATTGGATTTGATTGATCAAGATTTTGAAGCTCGATTTGGAAAAAAAAAATCTATTGAAATTATTTGATGTGACATTGAAGTGCAAGGTAGATTCAACTAATATTGATTGTTTGGATCGATGTTTGATAAAGGATAAAGATTGATAAGGAACATCTTCTCGTCAAAATGTGCCATGGGCTGGTGATTTGGATTTCTTCTTATGAATGATTTGACCAATTTGATTTAATGTTAGAATTTTTTTAGATCACAACAGGAGTTATAGGATATAGCTCAAGATTTATTCCCGAAGAAAGATGTAAGTATCTACATCCAGTGTCTAACAATGTATAGAATGATATGGGTGGATGCATGGATAAATGAATGGATTGATGGATGGGTATATAGAGGATGCCAAGGATTATCTTGTGATAGGATAATATGTTTGGATAGAGTATGCCTCTTTGGAAAATGTCTCATGGCTCAGATAATGCTGGTTGGGATATGACCAATGATAGTGACCCATGTCAAGATGTTTACCATAAGAAAGTGTGAAGTACATACCAAACCTTTTCCAATATCAAGATAAGTTAGATTAGATGAAAATGGATTGGATAATGAAGGGTTCTTGGATTTATTATGGATAATATGGATGGAATGCAAGATTTATTATGGATGGGATGAGATGTTTCCACTTGAAATGGTGCACATAGATGCTCAATTCTACTCATGATGCTTTTTTTCCAGGTTTTCATCATGGTACTTGTCCAAAGTGCCACCAAAGTGGTTTTCACTAAAGGACAATTTTTCTCTTGACTATTTTCTTGATTTTTTGATTTCTTGAAACTTTATGCTCATGTTGAACCACTTGGCGGTGTTGATGTAGACGTTGCTGGTGCTGATATATATTTTTTTGTCATGATGTGCCAACGATATACTACTTGGAGGAGTTGTTTTGTTAGGATACATGCACTTGAATGCAACCCTTGGATTCTCTTATCTGCTTTGTCAATATTGAAGTTAACCTTACCTAAATGCACACATCGCAATAGAGTGCCCTTAGAGTCCTTATGATAAAGAGTTTCTACCAATACATGGCCAATATGAGAGTTGGATACCATGAATTTTGAAGTGGATGGTGGAATGCATTGAGGGATATGAGATGCAAATGGATTGGTTGACAGTTTAGAATCTTTTATTCTCCAAACTTGGGATGATGAGCAATGATGGGTGGACATGGAGATTCGATTGGGACCAACTTCTTGATATACCTTGTACGTCACTCTTGAAGCTTTATTTTGTAGCAATGGACAATTTTGATGGATGAACTTCTTTTTTTAATTTTGCCCCATAGTTTCTTTGATTAATGGAGTTTGATAGGGATGATTTTCTTTATTTTTCTTGGTGTCCATTTGAATTTTTCTCGCCAATTCCTTTTCTTCAATAATTTTCTCTTTTCTTTGATATAGACCTCTTTCTTATGGTTGGTCCCAATTAGGAGTGGAAAGATGCGTGGACGATGATTCATGAGATGAATGGTTGTAGTGTTGGTGGCTATTTCATCATAAGGAATCTTCATGCTCCCCGTGTTGGTGTTTGCACTAGATAAAGTTTCCCCCAGTACTATGGGAGTATTATTGACATGCTTTGATTATGTTGTTGATAAACCATTTCCTCATTGTTCAAGATTTTTTAGCTTTGTTGATTTTCAATAATGCTTGATATCCTCATACTCACTTTATTCAATCTGTGTGGAGGATGTGTATGATTTTGATGCTTCTTCAAAAGGTGTTGATGCTTTACAATCCATATAGGAGTCTTCCTCATGATCCATTTTTGTTTGATCTTCAAAGGATGTTTCTAATTCACCATCCATGTAGAGGTCTCCTTCATGATCAATTTTTGATATGTCTATGGATTCTGCTATGCCTTGATCATGTGTAAAGATATTAAGAGTAGGAGACTCTTGTTCCTTGGTAATGACATCAAGAGTATGAGACTCTTGTTTTGGATGAAGATCATCTACATTTTCATTAGGAGTAAGCATCTCATGGGTAGATGAAGGAGTATGTGATATATGGATATGATCATTATTTGTGACATCTTGTATAGATTTGAGAATACCCATTAGATCATGGTAGTATCTTGGAGATATGGATCCTTGATCTTGATTAATTTTGGAATTGTTTTCGACGTGCTATGGATCAAGCTCTTGACATGAGTCAATTTTAAAGGATGGATTGCTTACAAAGGGTTCTTGGATGTCTTTATTAGGCATGGGAAGTGGCTCAATATCATCTTGATTTTTGAGTGGATTTGGATCAAATGTTGAGTTGAGGATTCCTTCTATATCTACAACCATGAGGTCAAAGGATGTCAATATGTCTTGGAAAGGACCATTACTAGAATTTGGTGAAAGATAATGATCATTCTTTGGAATAAATTATTGAGATATGTCCTCTAACTTGTTAGGTGATGTCGAGATATTTTCGGCATGATCATTGGTGAATGGATCTTGAATTATGTCCTCAAAAATGGTGGTGGGGATATTGTCAATGTTTTCAATCATAGGATCAAATGATGTTAAGGCTTCTTGAAATGGATCCTTGTTGGATATTGTTAATGGGTTTGGATCATTGTTTTCAAAAATTGTGGTGGAAAGATTGTCACTGCTATTATTAGTGGTTGAATCTTGATCATTGTCCTCAACAATTATTTTTCCTTGATCAAGAAGGTCTTGGATGAGATCTTTGAGTTTGATGCAATCTGATGTGTCATGACCTTTTGTTCTATGGTATTCACAATAATCATCATCATCATCCCATGGGAACTTGATGCTAGGTTCACCCCCATTTAATGATTTTGGAAGATTGACAAGTTTAGCATGGACTAACATGTTTAATGTTGATTCAATTGGCTCCCCCAAAGGAGTTTATTCACATTTGGTGATGGTATTGTTATCTTGTGAAGCTTGTTCTGGTTGTGTTTGATCTTGTTGTGATTGATCGTTTTGTTGTAGGGATAGATCTTGTTGTTGGTGTTGTCCTTCTTGATATCCAATGTCTTGATGTTGGAAATGCGGTTGTTGATGTTGTGGATACAAATCAATGTTTTTGATTATTTCGAAAAAGAGTGTATTGATTTGAAGGTGGAAATGTTTCTTGGTGATATGAATCAACGAATTTGGTAAGTGTAGCAATTTTATTTCACACAATTTGATCTTGATTTTGATTTTGATTTTGATACCCTTGATATAGTTGATTTGGTTGTTGGTTAAGCATATTTGGAATACACACTTATGGTATTTGTATGGGATCATGCACAAATTGATTTTGGACAATGTTATGATTTGGGATGATGTTTAGATTTTGCATTACATGTTGGCATTGAACATTGTTATTGTTGGGAAACACATTGATTTGATTTAGGTAACCTTGATTTTGCATGGTGTTACCTTGATTTGGATTAATACATTGATTTGTCAATATATTATTTGGATTTTGAACAACATTGGTGTGGCTTGCAAACTTATCTATCCCATAGTTCACCAAGTGTGGATTTGATATGCTCATGTTTGGTAAGTTAGTATCTGGTATACTCACATTTGGAATGTATTGATTTGATGGGATAATGTTGTTTTGTTGAAGACTCATGTATTGATCATTTGGTTGATAGATTTGTAGGTTTTGACTTTGATTTAAATCTACCATAGGGAAAGGTGTTCCAAAATTTAGATTGGGCATACTCACATTTGTTGTAGCATTGAGGTTTGTAGGATATAATGATCCCATGTGTGAATTGTATAAATGTGAGTTTTGATAATCAATTAGTATAGTAAGGTTTTGATAGTTTGGTTGATTTAGATCACTCATGATATATGAATCAAGTTTATATTCCATGTTTTTCTTGTGTTTTGATCTCGTTGCAAAAATGAAACTCTAAGGTGTTTTGGACCAATTATGTGAGTGAATGATGAAAAGGGTAAGTGATATGGGGGATGAATTTTGCAAACGTTTTGGGAAAACACTTTTGACTATAGGTTTTATTGTTTGATGTTTGGATAAAGGATGTTAATGGATTTGTGAATCTTTATGGTAGACTTGTGTCCTTCAAGATAAACTAGTCCAAAAAATGATAACTAACTTAACTCAATGCATGGAAAAGGATTTATTTCACATATACAAAGTAGCTAAGTTAGGGTTTGAGTTGATAGATGTCTAAGTCCAAAGTATTGGTGTGTTCAAAAGTTTGCAAATTTTGGTGAAGTGAAGGATGAAATATGATGAGGGATGGATGAAATATTTGACCCAATGTTGACCTAGAGTGAACCTTTGTTTTACAAGACCGAGGTAATGAGAAACATGCTATAAAGTGATCAAACCCTAGGGACTCAATGATTAAGGATAAGTTCTTGTGAAATGTGTAGATTTGGTTCATCCATGAAATAGCATAGAAAATGTCTCCTTATTGATCTATCTCGGTTGCGGTGATTCCTTATGATATGTATCCAAATATACTTTGGACCATGATGTCTAAGTTTGAAATTTAGGAATGAGGACCTTCTTTTGGGGATCTTGATTTTACATGAGATCATTTAGAGAAGCACAAGATCATGAAAAGAGGATATTTATTGCCATGCAGGAAGTGGTAATATGGGCCTTCTAGCCACAATATCAATGTTTTCCTCTTGTTCATCTAAGATTTTTGTTGTGTTTCTCCACTAGTTTGGTGTTTCCTTCATTTCAAAAGTGAAGCTTCTCAAACTACTAATTATATCTTCTTTTTATCCTTCTATTAGTTCAAAGTTTGGTTGAATGATAGCAAGCGTAAGGTTTGGTTGTTCAACCAGAGTGATCAGATGCTAAATGGTCATGTGGGGTTCAATTTGTCAATTTATCTTGCTTAAATGAGTTTATTTTTACCACAAAAACTTGTATTTCTTAAGTTCAAACTAAATGTGTATGTCAAAAACATCATTCATCTCACAAAGTCCATTTTGTGAAAAGGATGAAGTTAAGGGCATAGTTACATAGGTTTACTTTGGGAAGTATGGATTGAGATGTAAACCAAAATATTTAGAAGTCTCTAAGAATAAATCCTTAGGAAAAACATTAATATTAAGGTTTTGTCAAAGGGTATCCATACTCAGACCAAAGGGTTTGAAATTTTGAAAGACTTGTTGATATTTTTTTGAAATTGTTTTGGAACCAAGCAAGTGTTAAACTGACTCTCAAGCATTTACAATCCTAGATAGAGCGAGTATGTATTTCTTAGTAAGCTTACCAACCATTAGAAGAGATGATTAATCCATGAAGATAAAGTTGACAAATAGGTTATATCAAGGAAATGTAACTTCTTGACACACCAAGTAAAGGAGTCCCTTCCCTATTTGCTTTATTGCCTCAATCAAAAACCATACATGGTAAGTAGCTTCTTGGAGCGGTGCTACTCCAGTGCACTACCTTAAAATATTTTTTGACAATTGGAATTGGTTAGCCACTAAAAACACTGATTTTAATGACCATATTTGGGATAAACTGGTGTCATACACATAGCGATTCACTCAATTAAGAGGCCTCTCAGCCCTTCAGGCCCTTCTAAAAGCAACACATGTTTGAAGTGTAAAATTTTTTTTGTCACCCAAGATTGCCAAAAGGTGCAAGGGGAGAGGATAAGTGCTTCTAAGAAGAAAATGTATACTTGTGTGTTTCTCTTCACCCAAGATCACATGGAGCGCAGAGGGATTGGATACACACAACAAGCATACTTAAGCAAGTCAAACACATGTTCATTTTAATCCATCATAGAAAAATGATTTCCTTTTAAGAACCAATTTTAAGTGTGGAAGTTGTATTATTTAATTTTAAATCAACAAAAAAAATGATGTGAAGGTTCAACTTTAACCAATTTGAACATTCTTTTTAAAGCCCAAAAGAAATCTAGTTTGGTCCTAAAACGTGAAATAAAGCATCATAAATGGGTTATAATTGCCCCATAAGTGTCGAAACACTTGTTGCAATTATAAGATTTAAACAATGATATGCTCCTTCACTTTGAATGTTAACGTCCAAACCTGCAAAACAACTTAGCCTAAAAAATCAAAACGAGAGGTCAGTGATATGTTAGCGATAAGATGAAATCAAAAAAAAAACACATGTCAAAATTTAAAGCACATGTGAGGTTTTTTGGTTCAATTTTATCCAACTTTGAAAGCTAATTTATTTTATCCTTTCACTAAGTGTTGAGAAACATTTTTAGAAAATTAGATTATAACAACAACTTGAGATAATGACAACTTTCTCAAATCTAGATCAATTTTGAAATCATAAAGTGTTTTAGAAAGCTAAACATGAGATCTTCAAAACCCAACAACCTTTTCGCAAGATTAATCATATATAATTTATTAGAAATGAAAAAAAATCATACGTTTAAGAGATTAAACCCAAAATTTAAAAAAAAAACATGATTATAATAGCAACTTGAGATGACAACAATTTTCTCAAATTTTGATCAATTTTAAAATCGTAAAGTGTTTAGAAAGCTAAAAATGTGATCTTCAAAACCCAACAACCTTTCTGCAAGATTAATCAGATAAAATTTATTAAAAATGGAAAAAAAATCATGCATTTAAGAGGTTAAACTGCGAATTTAAAAAAACACAGCAAAATTAAAAAATTGAAATCTTTTTCAATTCTTAATGAAATTGAGTGCCATAAAAAGCTACAGAAAGGTAAGACTGAGATCTAAAAAACCTAGATATTCGTTTTTCAATATTAATTCACCCAAATTTGTATGATTAAAAAAAGTGACGGGTTTCAAGCAAAATTCTAGGTGTAACCTACAAAATTCCTTCAAAAAACACTCAAAACATTAAAGTTTTCCCTCCCTCTAGTGCCAAAATGTGACCAATGGATTAGTATGGGTTGACTAAACTTGATCCATGAGGATTCAAAGTATATTCAAGCCACTAAACATTAGTCCAATAAGTTAATCCAATACAAAACTAAACTAAGCATCCATTAAAACTGACATATTAAATCATGAAAGCTTCAAAAAAACCTATTCTAATCCATTGAAACTTATCCTATTAGGGGAGTGGTGTTGTATTGATGTGGAATGGTGACCCTTTCTCAATTTCATGGATAAATGAGTCTGTTTTGATCGATTCTATTAAAGAGAATTGACAAAACCGTTGATAAATGTGTATGAAAACATGTTTTAAAACTAAATTAACATGATAGAGCTATTTTAACATGATTTATGTTAAGATGATCGATATGGGTGTATGTAAATCTAATCTCAGTGGATTTTAAGCTAAAAAAATTCAAACACTAATTAAAAGATAAGCTAAATGGATGCATCTATGTTACCATGGAAGCTGTAGAGATGGAAAATGTACAAGCTCGTCTTGGCACACCTGATCCCGATTACTAACAACGTTTCCTCTTAAATCACATTCTCAGCATTTCATCACATTCTATCTCTTAATCTAATGAATCATTATTCATTTAATTAAGTCATTCTCACCTCCTTTGATTAAATTAATCAGTTTAATTTAATTAACCCTACATTGTTGTTTAATTAAATAAATCAATTTATTTAATTAAAATCTCTAAAGTCCTCCTATTAAATTAAATAAATTAAACCTTATTTGATTTAGTCTAACACATTCCTTCTTTATTAAATAAATCAAATCATTTATTTAATGAATCATTTCCTCTCAATTTCTGACTTAAATCAATTCATAAATCTAAGTCTAAATTGTCACATCACCTAATTCTTCATTAAATTAATCAAATCCATGATTAACTTAATCCTTCTCACTAAAATCCTCTAGAGAATGTAACATGCACAATAAATCAATTACTTTGATTTATTAATTCTCCTATTTTCCCTCACAAAGCATCAAAAAGGGAATATTCCTCTTTTGAATTCAAAAAGTCCAAGTGGACTTGGTCCTTCCAACAAGGCATTAAAAGCCTCTTACATGTCCTTGACCTTGAGCCAAGTGACATTAACTTCATTCATTTTCCCTCTTCAACATGTCATTTCTCAAGTTTGAAATGCCACCTAATTGCATTTATTGGCACATTCCTCATCCAATCACATTTGGACAAGTGGCACAATGCCATTGGACTATCTTTTGTCCCACATTGCTTGCTTCCACTATCTCTTCCAAGATTTGAATCTATAAATTGGAGACTCTTCTCCTCAATCTTCATCCACAACTCATATGCAAAGTTACTCTCTCCACATTGAGAGCTAATTTTTCCAATTCCATCCAATCATCCACCATATTTGAGATTTTGCAACAAGGTTATGCTCAAATCTCTTTGAAGATTTGACCATTTCTCTCATTTAATCAAACATTGCAATTAGGAATTGGGAAAGGGCCAATTGCAACATACCATTGGCACCAATTCCCCCATGGAATCAACATGCTATTTGCTTAATTAGGATTTACATAAGTTTTCATTTCTCATTGTGTTCTTCATTTTCCTAATATAAGTTTTAGATAGATGGATTTCATGGGGAATCTCTCATGCTTGTTTCAATGTATTTGATCTAACATACTAATCATGTTTGTTGTTCATGTGCATTTGCAGGTTTAGGGGTTCACAGGTTATGAGTAGGGTTAAAATAGGGTTGGGTTTCAATTAGGGTGAGTGTTCAGTTATAGTAAGGGTTCAGTTTGGTTATGATTTTATAAATGATAAGGGTTAGCATTCAAATAAATTTAGGATTTAGGGTTCAATTAAATTTATAATTAATGCTTAATTAGGGGAAGGGTTTGGGTTAGGTTTAGGGTTAAGATAATGGTTAGGGTTAGGGTTATGATTATGGTTAGGGTTAAGATTTAGGGTTATGGCTAGGATAAGGATTTACATCATGAATAGGGTTAGGGTTAGGGTTAGGGTTAGGATTATGGTTAGGGTTATGGTTTACGATTAGGGTAAGGATTATGGTGATGATCAAGGGTATATCATGTAATTAGGGACAATGTTAGGGTTAGGGTGAGGATGATATTTTTGGGTAGGGTAAAGTTTAGGATTACATTTTGAGATAAAAGTAGAGTTTCAATATTACATAAATTAGGGTTATGGTTAGAATTAGGATTGGAGTTAGGTTCATGGTTTTGTAATAGGTTATTGTTTGGGTTTGGGTTACGACTACAAATATAAAGTATTAGGGGTACATTTATATTTAGGGAGAGTTAAGGTTGGGTTTGGTATTAGGGTTAAGGTTACTATTGGAGACATAATTATAATTGGTGTTAAAATTAGCGTTAGGATAAGATATATTATTATTTATAATTTGTGTTATGGTTGGAAGAGGGATGGAAAAAGAATATAGGGTTTCTCCCTTACCATATTCTATGCAAAAGATGGAAGACATTAAATAAATTAATATTTAATTATATAATAGTATTTTATTATATATTAACAATTTTTTCATAGTTTTATAAATAATTGTGTTTTAAAAATATTATATACTTATATAGTTAATTTTAAAATAATAAAAAAAAAATTATATAATTGAACCCTAATTGAACCAAAATGCTCACCCTAACCATAATTGAAAGTTAATCCTAGTTTTATTGTAATCCTAACCCTATATCTAGTTCTAATTCTAACTCTAACACTAACCATAATTATAACCCTATTCATAATCTTATTTGCAATAGTAACTCTAACCCTAATTGAATTGTAACCCTAATTGAACCATAACTCTAAGTTTAATTGAACAATAATCACACTGTTACGCTAACCCTAACCATAAGTCAAAGATTTCTCCCATAAATGATTGAAATGTAAACCTAATTGAACCCTAACATTAATTAAACCCTTTTTGTAATGGATTGTTAATATTAAATTCAATTGAATGCTAACCCTAATTGAAACCTAACCCTATTCATAACCATAAACCTAATTCTAATTCTAACCCTAATACTAATCCTAATTATATCTCTAACCCTAAATTATCTCTAATTATGGTTGTAGACATCCAAATTTGACCACTTCCATATGGTCATAATCCCATCATTTATTCGTCTAATCCAACTATATTAATTAAATGACACATTTAATTAATATTATCCCCTTTGCCCTAAGGTTCCCAAAAGTATTTAATTAAATACTTTATCCTTTACCATTTCCTCTCTAAATTAAATAAATCAATCAATTTATTTAATTTAGTCAATTATCCTTTTCAATTTTTAATTCATTCTTTCTCTCTCCTTGTCCCATCCTCCATAACCCTTTCACTAATCTAGGTTAATTTAATTAATCCTTCATTAAGATGTGCATATCCTTAATTAGGATTAATGTCACATCCTCCATATCTCTCCACTTGTCTCTAATCACCATTA
This sequence comes from Sequoiadendron giganteum, assembly GCA_007115665.2. Lineage (NCBI taxonomy): Eukaryota > Viridiplantae > Streptophyta > Pinopsida > Cupressales > Cupressaceae > Sequoiadendron > Sequoiadendron giganteum. Next base: position 626,945,066 of record CM021105.1, on the reverse strand, counting down.
ATTATCCTAATCACTTGTTTGCACAATCCTAATTTTAATCACTTACTTTTTCTAGCATGTCCTTAAGTCAACCGTCTTGGTACTTACATTTTTGGGGTTGACCTCTTCTCCATGTGAATTAAAAATTCACACTTATTCCCCCATGCATTTGTCTTCTCCATGACCTCTCAAAGGTCACATCGTACCAATAGGACAAGGACCCCTTTTAGGGGGAATCTTGTCTTACCCATTGGTTTCTTCCAAAAAATGAATTAAAAATTCACTTTTATTTCTCCAAGGTCTTCTCCATTCCCCATGTTGACAAAGGATGACTTTATAAAAGTCATCACTTGTCACTTTCAGCCCCATATGGGGCCAACGAATAAATTTTTGGGAAAATCTTCTCCCATCCCAAGTACCTTGGAACCACGTGGCCTTTTCCATGTCACTTGTACCCTTGCCATCTCACCTTGTCTTTTGGACACTTCACCCACCACATGGCAAGATGCGAGGGCTTGTGAGTCCTCAACTCACCATAGCCCTCCATCTTGGCCATGGTGGCTCAATCTTGACCGTTGAATCCTCTAGAGAATTCAAATTATTCTATAAATACCCCTATCTACCTTCATTAAAAGGGTTGGAGATCTAGATGTTAGAATTTGTAATTTTATGCATTCATGCTCTCAAGTCATTCAAGCCTCTTAGTAGCCTCATACAACTTGCATTTTCATCTTAGCATCCATTATTGCATCCACCTATCTCCATTAATCCTTCAACCACCATCTTTGCAATCTTACCATCCAAGGAGCACACATTATCAACCATCAAAGGGCCAACCAAGGATCAACATGAAGAAAGGTATAATCATCTAGTTGTGTTTTTATCTTCCTTTCATTTGTGTTTAATGCAGCCCAATCTTGAAGTGTTGTTGTGTTGTTTTTCTCATTGCATTCACTTAGTTTTTGCATATTTAGAGTTAAAACTTTCACTGCACACATTTCTAGCATGCTCAATGGGACCCACATCATGGGTCCATTGCTTTAACGTTTTCTTTTGTTTGAGGTTTTGCAGATTTTGAAACACAAAGGTAACCTTGCCCAAGAGGGGCGACCTTGCCCAAACAGCCAGACTATTTTTTTTGTTTTTTGACCTCTATTTGTCTGTAGATTCACAAAGGGGCGACCTTTCCTAGGAGGGGCGACCTAGCCCAAAAATCCTGACTATTTTGTTGTTTTCTGACCTTTGTTTGTCTACAGGTTCACAAAGGGGCGACCTTGCCTAGGAGGGGCAACCTGACTGTTTTACTATTGTTTTGTTGTTTTCTAACCTTTGTTTGTCTGCAAGTTCACAGAGGGACGACCTTGCCTAGGAGGAGTGACCTTTCCCAAATAGTCTGACTGTTTTGATGTCATTTTTGTTGTTTTTTGACCTTTGTTTGTCTGCAGGTTCATAGAGGGGCGACCTTGCCCAGGAGGGGCAGCCACGCCCAAAAACAGAGTTCACTTGTCAAAGACAGAAAATAAAACTATTGACGAGTGTGTTGCAGGTGGAGAAACTCTGTTTAGTTAGTTTTGTGCTTTCATTTTCCTTAAACTAGGAATTTAGGACTAATTAAAGGGTCAACGAATCTGCTTGTTGTGTTTGAAAGTGGACTATTGATGTATCCAATCCCCTTGCACCATTGGGAGATCCTGCATGAAGAGAAATTGTAGTCCACTTAGTCCTTTTACCCTTTTTCATTTTATTAGAGGGACCTACTTGGGGATTTCATCACCCCAAGGGACGATTCCAACCATGCATACCAATGGGGTATATAAAGGGGGGAGGTTAAAGTTGTGTCATAATTAATAGAGCGTCGAAGCTAGGGTGATACCTAGATAGACGTGAAGAGTTGGTCTGAGCTCCCAACCTCTCACTGGTTGCTCCCGACTCACGCTTGTGACATACTGGTGTTCACGGTTTGGGCCCCATGTACTGTGCGTATATTGGGGACGCCCTTAGAAACCTTGTTCAGCCTAGATAGAGGACCGTTTTGACCATACTCTTAACACTAGAACTAGGTTTGTGTTGTTTGAAGTGTTTTCTTGTGTTCAAAACCAGTGTTTGTCAATCAATTTTGGCCTTTTTATTTGTTTTTATCCTTTGACATCACTATTTTTTTTAGACCAATACACAAGGGAAAAATTTCCCTCAAGGGGCGAACTTTCCCTCAAAGGGTGACCCTGCCCCCTGGCCTCAACTGCTATTTATTCAAACTTTTGTCAGATTTTTCCTATTTGGGTGACCTTGCCCCCTGTTTGGGCGACCTTGCCCTCAAGGGGCGACCCTGCCCTAAGTTTGGGTGATCGTTCCCTCAAGGGTCGGCACTTCCCTCTAAAAGGGGCAATCATTCCCTCAAACAGGGGCAGTCTTTCCCTCAAACAGGGGCAAAACAACCTTTTTCAATTTCATTCGGGACCCCGTTCGAGTCTGTTTTGATGTTTGTTCGGTCGTTTTTTATCTCGTTCTTCATTTGGGCCCTCATTTTGATCAATTTAGGCATATCCATTTGTCCATTGGTGTTCCTATCCTCCCTCCAAGTCTCCATATGGGTTCATCCCTTCATCTATTTCGTCATCTCGTTCCTCGTTCGAGTCTGTGTTGGACCCCGTTCGGCCATTTTTTGGACCCGTTCCTCATCCTCCTTGATTTGGGTGACCTTGCCATTGTCTTGGGAATCCTTTCCCTCCAAAGGGGTGACCTTTCCCTCAAGGGGCAGCCCTACCCTCAAACAGAGGTGAAACAGCCTTTTTCTTCTTCATTTGGGACCCTGTTCGACCATTTTTTGGACCCGTTCCTCATCCTCCTTCATTTGGGCGACCTTTCCCTTATCTTGGGTGTCATTTCCCTCCAAAGGGGTGACCTTTCCCTCAAAGGGCATCCCTTCCTTTCCAAACAACATTTTTTCGACCTTCGTTCGCTAGTTGTTCATCTGTTCCGGCAAGTCGTTCACCCATTTCGGCAACCCATTTTCCCGTTCTGAGTGTTGTTCCCTCATTTGGACTATCCATTTACTCATCCCAACCATCCACCCATCCATTTTGAGTATCCATTTACTCGTTTCGAGCAATCGTTCCCTCTTTCTGTCCAGCTGTTCAACCATTCCGGAAAGCCGTTCACCCATTCCAGCAACCTGTTTTCCCATTTCGAGTGTTGTTCCCTCGTTTGGACTATCCATTTACTCATCCCGACCATCCACCCATCCCCATTTACTCATTCCAAGCAATCATTCCCTCTTTTTGACCAGTTGTTCACCCGTTTCGGCAACCTCTTTTCCTGTTCTGAGTGTTGTTCCCTCCTCTGGAGTACCCGTTTACCCTTCCTGACCATCCGTCCATCCATTTCGAGTATCCATTTACTCATTTTGAGCAATTGTTCCCTCTTTCCGACCAGTTGTTCACGCGTTCTGAGAAGCCATTCACCCATTCTGACAACTTGTTTTCCCATTCTGAGTGATGTTCCCTTGTTATGAGCATCCGTTTGCTCATTATGAGCATTCGTTCCCTTGTTCTAAACATCCATTCCCTACTCCGAGCATCCGTCCCCTCAATCCAAGTCTTCATCCTACCGTTTCAAGCCCCCGTTCCCTGTTTTGGACATTTGTTTGTCTGTTCCGAGTGGTCGTTTCCTCGTTCTGAGCATCCATCAACATTTTTGGAAAGTCATCATTTCATCAACCAAACCACATAGGTGCTTCTTAGAACATCATTAGATTCCATATCTATCATCAAATCATCCATCCCAATCATCTAGACCTCATTTTGAGGGTTTTCATTTTTATCCAGAAACTTCTGGAGGCCATAACTTTTGACTTGGGTGTCTGATTGGGCTGAAATTTTATGGGTGGTTGTGTTATGAGGTGGCATGTGGATTTTCAAAGACCTTTGGTTGGCTAGACCCCATTTCGGCACATTTTTGGGGCCTCAAACTTTCATCTTGACCCTCAAAATCGCAATTTAGTGTTTTTCCTAATTTTTGAAAAATTATTTTCATTAATAACTCAAAATGCATGTCTCAAATTTGGGATGTTAGTTGGAAATTCATCCTACCTTATTTTTGGGTAGTTTTGGGGGAAAAATAGGACTCTCAAAGGTATTCCTATGAAGTTTCCTAAAATGGCAAAATTTGACAATTTTTTGAAAACTACCAAATCTGGCAAAAATCTGATTGTCAACACCTTACGTCCTCTAGTTAAAACCCTTGAACTTGGTTTAGAATCAATCCTATCATATCCTTCGATCCAATCCCAATCTGAGCCTTAATCCAATCCTAATATGAGCTTTAGACCATTTGCAGGTCATCTGTTCATCATCTAAATCAAATAAACACATCTAAGAACAACTCTAGGTGTGTAAATCTTATCGTCATCATCAAGATCTGGTTAGGATTTTCATCCATCCTGAGTCAATCAATCATCATCGGTGGCTCAATCAATCTTCTTTCAATCTCAAGGTGGATTTGGTGCCGCAATCATCCATTTATCCTTTAATTTGATCAATCAACACCCTAGGTCACCCAGGGTAATCTCTAAAATTGGTTTAGACCCCCTTTCATCATCCTATTTGATCCATTATTCGATCTTTTCAATCATCTCATCAATCAATTTTATCCAATCTACTTCCATCTCGAAGTAGATTCGATGTCGAGATCAGGGTGATCCCACAATACTAGTTTACATTTTTTGGGCAAATTGGACACTAAACTGATTTTTTTAAACTAAATCTTCACTTCCGGGCTCCTATAGCAGCTAAACTGTGAGGAATTTGAAGATGATACAAACTAGTGATTTGTGACATTTTGTCTATAGATTCTAAATATATTTTTTTCAAAAAATTTGGAATTAGATTGCACTTTTTTTCCATCTCCTTTGAAAACTAGCTTTTTTTTTAAAACAACATTTTTAAGAAGTGACGCTCACCGTATACAACATAAATCTTTTTGTATGAAGGATAAAATTATATTTTTTTCGAATTTAGATTTGTAACTAAGATATCTAGCACTTTCATTTGGTTTCATAGTGTTTTATTAAATACATTTTTCTTAATCAAGGTTCGAAGTCAAACCAATTACAATTTAGACATAGGCGAACAATATACAACATAACTTGTTCTGTATATATCAAAATTCAATTATTGTTTTTAATGGATCAAGGACATCAATACCCAGCCCGAACATATTTAGGACATCAAGGACATCAATATCCACATGTGCAGAACAAAGAGTTTGATTTTCGATGAAAAACCTATGTTTAATAAAACTAAAAAACAAATACATAATAAAACTAAAACATATTAAAATTATATCCATTGGATAGCTCGTTGTAAGGACTACCATGATCATTTCAAATAAATTTTAAATGAATTCATTTGATCCCCCAAAAAGTAAATCAAAAGTGATTTTTTATCAGCATTTTGATAGGTGTAAAGGAGACTTCGTTGTTGGTATGGTTTAAAACTAGTGGAGTTCTATCTAAGGGGGTTTGATCTAAGGTGGTTTGATCAAACCCTATTCAATTAGAATCCTTAAAATGGAACTTTTTAAGGCTTAAATCATTATATTTTCTAAAAATATGTGATTTCAGCAATCTCTCAGAAATAGTAAACTAGCTTTGTGGGATCACTCATCATCCTTTGGTAATCAAATCTGATTGCCAGAATTAATCCCATCGCATTATCCAATCATCCTACTCTGAGATTTCATATAATCTTAATATGAGCTTCAATCTTAATTTGAGCTTCAATCTATCCTAAATCTGAGCTTTAATCCAATCCCCATCTGAGCTTAACCTGAATCCCAACTTGAGCTTTAATCCACCATCTTCTTCCAATCCACCCTATTTATCTTTCCATCATCTAGTATGTCCTTCTAATCATCTATTCCCATCTCCTTGATCCATATCTGTTTCATCTAACATCATGAATCCTTATCCTCCTACTGCACAACCAGTAATAGTAGTCAAAGGAAATCCCAACTACGTTGACGATGATAACAAAAGTCTTGTTGATCAAGAAGAGTGTAATATAGATCCCCTTGATGCTATTATTGCTAGCAAACTTTTTCCAATCGCCTCCCAAAATCCAATCACTCCTACGAGCTATCCCCCCATGCCTTCATCCACCTCTCATAACGGTCCTTATGCTACCCTTGACAAGGGATATCCAACATCCTCACCATCCTCATATTCATCATGTCCTCCCTTTCCACCTCTACCTTATCCAACATCCACATCCTCTTATAATAACCCACCATCCCCATACTCCTATCCTTATCATCATCAAAAATCCCAATACCCTTACTTCAATCTTCCCATCCCAATCCAACATCCGCATCTTCCTATCAAAATCCACCATCCCAATATTCCTCTTATCCTAATCCACCATCTCAATCTTCTTATCCTCATCCATCACCTATATCCTACTATGTCAATCTACCATCCATGTCCTCCTATGGTAATCCACCACCTCAATCTTCCCATTCTAATCCAACATCCACACCTTCCTATCAAAATCCACCATCCCAATATCCCTACCTTAATTTCACATCTATGTCTTCCCATCTTAATCCAGCCTCCACATATTGCTATCCCAATCGTCCATCCATCTCCTCCTACGTGAATCTGCCACCAACGTCCTCTTGTCCTAATCCATCATCCCAACCTTCCCATCCTAATCCATCATCCACATCTTCCTACTCTTATCTATCATCCCAACCTTCCCATCCTAATCCATCATCCACATCTTCATACTCTTACCCACCATCCCAATCTTCCCAACCTAATCTAGCATCTGCATCCTCCTATCTTAATTCATCATCTGCATCCTCATGCATCAATCCCCCCTTCACCGCATTATATCTTAATCCTCCCTCTAATCCCATCCACTCATCCAATCCTTATCCTATTCCTCCAACCACTCCTAATCCCCCATCCAATTCTAATTCTAATCCTCATCCTCCATCTCCTCTTAGTCCTCCATCCCATCCTAACCCACCAATCTCTAATCCTAATCCTTCATCCTTCCACAATCCTCCATCCAATCCTAATCCACCAGTTTCTAATCCTCACCCTCCACCTCCTCTTAGTCCTACACCCAATCCCATCCCCTTATCTAATCGTAATCCACCAATCTTTGATCTTAATCCTCCATCTCCTCCTAGTCCTCCATCCAATCCCATCCACTCATCTAATCCTAATCCACCAATCCCTAATCCTAGTCCTCCACCCATCCATAATCTTCCCTCCATTACCCTCACCCCACCTAAACCTACAATTCTCAAAGATCTCCCTCCAAATGTCGTCCAGGTCTCATGAAAGAAGAGACATCCCCAAATCCACATCTTGATGTTATGGAACCATGCCATTCCACTAGTGATAAGGCCCCCCTTCATTCTACACCTATCACTCCCATTACCATTCCTAACACCGCCCAAACAATTGAAACCATCAAACCCACCAAATCCACTGAATCCCCATCTCCTACTCCTTGAACTACTGAAACCAATGAAGACACCAAAATCCAATCCACTCCTCCAAGTCCCAGTATCACCGACACCCATTCCCATGAGCCTTATGAATCCTTCGTCCTTCCATCTCCCCCCATCGAGGAGTCCCTCCAACACTCCTCCCTCCTCATACCTCCCACACAAGATGAGCCATGCCAAGAGCTTGATCCAAAGCCTGCCAACCTATCCCCTCCCCCAAGTCAATATCCTTCCATCATGTCTACTCTATGTGAAGATCGTAGCCCTCCATCTATTTCATCTCGCGATCCCTCTCCTCAATGGGATCTTGATCCTACCATCCCACCTACCCCGTCTGAAGATCACAATAGCTTATCCACTCCATCCCATGATCCCCTTTGCACTCAAAATTCAATCACTCCATCTCATGAGCCCTTATCACCCACTACCACAAATCTGGATCCTATCATACCACCTAATCCTGACCCCTTATTACTTCCTAATCTAAATCAGGATGTTGCTATCCCCTCATCTCCATTGCATGATCCTCCATCTCCACCTAGCCCTTTCACCCCCATGCCACTTTTGTATCACCTGGGTAACATTCCACTCATCCATGGTGGCCTTCTTGCAGAAGAAAAGCAAAGCATATGCGCCACCCATCCTCCCTCACCTCCTAATGAACTCGCATCATGCTTCCAAAATAATAAGCATCCTACCATAGATCACATGCTCGAGAACATGAACTATCAAGGAAAAGGTTTAGGCCTTCATGAGTAAGGTATTTTAGAGCCCATCCAGGTCAAAGAACATCTAGGTATACATTGTCTTGGATATATCTCCCAAGAATCACAATCCAAAAATGTGGTACAACCTCCATGCATCCTAAATGATCCTCTTCTAAAGAAATGAGAGGCACTTCCCACCATTCCACCAAATAATTTGTCGCCATCCCCCCTCCTCCATCATATTACATCAAAACAACTGTCCATCTTCCTCTTTCATCCTCTAAGTCCATTTTGGGTCCTTATGTCCCTCCATCCACCATCGCTCATCCTCCATCTACTGCATCTATTTTGGGCCCTTATGTACCTCCATCCACCATAATACATCCTCCCTATACAACTCTCATCCATCCATCACCTATCCCTCACACACCTCATACAAGTCCTAAATTCATAAACCCTAATCAGGATCAACAAAGGCACCCTTCCATGAATGCTATCTCACATCCTCCATTCACACACCATCATCACAAGCCTACCTCTATCACTCCATCCATGTCTTCTCCACATCATCCATCTCCCCATAGCCATCCCATTGCTACTAAAATAACTTTGGATGCCAACGCAAAAATGTATAAATCCAAACGTCCACGTGAATCAAAAGCTCCTCATGTCCCCTTAAAAAGACATGTTGCAGAACAGAAAAATACAATCCAAAATCCAAATCAATCCCAAAGGCCACAAAGGCCCACCAAAGCAAAAATCAAAACCATGTGGATCCCAAAGCAAAAAGATACAATGCCTTCCAATGCAAAATTTGTAACAACATCCAAAGTTGCTAATCCCAAAGTTAATCATTCACATCCTCCATCTCCTAAATCCGTTTTGGGTCCTTATGTACCAAAATTCACTATCCCAACTCCTCCATTATCGCCACATTCCCCATCCATTTGTTGCAAGGTGTGGCCCTTGGTCTTCCTTGCAGCACTAGCGCTTGGGTTTGTGACATGGTCTAACTGCCTCCTGTGGTTCTTAATCGAAACTTGTATCGAGCATTGACATGTTGATCTTTTGGTGCAACATCAAGTCCAACAATTGGTATTAGAGTTCATCACAAGTTCAAACCCCACGCTTGTGTTGGGGGGCATTGTTGCAAGGTGTGACCCTTGGTCTTCCTTGTAGCACTAGCACTTGGGTTTGTGACATGGTCTAACCACCTCCTATGGTTCTTAACTGAAGCTTGTATCGGGCATTGACAGGTCGATCTTTTGGTGCAATGGCAAGTCCAACACCATCAACACTCCTATCATTTCACATCCACCACATGTGCCAATGTTGGTCTTGAACACCTTCCCCCATCACATATCCATTTCATCATTTCATACATACACTTTCCAGCATCTCATCCATCATCCCACATATCTACCCCATCAAACACCTTTAATCCATCCTCTTGCATAATCCATCCATTCTCATAAGGTTGTACCAACATCTGAATTAACTACTTTATACATGGGCTCTTTTTACCTCATATGGAACCTGATGCTTGAATCCATCTATCCCCTTATCACATGTCTTCTGAATCCATTCAATTATGTCCAAAAAGTTAGAAAAATCCAAAACATCAAAAATAAAGAAAAAAAATAGTAAAGAGAAATAATTTGTCCAATAGTGAAAACTTGGAAAACAAGCACCTTGGATAAGTACCATGATGAAAACCTAGAAAACAGGCGTCATGTGTAATTCCCTCATCCAGTCTACTTCCACAATTGGGGGCAGCTTCCACCTACGCATTTCTTTCCCTTATCTCCTACATTTTCTATCTTTCGCATCCTACCCATCATATCCCATTTGTATCTAGTCCCTCCATCTTCCTTGTCATCTTGACCTAGATAGGGGATAACATATATACATGCTTTGTACACCTTTTGGCATATATTCCCCTCATATTCCTTATCCTCTCCATCTACTTTTTTGATCCATGCATATTATCTACATCCATCTACCTCCATCATCCATCCATCATGCCAACATCCACCTCCCTTCCTTATCTATATCTCCTATCCATGTTCGTCTCACTCCCTTATTCACCATCTTGCTATCTACCATCCCTTTTGCCTTGTCACACATGACATATTTAGAGTGGGGGAATTTTCCTTATTTGCGACAAAGTCCTTGGAGACATCGTCCATCCATCCCTCCAAGTAATCCTTTCCATCTCCCCATCCTCCCCATCCTTATCTCCCCATCCATTTATCCATCCAGTAATCCCTTCCATCTACCAAATCCTCATCTTCCTGTACTCTCATCCACTAGTCCTTTTTCATCCTTTTTCGTCCTTTCATCCTTATCCATCCTTATCTCCCCATCCATTTATCCATCCAATAATCCATTACATCTTTCCAAATCCTTATCCCTCTATCCATCCATCCTAACATCTTTCTATTTCCCCATCTTTATCAATCCATCAATTTCTTTCTATTTTCCTTCCATCTCATAATCCCTTGTCATTGGTATCTAGCTATAGGCTACCCCATACAATTTAATGCCATTCATCTCACTATCATCACTCTTATCTATTTATCACATCTATCTCATATCTTATCACTCTTCATCACTTATCTTCCCATCATACCATCATACCATCATCCTCCCCATTCATCTTTTGATGTTTTGGATAGCTATCCCATCCCTGAGCTTCATCTTATGTGTATCAACCATCCCATCTGAACGGCCTATCCTAGCTCATCATATCAACTGCATCTGTGTATCTCATTCATCATGGTCATCTCATCATCAAATTTCTAGTGTCTTTCTTTGGCCTTTTGTCGAACTACGTTGCCCCTGCACTTTCACGTAGGCAAGGTCGATCATTTGATCCATCCCTAGGGTTTTGTCTTTTGTCTGTCTTGTCATCTTCCCTCATCCTTCTTTGGCCTTGTGGTGAACTATGTTGCCCCTGTGCTTTTACGTAGGCAAGGCTGGTCACTTGATCCGCCCCTGAGGCATTTGTCCGTCTGTCTTGGCCCTTCATCATGGGTCTCACTTGTTCACTTTCCGCATTTAACCGAGGTCCTTTGCGAACTACATTGCCCCTGCACTTGCACATAGGCAAGGCTAATCATTTGATCCACCCTCGAGGCATTTTTTCCTTCATCATCAGTCACCATTGTCCTCTTTTCGATCTTTTCCATTGTGTGTCTTTCATCCTTTTCGAACTACATTGCCCCTACGCTTGCATGTAGGCAAGGTCGATCATTTGATCCACCCCTGGGGCTTTCCTTTGCTTTTTCTTTTGTGGTCGGTCTCTCCGATCGGTGTCCTTCATCATTTGTTTCCATTGTCCTCTTTCCATTTTGATCCATGGTCTTTTCCTAAACTACGAGGGCTTTGTGCTTTCATGTAGGCAAGGCTAATCTTTGATCAACCCCCGAGCCCCTAGGTCTTTAGGTTGTGTCAATCTTATGTCTTGTGTCATGTTGTCAAGATATGTCCTTATCTAGCTGATACTTCACAAATGGAATCCATTTGTGTCTCGAGATTTAATCAATTTTAGAATATCCTATGTCATTATCGATCTTTTAGTTTAGCATCCATATTCGGTCTCAACAGGATGTATCCTTCCTAACAGACCACATCAACCCCATCCATCATCTTGATCCTATGGCAAAGGATGTTTTGAAATTGATTGCAATCTTTTGATGCTTTTGGTTTTTGTTTATCATTCGAGCTCCCTATCATCACTCGTCAAGTTCGCCATGATCTATCATATTATGGTGTGTTTTGACTGGTTAACATAGGGGCGTATCTTGATCTTTTTGTTTGCTTCTATCTTCTTGGTTGTCCCACGTAGTTCCCACCAAGACCCTTGTGGTCTTGTGTTACTCTGGGGCATCCTCTTGTGCTTGTGGTTATCCCAATACCTGGCCTGACAAAAGTCATCGCGAATTTGGGGTGTTGGGATAGCCTTCTTGTTTGTTGTGTTTGTGTATGTATTAGACATTAATCCGCCTTGGTTCTACATACCATGGTACCTGGTGTCTTATGCTATAGCAAAACTTAGTGCTCCGAAAATGGCAAATTACATTGCATTGTATCATTACCTCCATCATCTTCATTCATTTTAACCATCTCCCATCTCAATCCAATCATGACCCATTCAATCTAGCACAAATCATCTAATCAAATCCTTGGTCTTGTTCTTCGCCTTGCTGCAAGCCTTGATCCAATCACCATCATCATTCATCCTCATCCGCGAGATGGATCCTTCCCTATCCTTGTGTTGTTTTGGAATGTATCCTTCCCTATCCTTTTATGTTGTTTTGGGATGTATCCTTCCCTCATCAACAACACTATCATCATCCTCCTCAGCAGGATGTATCCTTCCCTATCCTTGTGTTGTTCTGGGATATATCATTCCCTCATCAACAACACTCCATCGACCATCAATCCATCCTAGCTTGTAGCTTGACTGGGGCAACATCATATTTTTCCTTCAATCCATTTGTGTTTCTCCCTTCATATTATCATCCTCTCTCATCCATCATTTTGCATCATCCTTCTCATCTACCCTTGCATCATCTCATCCATTTTGAGAGCACAACTTTGTTCTCTTGAACTCGCATGTCTACTTGAGGGGGCATCCTCAATCCCTAATCTTCATCTCCACTCCCATCATTTTTCCTCCTAGTCACTCCTCAAATGATTGGGGCATCTTCATTAATCTAACCATCTTCTTCTAAGTACTATATTTTAATTTTCTTTGAAATGATACTACTTCGTAACACCATCTCAAAGAGGGGCAAAATATAGACATCCAAATTTGACCACTTCCATATGGTCATAATCCCATCATTTATTCGTCTAATCCACCTATATTAATTAAATGACACATTTAATTACTATTATCCCCTTTTCCCTAAGGTTCCCAAAAGTATTTAATTAAATATTTTATCATTTACCATTTCCTCTCTAAATTAAATAAATCAATCAATTTATTTAATTTAGTCAATTATCCTTTTCAATTTTTAATTCATTATTTCTCTCTCCTTTTCCCATCCTTCATAACCCTTTCACTAATCTGGGTTAATTTAATTAATCCTTCATTAAGATGTGCATATCCTTAATTAGGATTAATGTCACATCCTCCATATCTTTCCACTTGCCTCTAATCACCATTAATTAGCCTAATCACCTGTTTGCACAATCCTAATCTTAATCACTTACCTTTTCTAGCATGTTCTTAAATCAACCTTATTGGTACTTACCTTTTTTGGGTTGACCTCTTCCCCATGTGAATTAAAAATTCACACTTATTCCCCCCATGCATGTCTTCCCCATAACCTCTCAAAGGTCACATCGTACCCATGGGACAAGGGCCCCTTTTAAGAGGAATCTTGTCTTACCCATTGGTTTCTTCCAAAAAGTGAGTTAAAAAATCACTTTTATTTCTCCAAGGTCTTCTCCATTCCCCATGTTGACAAAGGATGACTTTATAAAAGTCATCACTTGTCACTTTCAACCCCATATGGGGCCAACGAATAACTTTTTGGGGAAATCCTCTCCCATCCCAGGGTACTTGCAAGTATCTTGGGACCACATGGTCTTTTCCATGTCACTTGTACCCTTGCCATCTCACCTTGTCCTTTGGACACTTCACCTACCACATGGCAAGATGTGAGGGCTTGCGAGTCCTCAACTCACCATAGCCCTCCATCTTGGCCATAGTGGTTCAATCTTGACCATTGAATCCTCTAGAGAATTCAAATTCTTCTATAAATACCCCCATCTACCTTCATTAAAAGGGTTGGAGATCTAGATGTTAGAATTTGTGATTTTATGCATTCATGCTCTCAAGCCATTCAAGCCTCTTAGTAGCCTCATACCACTTGCATTTTCATCTTAGCATCTACTATGCATCCACCTACCTCCATTAATCCTTCAACCACCATCTTTGCAAGCTTATCATCCAAGGAGCATACATTATCAACCATCAAAGGGCCAACCAAGGATCAACACGAAGAAAGGTATAATCATTTAGTTGTGTTTTTATCTTCCTTTTATTTGTGTTTAACGCAGCCCAATCTGGAAGTGTTGTTGTGTTGTTTTTCTCATTGCATTCACTTAGTTTTTGCATATTTAGAGTTAAAACTTTCACTACACACAATGGTAAGGGTTAGGTTATAGTTTTATTAGGAGTAGGGTTAGTATAAGGACAAGGATTACAATTCAATTAGGGTTGGGGTTAGCATTACGGTTACCTAGGGTTAGTCTTAATATTACATCAGGGTTAGAGTTAGATTTTAATTAGATTTAAATTAGGGTTTAATTAGGGTTACGTTGAGGGTTAAGATTAGGTTTAAGTTTAGGATTAGAGTTAGGGTGAGGATTAGGGTTAGGGTTAGGTTTAGGATTAATGTTACAGTTAGGGTTATAGTAAGGGATAAAAATAGGGTTAGGTTTAGGATTATGATTATGATTAGGGTTAAGAGTAGGGTAATGGTTAGGGTAAGGGTTAGGCTTAAAGTTAGGATTAGGGTTAGGGTTATAATTAAAGGTAGAATTAGGATTATGGTTGGGGTGAGAGTTATTATTAGGGTTAAAATTAGGGTTAGGGTTATGGTAAAGGTTAGGATTAGGGTTAGGATTAGTATGAGGATTATGATTAGAGTTAGGGTTAGGGTTAGGGTTACAATTAAAATTTGTGTTAGTTTTAGGGTTGAGGTTAGGGTTAGGGTTAGGTTTAGGGTTAGAGTTAGAGTTATAATTAATGTTAGAGCTAGCTTTACTTTAGAGTCATGGTTAGGGTTAGGGTTACAACATTTAGGGTTAGGTTTTAATATATAATTAGAATTAGTGTTAACTTTATAATTAGGGTTAGGATTAAAGATAAATTTAGAGTTATGGTAGGGGTTAGAGTTACAAAATTACTAATTATAATTGGATTAAATTACTAATTGTACCCTAACCCTAATTTAATACTAACACTAATCTTAACCCTAATACTAATTGAGCCCTAACCCTAATCTAACAGTAATCCCAAGCTTTATCTTGAACCCTAACCCAAGTATTTATTATATAAACCTAATTGAGCCCTAACTCTAACCTAAATTAAACCATAATCATTACCCTATCACTAATTAAACCCTAACCCTAATCCTAACTCTAAATCTAACCCTAATTGAACTCAAATCCTAACCCCAACTCTAATTAAACCCTAACTGTAGTTGTACCCTAACCATAATTGGACCCTAATTGAACTCTAACCCTAATTATACCATAACCCTAGAATTTAACCCTATCCTAGCACTAGCCATAATTGAACTATAATCCTAATTAAACCCAAACCATAATTGAACCCTAACCCTAATCGAATCCTAATCTTAATTGATTCATATCCCTTAATCAACCCTAATCCTAATTGAACCCTAACCCTAATTGAACATCAATTGAATCCTAACCCTAATCATGGTTGAATCTTAACTGTAATCAAATCCTAACCCTAAGACTAATTAATCTATAACCCTAACCCTAACCCTTTTTCAAATCCTAACCCTAATATTAATTTAAAAACTTATTTTTATGTGTAATAATAAATTTATTATAGTTTCTTTGTATTTAATTTTATAATTTTAAATTGATTTTAGATTTGCATTTATTATGAAAAACCTATCTTATTTAAGTTGTAATATTTTTGTACAGTAAAACCTTTAGTAAAACCTTAAACTTATAATATTTCTTTCCATATATGTATGTTAATTTTGAATAATATTTAGAATATTAATATTTTTTCTTTTTCAAATTTATCAAATTTTCAAAAAATATTGAATATTCTTTATGTTTGAAATAATTTAATTAAGAAGTGGGTGGAAGGGCAGGCGTCCCTCCAAGCTAGTAGAGGAAGGTGCTAGCAAGAGTTGCCATGGTGGCAGTTGTTTGGGGTCTCTTGTGCCAATTAGGCGGACAGGCTTGCAAGGTGGTGTTGGCTTGTCTTGTCGACAAGCTGGGCATATGGTGATGGACAGCTATGTCACTCGCATCAAGGAAGAGTGAGGATCATTTTTAATGGAAACGAGAGCTCCTTCTTTAGCTAAGACATCTTGCACGAAGGAGGGAGTACGATTTGTGGCATTGGCGACGTTCTCATGGTCCGGGTTTATTAATTGCAATCTGGGCTTCTTTTTTTGCATTAAGTTTTATTTGCAATGGCGTAGTATTTGTGGTATTCCTCCTTCCTTCCTGTTGAGTGCTCTCATTGTGGGGTCGAATGGCGAAGAACTCTAAGTTCGTTATCGAGGTTTTAGTGGTGGGCATGGCTCGGTTTGGGTCTGACACTCCTATCTCTCTTCGATTGTCGGAGAGGCAGACCTCCTTTAGGGAGGTCACAAATCAAAGATTAAAACGGATTCTACTGAATTATGATCCATTAGTGCTTGTGGCAATGAAAATGGTTTTGGGCTCCGATCATTTGGAGTGCAGGGAATATGGGAGAGACAATTTGCACATTTCTTCTCGTTTCCTCACCTCTCGTTTGGACAATTTGGAGCCGAAGGCAGAAGCAAAGAAATTGTTGGTTAAAATGTTCAGAGCGGACCTGGTTGAAGGTGTGGACGATGTTCTTCGTGTGGTGGTCGAAGGCAGGGGATGTTCGAGGCCATGTGATGTGGAAAGGGTGCAAGAGGAGGACATGGTGAAGATTTACCCTTTCCTCTTGGATTTGTAGGATCTGGGTTTGATGCGGCATCGGGCGATTGTGGCGGTGGTTGTTGTTTTTCTTAAGAAGTTCTTCGGGTTAATGGCGGTTGACAGTGTGGAGTGGAAAGCGAAATTTGAAGATTTCACTAAGCTAAATAAATTTCTATAAGTTGGGTCGCGGCTAAATTTTTGGTTCGTTCTTGTTTGTCTAGGTTAAGGAAGCCATGGTTGTATAAATGAAAAAAATGGATAGGTATGGATAATTTCGGCTGGGATCTTGATGGTTTTTTCAATAATTTTGGTTGGTTTTTGCAACAGTCTCTTGAAGACTGATAGTAAGCATGTTTACAGAACGCGTTGTCACCTGCATGGCAGACATTTGTATTCTGGTTTTAATATCAATAAAATAGTACCCTTATGTATCAAAAAAAAAAAATTAATTAATTAAGAAACAATTTTTTATGTGTAATAATGAATTTAGGATATTTCTTTTTTATTTAATTTTCTAATTTTAAATTAATTAATTTAGAATTTAAAAAATTATAATTATTTTTCATTCCTTAATAATTTTATTTCTACTTTATTATTTCTTTTTTAGTTTTAAGTATATTAATTTAGAAACTTACTTTTATATGCCATACTAAATTTAAGAAAGTTGTTTCAAACAAGATATTTATTTAGAAATAAAATCTCAAGAGATATCTTGTTTGAAAAATATCTTGAATACAGTAATTTGTAAAAAATCTCAAGAGATATCTTGTTTCAAAAAGATTTTGAATATTTTTTAATATTTAAGATATTAATTTAGAAATAAAATCTCAAGAGATGTCTTGTTTCAAAAAAAAATTGAATATAGTAATTTGTAAAAAATCTCAAGAGATATCTTATTTCAAAAAGATTTTGAATATTTTTAATATTTAAGTATATTAATTTAGAAACTTACTTTTATATATGCAACACTAAATTTAGGTAAGTTCTTTTATTTGCATATTTTACAAATCAATTTCTCAAACTCTTCTCACCTTTGCAACTTTCAAATCCACAAATTCAACCATTCGAGTTGTTGCTCCTAAATTTAAATTTTGCATGTATGTATTTGTGAGTGAACATTAATCATATTAACAAATTCTACATCAATAAATTGCAAAAAAAAACAACAATATCCCAAATTACATTTCAAGTTACAAAATCGTTGCTACAGATTTTGAAATTATAGGGTTTCACATATATAAATGTTTCTTCAAATTTAATCCTGTAGTTACATCTTGTGCAAGAAAGATCCTGAGTTGAACCATATAAGGTATCAAGTAATAGAACATAAAACGACTAATCAATAAATAGTAAACAAAAACATTAAAACCCCCAAAGCAATTGCATCTAGATGCATTGTAACTATCTTTACCTCTGAAAATATTTCAATAAAAATACTACTTAATGTGTAAACGGGATAGAAAATGTGTAATCAATCAAATCTAAATGCCCAAATTATGGATACTTTTCAATGGGTAATTAATGAAATATAAATAACCAAAAAAATATGTTTTTACGGCATAGTGAAACACGTCGTTATTGTAATATGTCCTACGTCACGCCAGGCACTGCCTTCTCTCACCAGCAACTGCCTCTTCCACTCTCGACAGCCGCCATGGTGATTTGTAACGCCAGTAATCTAACCGCCACCACTAATCACTGCCATCGTAACAGCCAGGGAGAAGGAAGCCAAAATAAATGTCAAGGATAAAAATGTACACAGATTGTGATGCTACGATAGGAACGCCTCTCGGCGTAATAAAAAGATACTATTAAATATGATGTTACATTTTCACACAATTAACTGTAATATGATTTGTAAGTATGACCTCTTATATGGTACAAACACATCATTCATTCGTTTTCATGTTGTTATAATATATGTAATGATTGTTATTTGAATATTTTGGTCTAACTTTTTTTATCCGATGTTTGTATTAAACATAACATTGCATTATGTAAAAATAGATTATGGTAATAAATAAGCATCAAACATTCAAATGCATTCTTGATGATGATGCATTTAACAATATATGTGGCACAATAAACAAACAAGTCTATACTTTCTTTTAATTTATTATATTATTGCATTGTTTAAATAACTTATTATAAAAAATATTCATTGTTTTGAAACAACTATAATATTAAGTGAGCTTTTTTTGGATTGAAACTGTGTCAATTTTTTATATCAACGTTTCGGATCATACTCTATGATCCATCATCAGAATGATAAACAAGCACAAGAAAGAGAGTCATATTTCTAATTCAAAATACAAGTCTCAAAAAAATTATAAAATCATTTTTCTTATGATTAATACTTAATTTGTCAATGTTAACAAATTATAATAACTTCAAAGTCACTTCTTTCTCAAATTATCAAATCATGAAATTTTTTGAGCCCTTTAACATCTAAAAGATACTCTCTTTATAAACCTGCTGACTAAATATGACAAAGAATGGCATGGCGCAGAAAATAAATTTACAGTGCTTGGCTGAAAGATTATCAAATTTGTGCATATCAACCATTTAGATGCTGTTGCTAATTATTTGAGGCAACCCCACTTTCTGATAGAAAATTAAAAAAATCTCAAAACAAATGATAGAAAACTATCATTAGCAAATAACCGTCCTTAAGTATTAGTGAGTACAGAAACGTTCTGAGGTATTATGATCAAAATAGTTATTTTCTCAGTCAATAATCCGATATAATCTTTTTTCTAAAGCCCATATATGATTATAACTAACAAAATTGTTTGTTATCATTCATGTGATGCGCACTTCTCTACCATTTTCAGATCCCCTTTTTAACGATAATGTGACGACAATTTTAGACATCAATCAGATGCTAAGAGAAAAGCCAACTAAATTATTCAAGCTTATTCGTAATAAGTCAATTGGCCCTGCAAAAATACACCATATATTCATTTTATTTTACAGCGCTTTCACCACCACTTGTAATATTTGATTTTACATGTGTCACACCTATTCTAATATATTTTCTTGCCCATTACCTTATTCAAATTTTTCAAATTAATCTGTAATACCTCCTAGAAATTATTGAAAACTAAAATTACCTTCATTCTTAAAACAGAAAATAACAGGAAAAAGGAAAAATCGTCATAGACAAGAAAATTCTTGTAAGGGCAACCAAATAATGCATGGCTTTGAAGTGATTTAGGTATTGTAGTACACATAATCCCAAGATATTTTTTCTTTAAATTTTAAGAGGAATGGTATCCAATGATACTTGAAGTTCCTAATAAGATATATATTATATAGACATTAACATAGCTTCATTAGATAAATAATGTTTACAATCCAACTTAATATATCCTCCTAATTCATTCATAACTTTGATTCTAAAAAATATTTAGCAAAGCCATGCTTTGGCTTCCCCAATGAATTTCTGCACAAGTCTCATTTCTTTCCATATGGTATAAGCATAGTCTAGCACTGATTCAATTAGACAAGTCATTTTAAAGCATATATGGAAAAAATATGTTTTCTAACAACTGTCATCAGGAAACTGGTACACTAAGGCTTTACTCTGACATATTTCTTCAGGTGCCTATTATTTTTTCGCAGTTTCAAGTGTTATGCAAGAAGAATGTTAAGGTTATGGAGCAGCTTCAGCAAATCAAGGAACAAGTTTTGCAACTTCAACATGATAAAGAGCTTAGTCAATGTAAAACTGTTATACGATTCATGTAATTTTTATTGTATCTTTCTTGCAGCCTAGTGACTGAGATGTAATTTGTTGTATAGTTTTTCCTTTCAGCTACCTATTGGTAGCTTTCATTCTTGTAATTGCTTTGTTCACCATAAAAAGAAGCTCGTAGCACAAATTAATGGGAGTTTATTTGTCAGAGTAATTGTCTTATTTTATTTGTAAGTAGCACAATATTCGCTGAAATAGTTGTGGTTTAAATAGTTATGGCAGAAGCCAATTTTGCTTAATGTTATATAAAATAACAACTATTAGACAGGTTGTGAAACAATGGAGAGAATGGCCTTTCAGTGTTTCATCAATCCTAATATAAGTATTTCTTCCAGCACTTACTGATAAGCAGTAGTACTACTACTTGAGTCAACCGTACTTTGTGAGATCATCTTTAGATAAAAAAATTTCCCAATTAAGTGGACAAAGTATATAGTAGTGTATATAAATTAGTTAGCAAAACGAAATTGAAACTCCTTCAAGGTCTCTTTTTGTCATTGCAATTTATTTGGCACCAACAGAGTCACCTGTGCAAAGCTCCTCGAGTTGGATCCATGTACTGGAAACCTATGTTGATTTGAAACTGGATATCGAGACAATCTTTCTATTATTATCCACTAATGTACGAGCTGCCTTCACAAGCTCCTCCTTGATCATAAAAAGCACTGCAGCAGCAAATACACTCTGCACTATCTTTGTACTCATGCCTTTATAAAACCCGGGCAATCCTTCATAGCGAATCATTTTGAAGATTGCATCAAAAGTACCTGCAGAAAAAGATACATGCTTAAACACACTCAGGAAAATAGTCAACATTCAAGGTCACTCCTTGTGACCCCATCATCAGGACTAATAATGACTAAGAATTACAAATCAGAGCCCCTTATATAGTTAACCCATTGCACAACAACAAATGTAGAAAACACTGACTGAATCCCAACCTTGGATACAATCACATTACAAATGAGTGGAAGATACATTAAATGCCTAACCAGTCCTTCAAGACATCACAATAATGAATTTAATACTTTTCAAATAATGCATTAAAAAGTTATTGGTCAAGGGATCTACGTCTTCTTGTATGGAGAGCTATCCATATAAGATGCTATGATTTGTAACCCATACCATTTGAGTTATTTTTAAAGGGCTGAAACATCAATTTATTTATCGATATTTATATAATCCCCCTTCAGCCATTTTTTAACTAGATGCTTTTACACAATAAGCAGCCCATCTAAAAGTATATATAGTCATTGTTCTCATAAACTGGACAAATCTAAAAGACAATAAGAACAATACATGATCTACGAACTTTTGCCTTCATGATTTCTTTCAAATTTAAAGCATTTACAAAAAAATAACATAGAAATACCTGATCCAATTTCAATCCCTTTTAAAAAAACGTCAACAATAGACTTCAGAGAAAAAGACCTAAAACTCTGCTTTTTTTAACTAAAAGCTTCTACACAAAAAGAACCCCATTTAACAGTAGTCATGATTATCATAAACTGGACAAATCTACAAGACAACATCAGAAAGCACAACTCCAGCATCAACAACAACAACAATGCATGATCTACCAACTTTTTCCTTCATGATTTCTTTCAAATTTAAGCATTTACATCAAAATAACATAGAAATACCCGATCCAATTTCAATCCCTTTCATAAAATGTAAACAACAGACTTCAGAGAAAAAGGCCTAAAACTCTGCTTTCAAATTAATGGTTTTCTCACCTGCAGCTGAAGTTTGTGATCGCATAACATTTTTCAAAAGAATTTTGATTGATTGGAGATTCTCTATATACTTATTATCATATTGCAAGCTTTCTTGCGCAGTATAAACAGTCACCATTTTGTTTTGATACAATTACAAAGCTACTTCATTTGTATAATTGTAATTTAGAGATTTCATATTTTTCTCAGCTGGATTAAGTGATCACACTCCAAAAGTTTTAACAAGAATGTTTTTGTACAAATCCTATCATGGGTAGAAAAAAACCCCACGCATAGTCTAAAAGAACTTCGTTTAAAGTTTTGATGTGATCTGCAACAGTTTCCCATTGCACCAGTTAATTCAAATTTGAATATTCGTGTCCTATACTGGCAGTTGCAGATTATGCATTATTTTATATCTATAATATTTTCTATTGTGCATTTGATATAGAACATAAGTCAAACAATGACAATATATAGTACAGCCGGAAATTTCAAATTTAGTACGAGTTCTAATTCATTTAACTCAAAATAAGGAAGTATATTGAAATTCATTACCAACCTGTATATTGTGTTGCTTTGTTCCCACCAATCTCTTGCTTTGCTTGAAGCCTTGACTGCAATGATCAAATGTAAATGGAATTCCATTACAATTCACATCCAAATTCCATTCAAACGCAATGCAAAGAACTTTTCCCAAATTATCCTATAAAAGTTATAGAAAACTGTCTTTCAACCTTATATAAGTTATAACAATTCAAATGTCAGAGAATGACATGCAAGTCAAATCAGTGAACATTTCAAAAAAAAATTCCCATCACATCAGTAAAAAGCTCTCACAAGGAAGCAATAAGCATTGCTGTCTTTAGACAGTTACATTGAGTATAGCCATTGAAGAAGTTTTGTCAGACAAGTTAGAAAGCTCTCGTGTTTCACATTACAATTCAAAAGTCACCATTCGCTAAAGTTTAATAAGGGCAACATGTACATGGCTCATTTATTTATTAACTATGTATAGGACAGCAGGACAGCATGAAGTGGGTAAAAACGAATCACCATTATTGTGAAAAAGATCCAAAGAATGACCAAGAGACCAAACAAATTGCTGTGGACCATGCTTTAAGTTTAGAACATCCGTCAACCATGTAGATCCTAAAAGGTGTTGCCTACAATAAGATGTTGACACACAACTATGAAAGGGCTGATCCAAGACACTTCTAACCACTTACTGGCCCTATCTGCACCTTAAAGGGTTCAAATATATGAATCAGCAATCCTCCACATTCATCACCATTTATTGTGCAGTACTACCACTCTTAATTTACAGCTGCTTTAGGTCTCTATTAGCTCTGTTATTGGGACCTACAGGTAATTAGTCAAGAAGATAGTGACCTCATACATAGAGAATTCTTTACACTTCTACGTGCCAAAGCAAAGTGATGGATTTCCTCGATAGGTAATCTTCTACCATTTTGAGCATGCTTCGCCCATCTTATCAGTGCTCTTGCAGAATTAATGCATTTTATATGAAAGTGGCAAGGTGGCAGTCATTTATAGTTTCTTACAGGCTTGTGAGGTAATTCTGCCACTGCGCCAGCCCATCAGACAAGGTCCGTTACTGGGGACTATTCCAGAGGATGACGAACTCATATAGAAAACATTTTTTACACTTGCTGAAGGTTTTGCAAATGAGGTAGCAAGCTAAGTGGGCTTAACCTTGGGGGAAACTCCGTGGTTAAGCGTGCTTGAGCTGGAGCAGTACTGGGATGGGTGACCTCCCAGGACGGACCAATGCTTCACCTCTGTGAGCATCACCTAAATGCAATGAGTGCTGAGTGGACCATTCATTATCATGAGAGATGGGTTCTTGTGAACCACTACTCATGAATCATGGGTCAATGAGTTTGACTCGAAAACTACACGGTTGAATCCTGATAGCAATATCATAATTTGACATGCTGTGGAAGAAACCTCCTACTTATCAATTTTTTACACTCCTAAATGCCAAAGGAAGGTGGTTGATTGCTTAAAGAGATAAAACTCTGCCAATTTACTAATTTAGGTATGTTTGACCCCTCTTATCAGTGCGCTTGCACAATTCAAGGTTTAGAATTTCTTGAGGGCTGGTGGGGTGATTCTTGTATGAGCCTACCTATCAGACATAATGAAAGATGATTGTCTTTGAATGAAATATGATGTCCATGTTAGTCTGTGTAAAGTATAGATAACATTATGTGAATTAATTGTTATGGTATTTTATTGCAACTAAAGTCATTTTTATCAGAGTAAGTTCAGGAGCAAACACTTCTATATTCAGAGAATCTTTCAACTGCAACATCTTTCAGTGACTCGTGAATTTGAATACAGTTCATACACAGATTTACATACCTTCACAACCAGAAGAGGGTATGTCACAACAGTTGCTCCAAGTTTTGCAATGGCTCCAAGAATAAATACCTGACATAAAATAAATATTAATACCAATAGCATTAATATTAATTCCATAGTAATAATGGCTCCATTCTTTGGCTGTTAGAAGGAATCACCAACAACAGACAGGAAGAATGCCTCCTCAGAACCCATTCTTTTGGCCAGAATAACTTAGCAGTGTTGAAATAACTTGTATACGCAGATAATCACTGTTGAATACTCATATACCTCCACGGCAGTTACATTTTTCAGGCCTTCCTTGTTTAAGGCTCTCTTGGCTTTGAGGCGCTGCAACAAACCTTCATAGATCATAAACTGAATTGATGGATTGCAAACCTGGCAAACCATAGATAACGATTTCATTCCAAGTCAGTTAACTAAGTCATTCCAGATGCATCCTGACAGATCCAGATTTCTTCTTAATGAAACTGCAAACACTAACCATGATAAGAGTGGGAACTACACCCTTCCAAAATCCTTTAATACCTGCTTCATTATAGAGATCTTTTACCTGTCAAATGAAGATTCCAAGGAAGAATAAGCATACCACGAAAGTTTGCCCTGTTAAAAGAGGGAATGTACAGTACAGAAATTCTGCAAGACAATAATAAATAATGCATAAGTTCAAAACAACA
Source organism: Sequoiadendron giganteum (assembly GCA_007115665.2). NCBI lineage: Eukaryota > Viridiplantae > Streptophyta > Pinopsida > Cupressales > Cupressaceae > Sequoiadendron > Sequoiadendron giganteum. The sequence goes on along the minus strand of CM021105.1, from coordinate 626,919,643 downwards.
CTGAAATTAGAAACTAAAATATAGCTCTTAAACTGAAAAGAAACTAAGACAGGGACTACCACTCACCAAAAATATTACTGGCTTATTTCAAACTACAAGTGAAAATATTAAATTTTAATAAATAAAAGACAGATATTAATCCTTCATTAAGTCGTGCATTTATGTATTTAACTGCAAGGCAAGAAAGAGGGAAATAATTATGCCGTTATGTTCAATTAGAATACAAAAGCATGTATATAGTGTTTGGATAAGGTGTCTCAACCTTGCAATCTTAATGTTCAAGTCTTCATATTTTGCATGTATTGCTATTTCATCTTTTGTGCCTTTTGTCTCCACTTGAGAAAGTTGGCATCCCATTTTGGAGCAGCATATATTTTTTCTTTTAGTGGATTTTGTCCTCACAAGAGTATGTACGCATCCCACTTCTATCTTGACTTGTTTGGACGTGTGTTAGCATTTCAGAAAGCGTCTAAGAGCATCTTGACTAATCTTCACGTGGGTTACATATGATAAATTCTTATGACATGTAAGAGCATGTTAGAGGTAGGTTACATTAGAATCTTGACCGGCCTTATGATAAGAAGAGTTTTGAAAGGGCCCAAAACCTTGTACAAAGAGAAGAGATGGATTGCAGCCAAACAGCAAAATACCAAACTTTGCCAATGATACAGAGCAACAAAAACGGGTTTTGAAGGGCACCTGAAACCCTTACAAAATAATGAAAAACAGCAGAATCAACGCAATACAACAAAAAACCATCTGCCAACAGCGAGCCACCAAACAGCCAGGAGCAAAACACAAAGGAACGGGCCAAAAGACAAGAGAAAGCCTCAACAAAAGAACAAAAGAAAGCCTCACCAATCAAGGAGGTTTGAAGCTGAGTCTAACCAAAGAGCTCATAAGGGAAGCTTGACACAAGTGGGTCAATCTAAGATTCTTAGAAGAATCAATCTCATCCACTAAAACTGGAATACTTTTATCCTTGAGGAGGACATCGACAGGATCTTCCACATCCAACTCCCTAATCAAGGGGCTCACCGAGTCTTTCTTTTCCTTTATGAGGGACCCCAAAGAATTTTCAATGGGACTAACAGCAGAGAAACCCAAAGCCTTCCCAACAAAACAAGTCTTCGTGGAATTGAGGACCTGGCAAGAGCGGGAAAAGTGATCAACTCTAAGGCAGTGAGAGCACACCAAAGAGGAAGACTTAAAGAGAATACTCCGCTCCCAAACACCTAGCTTGGAACAAATCTTAATTTTATTTGTTAAAAACTTACCAATTTCAACACACATACAAAATCTTGCATAAACTAAGAGTTTCTTGTTAAACACTTGTCATGAAGCATTTAATGCATTCAATGCCCAAGTTTAGGTAGTCAAATATTCTTAGTTATGACACATAAGAAATATGTTGATAATAGTCAAGGGCATCTTAGACCAAGGAGGGCATTGGGTTCTAAGTCCAACCAATTCAAGCACTATACCTCCTTTGGGCTTGTAAATGGTTTCCAAAGTCATCCCATGGTTTTGCTTTATAATTCTTGTATAAATTAGAGCTTAGACTAAGAGGTTGGACAATTTGTTTTGCAAGTTGTAGAAGTAATGAAAAGCTATACAAATTCAAAGGGAGAAGTTGTAGTGATGTAACTCTTTTGAAGGATTGGTACAAGCTTGGATCTCTTTGGGTGTGGAGTTGTCTTCCACAAGGGTTTCTCCACATCTTTGTGTTATGGTTTGCATTCTATTTATGCTTATTTGCACTTCCGCTTATGATCTATCATTGCCATTGAGTTTGGAAGTACAAAATTCAACAAACTTTTATTGTTTAAGCTATATCTTGCTTCCACATTTGGTATCAAGGCCACAATTGGTTTGATACAAGAAAAGGCCACAATTGGTTTGCTGCAGTGGGAGTGTATTGTCTTTTCTTGCAGTTCCCAGTTCTAGGTGATAAAGATCATGGCTAGCTCATCTCAATTGGAAATAGAAAAATTCAATGCTACAGGTTTTGAGCTTTGGAAACTAAAGCTGGAGGATCTCTTTAAAAAAGGGATCAATGGATTGTCATGCAAAATTAGAAGAAACCCGACAGTCTATTGAATGAAGAATGGGTAAAAGTAGATAAAAAAGCACATGGCACTATTCATTTGTGCTTATTTGATTCCCTTTTATTGAATGTTTCTAGTGAGACTACTGCATATAAACTGTGGAATAGAATAAGAAATATTTACCAAACTAAGAGTGTCATTAATAAATTACTTCTAAAAAGGAAATTGTATTCTCTTAAAATGAAAGATGAGGCCTTGGTTGCATAACATTTAAATACTTTAATATAATTGTGAGACAATTACAGTTAATTGATGTGAAGATAGATGAAGAGGCTAAGTGTATTTTATTGTTATGTTCATTGCCTAAATCTTGGGATATCCTTGCAATTAGTGGTTTTTTTACATATGATCCAAGGTTTGATGCCCTTGTTGCCACCTTGTCACAAAGGAAATGAGGAGAAAGATTTTGAAAGGTCTACAAATACATTGCATGTAAAATTCCCCTCTAGTTTTTTAGCGAGGGCGGACTGTAATGTCCCCTTTTTCACGTGCATCAGAGTTGGGGGATTAGCCTATTTTCCTGACCCTCTAGGCTAATAGTTCTGGATAGAGGGTTTCTCAGACGGGCACTTGGTCGTCAAACTTCAGTGTTGATATCTGGAGCATGGTGGCAGGGTGAATTGTGGCATTTGGCATGATACTGATGCTTAATCTAATGATATTCACCTTTTATTTCACCATCCTCGGCTTAGGGACCATGTGTTTTAATATGAAGGGGTCACTTTCTATTTTTAAGTTACTATTCATTACTAAAGCGAAAATGTTATAACTTAAGTGAATAGTGTTCACTTTAATGAATAGTGTTTCCTTTGTAAATTTATAAAAGGCAAGAGAGAAATTCGAATTGCTTCATTAGATGATCATTTTGGCTTGAAGAAAACTTGGGAGTGAAGCTTGAAGGAAGAAGGAGGCTAGGGTTTCCTTATTTCTTGCAGTGGGTGAGCCTGGTGGGGCTTGGTTCTTCGTTTGGAGCTGCTTGAGGGTGTGAAACACCACCTTAAAGTTGTTGATCTGTATTTTGCTGCTTCTTTGGAGATCTACTTGCTGGTTTGCACGTTGTTTTGAGCTTGGGTTTGAGTGTTTCCAGTTGCCGTTGTCTCCAATCACGATTATACAAGAGCTGTTCACGTTTGAGAAGTTTTTGGGACTATTTTTTTGAAGCTACAGCCAGCCGCTTTTTCTTGAGGGTTAGATCAGCAAAAGAAGAAAAGAAACGCCTATCTTGAGTGGCTGCAACTTCACCCAAAAAGGGCGCCCTTACCCTAGGAAGCTTTCCATTACGGTTTTTGGTGGGAGAAGTTCATCTTCGAAGAGAAATCAGCATTTCATTGGGTGCGGGTACTGTAGCAAGGCACTATTCACAGTGCTATATGGTTGTAAGTTGAAGTATGATCTATGGAATACTTAGTTTCCAATCTAATGTAAGTTATATATTGTAAGCAACTTATCATGTAATGAAGAAACTATTCTTAGACATCAAAATGAGCAATGTATTCAAGTTATTTCATTAGCTTAGTTTATTTGAAGCTTTCATGGTACGCATATGCTCTTTATGTATTATTCTAGTAATTCTAGCAAACAAAATCAAAGCATAAGAGGAAACACAAACTGAAACAAAAAAATCAGTCCTACGAATTAAGTGAAAACAAATCAGCAGAGTGTCGGAACATCACAATACATACCTATGTTTCTAAGATATGCTAAGCCAATTGATGGTAAATTTGGTGTATAAGCTTGGTGACCACTTGTTATTGGCAATCAGGATAATAAAGTGAATCGACTCACATTAATTCCCCACGCCCTCTCAAACCTTGAATATTAAATTCCAGCCTTGGCGTCAACATCTCACACTCATTAACCCTGAAGAAGTCATTAACATCTTCGAACCTCAATGCAACCTAGTATGGAACGGCTCTTTAGGACAAAATCAATAATATTAAATTCATAGAATATGTAAACAATAATATTAAATTCATAGAATATGTAAACCTGTCCATATTCAATTTCATAATCTGTAAATCTGCAATATTCAGTAACCCTTCAAATTGGAGATCTTGCAAAATTCTGAAATTTGCCTTTAACAAAGACCTCACAAATTTTGGCTAATCGTTCATCTACTCGCTGAAGACCAATTATGAATTCTGAAATGAATCCACCCAATTGTTGGATTGGGTTTTCGTCCAACCCACCTGCTCAAGGGTTTTCGTTCTTGAGTTTCTTGGAAGTTGCACTCTCCAAAATACTTCTGGATGATAAAATTCATCAAAAGATAATAATAATCTTCTCCTCCACCACCTTTTATACTTCAACACCTTTTAATATTTTATTATTAAATATTTAGCTCCATTAAAGTTTCTTTATTTAATAGTTTCTCCATCCATTTAATAAAGTTACTTTAATTAATTAAATATAAATGTCCAAAATATTATTTCGGGACAAATTAATATTTAATTAATTGAATTAAGCTCCACAATGGCTACTCAGAAATCAAGGAAATTACATTGCATGTGTGGGAAAGATCTAAAGAGAGGTAAGGACAAGAAGGGTGATAAGGACAAGTCTAAAGACATATCTAAGTCCAAGGGAAGGTCTAAGACAATTGGTAAGAGTAGATTGAGTTGCTGAAACTATTGTAAATAAGAGCATCTCAAAAAGGAATGTAAGAATAATGATGATTCCTCTACGGAAAAATCCTTTGATGATGAAACTACCAACGATTGTATTATTTCTACCTATGTTACCAATCCGGCCCTTGCACCAATTCAGCCCTTGCAAAGCCCGAGTTTCGATCCAATCCAGCCCGAGTTTCGATCCAGTCCAACCCGAGTTTGAGGTCCAGATCTGGTTCCCTACGAGTCGAAGCAGGGTCCCACCTAACACCTGCAGGTCCATCCTAGGCAAACTCGGGGCAAATTTGGCGAGTACCTACACCAAATCAGCAAATTTCACCATTTTTATTTTTATTTTTTTACCTTTTCTTTACACTTAAAAGTGCAATTCGTCCCCCAAACCCAATTTTGTCCAAGCAAAGATGGTAATGGCATTCTAGAAGCACAAGTCTTGGCATATATTGAAGAGCAAGAAAAAAACAAATAAAGCAACAAGCTATAAATCAAATCATCCTTTGTTAATGTTGAAATACGATAGCATAAGTCAGATATATATATGATGATTGAATTGATTCAAAGTTCAGATCGAACTTATCTCAAATACGATTGATTGAGTGACTAAACCACCGATTGGTAATCGGATGGTTAAGTTGATGAAATTGCATGAATAGAAGGGACACGTCCCATGTGGAGACATGTCCACTCATGGGGCGTGTCTCCCTTTGACTTATTTAAATCACATTCGATCCTCACTTGTAGATATAGAAATTAACAAATATTTGCTCTTGTAGATCGAATACCATCAAACAAATATCAGACTGTTTTGCTCATGTTCATATCTGATCTTTACTTTAACATGGTATCAGAGCCAGTATAAGAAAAATCCGATCAGATTTGCTTCAGGCTTGTTCAATCCTCAAGTCTCTAGATTCAATCTAAACATTGAATGTGTTGTTCGATCTAAAGATTGGGTTGAGATGTCATGTTGGGAGAATGATTTTCTCTGTATTTGGAGAACCTGATTTCAGGTCTGATCATGAGAGTTCGGAGTCTCTTATCAAATTGTGCACGACCAAGTTCGGGAGGAAGTCGAGTTTAGCATTTTCACATATCGCAGATCGAGCTCCTCTAAATCTGTGAAACCTTTCGAGCTCTGTGTCTTGCACAAATTGCGATATCATTGCGTATGGTAGCTTATGCATTCTGGAGTTTGATTGCTATCAAAACTCCGTCGAGGATAAGGTACATCAAATGGAGAAACTCCCGACTGGCGTATTCTATCAAGAATAGAGATCGTTGCTTGGAGTGATTTTCGTTTGGCTCGTGGCTGCGTAGCCTCTGGCTCTCGCCACTCTCCACTAGCGTATCATTCTGACAACAACTTTAGAGAAATGCGATTACAGTTAAAGAATTCACGACATCATCTCTAGGTTACCTCATCACAGTCTCACTGGGCGCCAATCACGAGTGTGGTTACCTAAGGACACATCAGAGTATTGGTGGCATACAGGCGGGCCTAAAAGCTACAGAAGGAACAAAACCAGAACATACGCGAATTTGTGTTCAATGACCGGTATCTATCGGATGCCTTTCATTCCAAGGTCAAGCCTGTAGCGTGATTGTATTGGAGAACAATGAAATCTATTGTATTGGCCAGCTAGCAAGTAAGATATATGAGATTACTATGAGATAGTTGAGTCTCTTTCAAGAGCCTACAATAAGGAAAGGTGTCTGCTACATTGGAATCTTCTTGGAATCGGAATTCCCCTATTGTTAGGCGCATGTGAAGTGGACGGGTCGATTAAAAGGGATTTCCAGAGAATAAAAGTTGGGAAGCTTCAATGGTTCAGGAACAGTGTGGCTGCTTGGAAATAAGACAATAAAGATTATGATTGCCAGTATATCATGCTTTGTTCTCTTCTCCGATTGCAGACAATGATCTCTTATGCTGTCTGGAAAGACCTTTGGCACCGGGGAGGCTATCGGGACATTAATATCTCACAATCGTGATCACTGAAATGGCGTTGATCATATTCATAAATGGTAGAGGGAGTTTCTTTACTATTCGATAACGGATTTGCAGTATATGTATGTTGGCATTCACAGTGTTTCAATCTCCAGAAGTTGCAATTCAAAAAGAAGTATCGTATGAAGCAAGAAGTCACAGAAGAAGTGTTGGAGTGATCGACTGGTATGCAACCCAATGATGGAAATCTTCAATGAGCACTGGCCAGAGCCATCGGCTCTGCCTGGACGGCGGAGGCAAATCTTGGTCTCGATTGGTTGAAATGCGCCTATCTTCAGAAGAGTTTCATACTCAAGGATTTGGAGGTTTCATCTAAATATATCATATTGGAACTTTGTGTTTGGCATAACCAGTATTTGGTATAGTCCAAAATTCATCCTTCAATTATTTGCTTCGGTGCTGACTATGCGTATAAGAAGCCATTAATATATCGAAGGGAAAGTTATGGAGATTGAAATCTGACACGCATCTTTGATTGAGAGATAAGTGTTTCATGTCCTTAATAATGCTCATGAATTTTTATGTAGTCATTAATTCATGATATAACATTGGATAAGTGAATCTTGTATGCTTCTAGCATTTGTATTTCTCTTCAGAATAGTTGACTCATATGAACTATTAAGGAATCTTTTCTTAATGTGCATTAGGATGGACTAAGAAATTGCTCTCAAAAGAAGAAGAGAATAGAGACACTACTTGCAGCCATGAGACTGAATAAATGACTGAAGACATCTCTTAAAAGGGAAGAATTAACCTTGAGAGGGAGCTCTATGATTCTGTAAGGGTTGCAATGTTGATGCTAAATCCTTGAAGTAACTCTTCAACAGTTGAGATCAGAATTACTCAAGTCAATCAACCTGGATTTAACATTGGTAGCTCCGCAAACCTATTTATAATAGAGGGATTTGGGATGAGGTTGAAAAGGACAACCCTGAATCTCCACAGAGGTGTGCGTTGGAATCCATTTCTCTAAAGCAAGTGTTGCAGGCAATCTTGGACGATAAAGTCAAGAGGTCGATGCAAGTGCTTGAAGATTCAGAGGGAGCTTACTGAACCTATTGAAGATGATCGAAAGAGTACCTCTGGGTGTTGTTTCGGGTTGAGGTCTGCAATGATATCCTGGTGTAGCAAGAAGCAATCTTTTGTGGCACTAAGTACAATAGAAGCCAAATATATTTCAGCCTCTATGGGAGCAAGAGAAGCAATATGGCTCCGTAAATTGCTTGTGGGATTAATTGATCAAAAGCATATAGAGTTTCCTTACAACTATGTGAAAGACATGGTAGAAAGGAATGTTGGAGCATATTAGTACAAATGATCAAACAGCAAACATTCACCAAAACTCTCTCCAGAGTCAAAATTGAACCCTTCAAGAAGAAACTTGGTATGGTTGAAATGTAAGTTAATTTTGAGATTGAGACTAAAATTGTTTATTTTGTACTAATATGTTTTAAAAATGTTTAATGTGTAAACTCTTTTGTCATGTGAGTGACTCCATGACTGTATGGGCTCACCCCCCTTGTGTGCATTATTGAAAGGTGACGATCTTTCAATAATGAACACTTTGACATTGTAAGGTGACGACTTTACAATGATTAGTTTCACTATCATGATGGATATCATGTGACTTGATATCCGTGGACATGTCATGATAGTATCTCTTGGACATTTTGATAGATGTCATGAGACTTGATATAAACTTGAAGATCATTATGATCCTCATTCATGGTGGATATGTATATATATCCGTGGCTATGCCATGATTTATTATGGTAGACATCATGTGACTTGATGTCAGTGCACATACCATAATGAAGATGTGTTATGAAGAATGTCATGTGACTTGACACTTTCAGAAGCATACCATATCTTCTGATATCACGAGTAAGGTGATATCACTTTATACTTGATTGAAGTTATCTTCCCTAGCTAAGAGGGAGTGTTGAATAATGAAGATGTGTTATGAAGAATGCTATGTGACTTAACACTCTTAGAAGCATACCATATCTCCTGATATCACGAGTAAGGTGATATCACTATATACTTGATTGAGTTATCTTCCCTAGCTAAGAGGGAGTGTTGAAATACGATAGCATCGGTCAGATATATATATGATGATTGAATTGATTCAAAATTCAAATCGAACTTATTTCAAATACGATTGATTGAGTGACTAAACCATCGATTGGTAATTAGATGGTTAAGTTGATGAAATCGCATGAATAGAAGGGACACGTCCCATGAATGGACGTGTCTCCAGAGACGTGTCCGCTCATGGGGCGTGTCTCCCTTTGACTTATTTAAATCACATTCGATCCTCACTTGTAGATATAGAAATTAACAAATATTTGCTCTTGTAGATCGAATACCATCAAACAAATATTAGACTGTTCTGCTCATGTTCATATCTGATCTTTACTTTAACAGTTAAAGAAAGGATCTCAAGCGATGAAGCCCCCTCCATTGCCTCCTTATTTTCAACCTGCAAAGAGCCATCCATTTTTGTCCACACCTGAAGAACAACATGTGGCCTCTATACATAAGAGATCAAAGGGAACATTGGAAATGGCATTTCATAACGGTTCTCAAGAGATTGTCGATCAACACATAGTGAGATATGTCTATGCGAATGGATTGGCATTCAACGTTGTTCGCTCACCATATTGGCAACAAATGGTGAAAGCAATTAATGAGGCTCCAAAAGGGTACAAGAGGCCCATTTTTGAGAAGGTTCATAGCACTTTATTGGAAAAAAAGGTGAAATTTATAGAGGACTCCTTGAAGCCCATAAGGGATTCGTGAGTCAAAACAAGGGTGACCATCGTTTCTGATGGATGGAAAGATGCAAAAAATCAGCCATTGATCAATGTTATTGCAGTGTTCTCTAAAGAGGCAATGTTTTTTAGAGTAGTGGATTGTGAAGGGGAGGTGAAGGATGATGCATTTGTTGCTAACATTCTTTGTCAAGCCATTGAGGAAGTAATGGGCCCTCAAAATTTTGTGCAAGTTATAACAAACAATGCTAAAAATTGTAGAGCGATTGGGTTATTGGTTGAGGAGCATTATTCACACATTTTTTGGACACTTGTGTTGTTCACTCCCTCAACCTTATACTACAAAAAATTGGCACCAAAATTGATTGGACCAAACAAGTGTATGTTGAGGCCGAAGAGATCCAAATGTTTGTCACCAACCACCATGTCACAAGGCATATTTAGAACATTCTCGAAATTAGAGTTGCTAAATGTAAGTTAAATAATAAATGTTTCATTTAAGTAAACTTTTTAATTTTAATTTTAATTTTTGTAAATTTAATATTTTTTAATTTTGGTTTTCAAACAAGTTGTTGAGACCCATTTTGTCTCCAACACAATTGTGTTGAGACAACTTGTGAAGGTTCGTGAGGCACTTTCTAACATGGTCATCAACCCAAATTGGCCCATATGGAGGCAATCTAGCACTACAAGGGCAGCAGAGGTTAATCAAATGGTCCTAGATGACATTTGGTGGGATAGTGTTGAGTATCTCCTCAATTTCACTTAGCCTATATTTAGCATGATCCGTTATATCGACATGGATAGGCCTTGTTTGGGTGACATACATGATGGCATCAACTCAATGATTGAGAAGATGAAAGTTGTCATAAATGCAAAAGAGCAAGATCCTGAAGAAAAATTCTTCAAACTACACAAAATCGTTGAAAAGAGATGGAACAAAATGACCACTACACTACATCTTCTTGCCTTTGCATTGAGTCCTAAATATTAGTGTTGAGCTCCTTTCTATGGCAACAAGTGTTGCACCATATAGAGATGTTGAAGTCAATCAAGGGTACAAGGCAACACTTTGCAGACTCTTCATTAATTGTGACATACAAATGTAGTGAGGGTTGAGTTCGTGGATTTTTCATGCTTCAACAATTGTGGTCTTGATGCTCTTTGAGACAAGTATATGGCCGATGCTCATAGTTGGTGGTACTTACATGGCCAACCATTCACACACCTACAACCTATTGTGATCAAAATTTTATAGCAAGTTTTATCAAAAAATTATCTTATCTTTTAAGTTTTAATTATAATTTAATTTTATAACTTAAATTTTATATTTTGTAACTTTTAACTCTCTAATTTTGTCTTAATTAGGTTGCTAGTTCATCTATATCTGAGAGGAATTGGAGCACATACTTGTTCGTCCACTCAATAAAGCATAATTGACTACACTCAAACAAAAAGAAGGGGACACAAGTGGGATATATAGCCAAAGCATATTGACTTGGATGCTTCCACCACTTTGTTGCACTTGATGTTGACATTGACTGAGCCAACTAGTGAGCATGGGAGTGTTAGTGCTAGTGCTAGTGCCACTGGCACTATTTGTCGTTCTTCTAATTTCCCACTACCTACATCATCTAATATGGATGGCGATGATAATATTTTTGAAGACCCATATGATTTTTTATCAATGATGGCTGATTATTGACACTTTACATTATTATTTTTTAACTTCAATCTATATCATGGCATTCGTGTTTGACTAATATTTGACTATTAATATGGTGGTTTGTTTATTATATAATATAAGATGTTATGTGTGGTGTATTTTGAACTTAATTACTATTGCAAATATGTATATATTTCTGATTTCTATACATTTTTATATGGACAAACCCAAAATGAACCCAACCAAAAAAAAAATTGACCAAACCTGCAAACCGAACCCTCAAAACCCAAACTCAAACTAATACCAGAAACAGTAACTTAGTTTTCTACTAATATGAATTTTGATAACTCTTAGTTGTTAGATTCAAGTGTGTCCTACCACATGACTCCTCACGACAAGTGGTTTTCAACATATATGGCTTATGGTGGTGGGAAAGTTTTTCTTGGAGACAACAAACATTGAAGATTATAAGTTGAGAGCATATAAAAGTGATTTTCAATGATGGAATGGTGAGAACCCTCAAGGATGTATTGCATATCCCTGGTTTAGCTAGAAATTTAATTTTTGTATCTAGAATCAATGAATCAAGGGTACATGTTACTTTTGGGAAGAGTGGTTACATGTTGAGCAAAGGGAATTTGGTGTTGGCTAGGAGCACTCAATGTTGCACCTTGTTTAGGCTAGAAATGTCTACTTTCTATAACTTTGTTAATGTAACTAATAACTTTGTATCATGTAACTAGTGGCACCACACGATAGGTCAAATAGGTGAGAAGAGTCTCAAAACCCTCATAACTAAGAAGATGGTTGATAGTTTGTTTGGTTACTCTGTTGATTTTGATTTCTATGAACACTGTGTGTATGGCAAACAACTTATGGTTTCATTTAAAAAGTTTAAAGCACTTATCGAGAAATAGTGAGAGAAAATTAAAGATTTTAAGAATGGATAATGGTGGTGAATTTTTCTCTATGAATTTTAATGATTATTGCAAGCATACAAGGATTGTTAGATAGGAAAACAACTCCATATACTCCACAACAAAATAGAGTGGCAGAAAGGATAAACAAGGATTATGTATGATATATTCTTATGACATGTAAAAACATGTAGGAAGAAGGTTACATTGGAATCTTGACCAGCCTTATGACAGTGCTGGACACTTGTCATGAAGCATCTAATGCATTGGATGCCCAAGTTTAGGTAGTCAAATATTTTTGGTTATAACATTTTTTTAATGCTAATAATAGCTAAGGGCACTTAGACCAAAGAGGGTATTGAGTTTTGAGTCCAACCAATTTGGGCAGCATACCTCCTTTGGGCTAGTAAATGGTTTCCAAAGCCATCCAATGGTTTCACTTTGCAATTCTTCTATAAATTGGAGCTTGGACTAAAAGGTTGGAAAAGTTGTTTTGCAAGTTGTAGTAATGAAGTGTTGCAAGAATTCAAAGGGAGAAGTAATATTGATGTAACTATTTTGAAATATTAATATAAGATTTAATCTCTTTGGATGTGGAGTTTTTTGCTGCAAGGGTTTCTCTACATATATCTTGTGTTATGGTTTGCATTCCCTCTCCAAGTATTTCTATTTCCATTTATGATATATCATTCTTATTGAGCTTGGGTGCATAAAGTTCAACATACTTTCATTGTGTAAGTTATATCCTAATCCATCCTGTTTTTACATATAAAAGAGACTGAATTCTAGTCCAGCCTTTGACAAGGATACAAGAAAAGTAATGAAAAACTTACAAGGTATAAAATTTATATTGTAAACATATAATACTACTTAGAAAGCAACAGGAAATTCTGTTCAAAAACACTAAAAAACCTTCATAACAATAAACACCAACAAATTAGAAAAATGGTAAGAGGTAAGAACTGTGCACACACCGCATGACTGGTTTTATAAGGCTGGATCCCTTTAAAACCATGCTCTCTTAATTTTACGGGAACAGCTAGCTTATTTTGGGTGGCAGAATCAATCGGTAAAGTTTTTATATCATGGGAGTTGCTTTCCTTTAGTGATCCCTTCACCTCCAGAATCTTTTTTTGTGCTTGTGCCTGTGTCTGTATGAACAAATCAGGCCAAGTCAGATTTAATGTAAGAAATTCATTGAATTAAGAAATTTGTATAGTAGATAAAATATTTGACTGAGAAATAAAGACATCTAGACTAAATCATTTCCCAAGAAAATCCTTCCTTAAAAACTCAAAATTTACATATCAAAAATGTTATTATCTAGATAGACATCATGATCTTTAATATTTAATATACAAAATGTGCTGAAAACTATCCTGGAAAGTATACACTGTAATTTCTTGAACCATAAGTCCAGGAGACTTGATAAGTAATAAATTTTATGGAATGTGAATAGAAAGAAATATAATCTAAAACTAAATCAAACATAAGACAACCAAATCAATCACACACATTCAATGAAAAATAAAACTTAAATATATGTTACACCAAGAGGTCAAAAGAAACGCCCAAAATTGTAATAAAGGTAACTTTTTGGAATGTGAAGTAGCTATACAGAAAGGAACAGTCTAAACTGTAGATACCTAATAATTCCTAATTAATTTCCAAATTTATAAGTTCTAATCAGCTGGAAATAAACTTTAGGATATTTGATAAAATAATTTAGACATGTTTCCTAATTTCTATAAATACCTGCATGCGTGTGACCACAACCCATATAGGATTTGTCAGCAATACATTCAAGCACCTGCCCACAGTGTAGGACAAAAGTTAAGACCAAAAGGCCACTGTAGTGAGACAACAATGCATTTTGTAAGAGAACTCTCATCCTAACATATTGGTCTATAGTCTCTGTACAGAATCCAGTACAACTCCAAATTATTCACATTTATTATGTGTATGTTTATTATTTGAAACTGAGAAGCAAAAAAGACAATTTCAGAAAAGCAAAACTGATCGTGCAACTTATAAATGCAATTTTTTTAACTATCCACAAATTACATTGAAATACATACCCAGCAAATGCTGCAGAAAGAAGTGAAGAAAGCATGCCAACAGAGCCATCACCTGTGCCTCTCTTCTTATGTCGAAGTGCAGTGGCCTCTGCTCTTGTTCTAAAGATCTGATAGAAATAATAGTAAACACCCTACATGTCAAGAAGACTTTTGTTAGATCCTACAGTATTTTGAAAAGAAATATATTGGCAATTGTTGTTAGTAAATGCAAAGAAATTAGATGAGAGAAATTTGCTAGGAATTACTTACTCCACAAAAAGAAGCAGCAATATATAGATTTAGAAAAGTACTATTCCACCTACCATATTAAATGGTACAACAAACATATCAAAAGACAATACAACAAGCTCATTAAGAGCTGCAACAACTACAACTACTACAACCTTCTTTAATGACCTACACCTAATCACACTTTATTACATTATTATACTAATATATCCATATACTAATACCCCCCTTAATGACTAAATCAGAAACAACACCAAGCTTGTCTCGAAATTTGAGAAAGTAACTAGGACCAAGGAGTTTAGTCATTAAATAAGCAGTCTGCTCCTGAGAAGAAAAACATGAAGAGAGTGTCTTCACAATTCACCAGTTACAAAATATAGTGATGATGAATCTCAAAGTGGTTGGTTCAAGCATGATAAACTAGATTCTTTACCAACTTCAATACTCACTGATTATCACAAAAAACAGAGTGGGAGTATGCTGAGCTATCTAAAAATTTGTCAAGATTCTGAATAACCAAACTACTTTGCGACTGGCACTCACAGCTACTTCATACTCAGCTTCAATGGAGGATAAAGCTACAGTTTATTGAAGCTTACTTTGCCAAGAACTCATTTCTGAACCCAAGGAGAAGATGTAGCCCATCGTAGACCACTGATTATCCACAGATCCTACCCAATCAGAGTATGTATACACAACTAAACCAAAATCTTCAATCCTCTGATAGAGTATGCCAATGTCAAAAAGTACCTTTGACATATCACAAAACTCACTTTGTAGACTTTGTAGCTATCGAATGAGAGAGCTTCAATCTTCACAAAAACTGAGAGTGAAGCATAGATCCGGTCTAGTGGTTGTAGGATATATCAAGCTACTCACCAGCTGTTTGTGGTGTGATTCATCAACTAGGGATGAATCATCGGACGTTGACAACTTCAGCCTAACCTCCATAGGTGTAGAAAATAAATTACAATTTGCCATCCCAAAACATTCTTGGCATATTTGATTTGAACCATGAGGATTTTATGATCAGACTGCCAAAGCTCAACTTCTAGTGTAGGAGACCTAGATTTGTTATTTCACAAGCTACACACAACTTTGATTTTACTTGCTACACTATAATCTCTATGCTAGCTCTGATGGAAAGATCGTCAACATATACAATTACAGTTACAATATCATTACCATTGCTTTTGACATAAAGATTTGGAATAGAAAGATTCAATGCAAAATCTTTTAGATGTTTGTCAATTTTTAGATACCAAGCTTAAGGAGCTTGTTCAAGCCCTTACAAGAACTTCATTAACTTGTAAACCAAATGTTCACATCAAGGAACCTAAAAACCCTCAAGCTACATCATATAGACTTCCTCATCTAAGTCCCTGTTCAAAAAGGCACCTTCCAACCAAATTGAGCGGCTATGGAAAGAAGCAACCAAAATGTGACCATCTTAGCATTAGGAGCAAAAGTCTCTTCAAAGTCTATACCTTCATGTTGCAAACATCCATTAGCAACAAGATGGGTCTTGTACTCGTCTAATGAACCATCAGCATTGCATTTTCCTTTATAGACTCATTTGCATCCAATAGACTTTTTACTTGGAGACAACTCGACCAACTCCCAAGTTTGTTTTTTCATCAATGCATTACATTCAACCTTTATGGCAACTTCCCATTCTGGTATCCCTTGTGCCTCAAGAAACTTTTGTGGTTTCAAAACTTGAAAAAAATCAGAAGATACAGAAAAATTAATATGCTCAATCGTTGAACCAGCGACCTTTTTCCTTTTCTCCAAGGACATTCATTTGATTGAGGAAGTTCCTCATACAGCTTCCAAAGTGGAATAGTACCATTTAGGTCTTTAATGTGTCTCAGGTGAATGCTATAAAGGCAAGTTATCAATTGGGGCCTTGGTTGGAGTGGAAACACCTTAGTCTTGTGTCTCTGATCTGCAAATGGTGAAGAAGCAACCAAAGGTTAACTTATAGGCTGACCTAATGAATTGTAAGGTTCATCCTTCAAAGGTAACATAATACTAAATTCAAGTTCTTTGTTGACTTCCTATTTGTTGATGTTATAGCAGCTTAGGGCTGCACTTCCTTTGCACGAATTCCAAGAAGAAAGCATAAATTAAATAAGTAGCCATTCGGCTATTTAATTTATAACAATAACATTTAATAAATGCAAAGGGCCGACCCTATATGGTTCGCGTACTTTGATTATTACATGGGCCAACCTCATTTGTAAATTGTCATTTATTATGTTCTTTTAGAGGGCCGACCTATCTTGTAAAGGCACCTCTCTTGTATATATACAAGGTCTTACTTGTCATTGTATTTTCATTCATTCAAGTCACGTAAATTCGCAATTAAGAGCAGAAGTTCGCACCTTCATTGCAGTAGTTTGGATTCAAGGAAGATCTCATATTTATTACTTATCTTGCATCTAGGAGAGGTGCGATTTCTTTGTATCAAGTATTGGCTATTATTGGGCCTAAGTTGTAAGCAGATTTCTGCTCTTGTTCTACTTTATATAAGAGATTCATTTGCTAGGTTTTTCTCCCTCAAGAGGAGGGTTTTCCGAGGGTATCTTGTTGTGTTCATTGTCTTATGTGTTGCAATATTATTAAATGTTTTCATTGTTTAATCTGATCTAAGAAACACTACCATGGTATTAGAGCGGGTGTGAAAAAGATCATGATCAGATTTAGTTTGCAACACTCACTTTATTCTTTTTCAGTCTATCTTTTAAATTTCAAAATGGTGAACGGTCTAAAAATCGAGGATAGACTCGAAGGGATTTCGAACTACACATCATGGAGGTTCAGGATCATGCTCACATTGGAAGAGAATGATTTGGCTGAGTTTGTGAAAACAAAAGTTCCCAAACCTGAGGAGGAAGAAGAGAAGTTGCAGTGGAGGAAGAAAGACACTAGGGCAAAGAAAGTGTTGGTTGATTCCGTCAAGGATCATGTTGTACCAATTGTCTTCAAGTTGGATACGGCAAGAGAGATGTTTACAATCTTGGAAGAGATGTATGAAATCAACAACACTAGTCGAGCTCTTGCACTGAAGCAACAACTTCATCATGTGAAAATGGCGAAAGGAGAATCTGTTATTACATACTTCGTGAGGATTTCAAAGATAAGAGATCAGCTCTCCACAATTGGTCACATGATTGATGACAAAGACTTGAATATGCTTGCTCTCAATGGTCTTCCGCTTTCATGGGAGTCGTTTATTCAAGGAATCAGTGCAAGATCTAAACTTCCCAAGTTTGATCGATTGAGAATTGACTGCATTCAAGAGGAGTCGAGACTAACGGCAAGGGGCATTGGTCAAAGTTCAAAGAATGAAGATTTGCAAGTTCTTGCCTCTCATTCGTCGAAGAAAGGAAAAGGCTTTAAGAAAGGGTTCTTCAAGAGGAATCGAGAAAATGGAAATGATGGTGCTCCTGCCTTCAAAAGGAAACGAGACATGTCCAAGATTCAATGTTTTCGTTGTGATAAGTATGGTCACTTTGCGAAGGATTGTCCTACTAGACCTAAGCAGCAGGTTGCCACTGCAAATGTTGAAGAAGTTGCTCCACAAAAGGACTCCAGTGATTATTTGTTCTATTCAGCCTTGTCAAGCAATGTATCTACTAACGCCAACACTTGGTTGATTGATAGTGGTGCTTCTAGGCACATCACCGGTTTCAGGGGTCATCTTTCAAACTTAGTGGAGAGTAACTCTAGTGAACAAGTTGTCATTGGAGACGATGCTAGATATTCTGTGAAAGGAGTTGGAGACTCCACTCTTCACCTGGATTCCGGGATTTCATTGGAATTGAATGATGTACTATTCGTTCCAGGGATAAAGAGGAATCTTGTCTCAATTTCGGCATTTAAAGACAAAGGTTATCAAGTTGCCTTTTCTAAAGGCAAAGTTCTTATATGGGCAAAGAACTCCAACTTCAAAACTGCTCAAGTAATTGGAGTTAGACATGAATGTCTTTACAGGCTATGCACTCGTCCTCTTCAAGCGCTTGTGCGTAACTCTTCCAGCATGTGTGACCTTTGGCATCGAAGATTGGCTCACATTCACTTTCGTGCTCTACCTATCATGGAGAAGATGGTCACCGGTCTTCCGAAATTCAATCAAGAACATGAAGGTACATGCAAGGGATACGCCCTAGGCAAGAACACAAAAGGTACGTTTCATTCTAGTGAAAGTAGATCTAAATGTATTCTTGATCTCATTCATTCTAATTTATGTGGTCCAATGTCTATTGCATCTTCTAGTGGTTTCTTGTATTATATTATTTTCATTGATGATTACTCTAGAAAGACTTGGATTTATTTCTTGAGATCTAAAGAATCTAAAGAAGTATTAGAAAGATTCAGAGAATTCAAAGCACAGGTTGAAAACCTGTCTGGGAAAAGGATCAAGGTATTGAGATCCGATAATGGTGGAGAATACACCTCTGGCACCTTTCGAGATTGTCGTATTGAAGCAGGGATTAAGAGGGAGTTCAGTGTTCCCTATAATCCACAACAAAATGGTATTGTTGAAAGAAAGAATAGGTCTATTGTGGAAGTAGTGAAAGCTATGATCCATGATCAAGATATGCAAATCTCTCTTTGGGCTGAGGCATCAAGGACTGTCGTCTATGTTCAAAACAGGAGTCCCCACAGGATCTTGGAGAATAAAACTCCTGAAGAAGCATTCTCAGGGGTGAAACCAGAAGTTAGTCATTTGAGGATCTTTGGTTGTCCAATCTATGTTCATATTCCAAAGGAAAAGAGAACAAAGCTAGACCCTTCTGGGAAGAAAGGAATTCTTGTAGGTTACAATGAGACATCAAAAGCCTACAGGATATACATACCAGGACAGAAGTCTATTGAGATTAGTAGAGATGTCACATTTGAGGAAGATGTTGCTTTCAAAAGGTCCAAGGGCACTCCTATGGAGATCGATGAAGAAGAACCTCCTCAAGATATGGAAGTTGACCATATTCCAGAGAACCTGAAGGAGGCTCCAGAACCTAAAGAAGATGTTGATCCAGTTGAGCCCTTGGATCCCACTGATGGGCCTCTAGATATTGTGATTGGAAAGAAAAGACCTCTTTGGGCTCGTAGGACAATGCAGGAAGCAGAAAGTTTTGCAGCCCCAAGAGGAGCTTTTAGAGAAAGCAAGAGACCTCACAAGTTCTCTAGTTATGTCGCCTTGATGAGTCAGATTATTGAGTCAGAGCCTTCAAGTGTCGATGAAGCTTCTAGTCAACAAGTATGGAAAGATGCCATGATTGAGGAGTATCAGTCCATACTTAAGAATGATGTTTGGGATATTGTTCCTAGACCCAAGGACAAATCTGTGGTGTCTTCTGAGTGGCTCTTCAAAATCAAGCATGTAGCTGATGGGAGCATTGAGAAGCACAAGGCAAGATTCGTGGCTAGAGGGTTCTCACAAAAAGAGGGGGTTGACTATGAAGAAACATTTGCTCATGTGGCTCGATATACATCTGTCAAAACCATCATTGCCATTGTTGCATCTAGAGGATGGAAGATTCATCAAATGGATGTAAAGACAGCCTTTCTGAATGGTGTAATAGAAGAAGAGGTTTACATTGAGCAACCCGAAGGATTTGAGGTGCATGGGAAGGAATCCCATGTTTGCAAGCTGAAGAAGGCCTTGTATGGTCTTAAGCAAGCACCTCGTGCTTGGTACGAAAGGATTGATCAATATCTATCAAGTCTGGGTTTCTCAAAGAATGATGCAGATTCTAACCTCTACTTCAAGGTAGTAAATGGTGAAGCTTTGATTCTAGTTTTATATGTTGATGATTTGATTATCACTGGTGAGGAACATCTAATTTTAAAATGCAAGAAGGAGTTAGCTTTAGAGTTTGAGATGAAGAATCTAGGTCTCATGCATTACTTCCTTGGCTTAGAAGTTTGGCAAAAGCCAGATGAGATGATTCTAAGTCAAGGCAAGTATACTGTTGACATTCTCAAAAGGTTTGGTATGATTGACTGCAAACCTATGTCTACACCCATGGAGACTAATCTAGATAAGTTGAAAGAGGCTGCAGCTAGTTCAGAACCAGTGGATTCTACGATGTATAGACAGTTGATTGGTTCATTGATGTATCTAGTTAACACTAGACCTGACATCTGCTATGCAGTGAGTGCACTTAGCCAGTTTATGTGTGAACCAAGGCAAATACATCTTGTAGCAGCTAAACATATCCTGAGATATTTATGTGGCACAATTGGATATGGGTTGAGATATTCTTCAGGTGTGGATTTAGAGCTGCATGGTTTTACTGATTCTGATTGGGCAGGATGTGTCTCAGATCGGAAGAGTACCTCTGGTTGTTGCTTCAGTTTGGGTACTACTATGATTTCTTGGTGTAGCAGGAAACAGTTTTCAGTGACTTTGAGTACAACCGAGGCAAAGTATATAGCAGCTTCTGTGGCAGCTTGTGAGGCAATGTGGCTTCGTAAGCTCCTTGTAGGATTGTTTGGACAATCAATGGAGCCTACCATTATACACTGTGATAACCAGAGCTGTGTAAAGCTTTTTGTCAATCCCATGTTTCATGACAGAACAAAGCATGTTGAGATCACTAACCTTGTATGCCTTAAATTGCTTGCTATAACCAACAAAGAAATAACTGATACTTTTGGAATCTAGCTAATGTCTTTTCTATTCAGGAACTAAAGTGTATGAGGTTCAACCAAAAACTCAAAAAGAAGTTACCTCAAATTTGTTACTGGTCCAAGCTTCCTCTAGTGCAATTTTCTACAAGGATCTCCACAAACATCTATTTAGGATGTAAACCATTGTGTTGATCATAGTTTGAGGACTCTACAAGTTCTGGAAAAGACTCTTGGGACTCACTAAGTCGACTCACCAAGGACCCCCGAGCTGGGCCCTAGAGAGTCCAGGCTAGGACTCCCCAAGTCTTGGCAAGTGACTTGTGTGAGTCCTAGAGTCGAGCTCACGAGTCCCAACTTAGGACTCTTGGCATCGCCTAGAAACAATGAGTATGAATGTTTAAAACTTGTTTCTTGTTTGCTTTTTTCATTTGAAAATTTGAAACTATGAGTATGAATGATGAAATTTCAAATATGGAGTGTTTGAAGATCATATAACATGTGTAATATTTGAATTGTGAGAAATTGATAATCAAATTAGGCTCTTATGTTCTCTAACTGCATTAATTTATTTTTGTTTTTTGTAAAACTACGGTTTTCTTCTTTGCTGAGTTTGTGCCGAGTCCTGAGTCCGAGTCCTGTTTTGGGTTGCCGAGTCCATGCTCAGTCCAAGTTTTCAAACTTTGGTGTTGATAACTTCTCCCTAATATTGGCAGGGCAGATTCCTATTGTGCATCATGCATTGTGCCATCTCCATGATAATCCTATTAAAACTTTCAACCACTACACTTTGTTGTGTAGTGTATGGTGCTATTAACTAGAGCTAAATACCTTCTTTTTCATAGAATTCCTTGAACTGAGTGCAAGTGAATTAACCCCCATTATCAGACCACAAAGTTTTGATCTGACACCTTGTGAGTGTTTCCACAAACATCTTGAATTTGAGGAAGGCACCATAGTAATCAAACTTCTTTAAGAAGTAAATTCATATCTTTCTAGAGAAATCATTGATCAATAGTAGAAAGTATCTTAAACCATTGACAATGATGAGAGACTTCCAAGAAGGCTCACAAAAATCTGCATAAATGAGATCCAAAGGCCCCTTAGCACACCATGCACCTTTTGTGGGAAACAAATTCCTCTTTTGCTTTCCAGCCAAACACCTAGTGTACAAATCATGTTTTTCTTGTATAGGGGGCAACCTGTGAACCGTATGGGCTCTACCAAGTTTGGCCAAATATGCAAAATTCAAGTGACCATATCTTCCATGCCAAAGAACAATGGTATTTTCTTCAACAACTAAGGCATGCAAATTACCTATAGCCTCCTTGCTCAATGCCTATGGCAACAACTTTGTCCTATTTCACATCTGATACAATAAATTTATTTCCACAAAACTTGACTTGAATGTTAGGGTTTTCAATAAGCTAACTAGTAGATAATAAATTCTTGTTCATGGCAAATGCATATTGAACATTGAATACTAAAAATTTTAGAGAATCATTTAATACAACCCTCACATCTCCTATAGCTATACCTTCAACCACATGTGATCAACCACCACCAAGTGAAACTGCATCTTTATGACTAGAATCAGCAATAAACTTTGCTTACTAGTCTGTGTGGCATGTGAAGTGTCAAGATGCTCCTAAATCAAAGAACCAATACTATTGTCAATGCTATTTGAAATAGATGTCATTAGAGCAAACTTGTCGTTTGAACCGTGCTCTTCCTCAACAATGGCCATATTAACTTCACCATGCTTCTTGCGAGATAGATTGTACAGCCTTTTCTTGCATTCCTTTTTAACACATCCAAATTTGTTACAATAAAAACATTTTACCTTTTTCTTGGATTGAGTGGAAGTAGTGTTGTCAAAAAGGAATTTTGAGGTTTGTTGTGAAAAGAGTTATGAGGTTTGTTCTTAAAACAGGCAGCAAAAGCACTTTCAACAGTCCCCAATGTAGATTCCCCTATTTGTTGTCTTCGCTCCTCAATAGATACTGACTCACCTTATCAAAAGTCAAAATTTGGCATTCAACCAATAGATTCAATGAGTCCAAAAGGTCATAGAGGAAGAAGACAAATTGTTAATGGTCAATGCAACCATATACCATATACTTGCCACCTACTACTTTGTTGACAACAATAAGCTGATCATTAAGATCCTTGATTTTTTGGAGATGTTCTAACACTGACCCACCCTCATTCAATTTTGTAAACAGCAAGTTCTTCAAATACAGGACCCAACTTTTCTTGATAACTTGATACTTGTTTTTGAGATTATTCCCTAGTGTAAGTGTAGAACCGGCATTCCAAACTTCAAAGATTAAATTGTCAGATATACAAAGCTAAGTAATAGTAGGGCTTCCCAATGACACTTGTCAAAATCATTTGGGCTGGTTGCAGGCATGGTTAATGTACCTAGAATGATTCCATCACACATCCTATACTCAACGATTGTGGGTATTTTGTGACTCAATAAATTATAGTTTTTCCCAGTGAGTTTTTGTGCCTCAAACAACACTAAATTTTGAATATTGGCCATTATCCTAGAAAATAAACTTTTTCTGAAACCCTACCAGCCCCTTTAAATTTGACCCCAAAAAAAGACTTTTCCAAAGGCAAAAACAAATTAAATGATCCTAGAAATTGCAAGTAAAAATCTTGAATCCCTACTCCATATAGTTTGTGAATTCCATCAAATTGAAACCCTCCCTCGAGTTGAAATTGTAAACCCCCCCAAATCTAAAATTTGTAAAGTATGATATCTACAAATAATTTTTTTTCAAATTGAAGGATCTTTAAATAAAAATAATATCCAAAATTTCTGCCCTAGCAAAAGAATGGAATTTCTAACCTACAAACACTCAAGATATAAAAAATCGTTGTACAACTTTTAAAAATTGCAATTCTTTCGAGGAAAAATCCACAATTGTTGTGCCCTAACCATGATTGCTAACAATTTTTCTGCAAATATGACCCATTGCGCAACCTTTGCAGTCAATATTTTCACGTCTCATGCCTTAGCCATGACTAGAAAAAATTTTAAAATCGCAATTTTTTGGCCACAACTTTGTTTTTCAATATTTTCCTACTAAAAATAGAAAAAAATTGCTCATGATTTTTTATTTTCTAGGCGTTTTAAACCCTTAAATTTCTGCATCAATTTTGACTGTGATTTGCAGCCCATGACCTCAATTTCTGAAATTTATGGCCATGGTTTTTGTTGTTTCTAGTCATGCGACTATATTTGGTGAACTAAAAACCCTAGTTGCAACTTTCATGAGATTTTTTATGGTTTTTTTCTACATCTCTATGCTTTGATACCACTGTAATGACCACCCCCAAATTGAAACCAATTTTTTCCCAAAACCAACACTTTGTCAAACACTTCGTATTTAATTGAAGTTCAATGTATGGGATCATTCAAAGTGCAATTTGTGGCAATATGGGTTCAACAAGTAAATCCACAATGCATAGAGACATCATAGACATTTCAACAAACACTTTGCATGCATAAATATTCAGCAACAATACATTCAGCTGTCAGAAGAATGAGGTTTCAATACAGAGAGCATATCAACCTAACCTGGAAGTCTTCATTGGATGTATTATAGAGAGGTTACAGCTGTGTATCAAAATATTGCTTCAAAATGATGTAATTTCTACAACGGTGACTGCTGTCATACAAAACACTCAGCTGTAGCATGCCAAAATTTAACCTGTAGCTGATTATACTCAGAAATCTGCCTAAAGTCCACTCCAAACTGTTTGAAAACTGCCCCTAACAGCAAAGCTTGCTGCTGTGACTTCAACTCTTTTTCCAATATTATGTGCTTGGCATCCACACTTATACCTGTGTTGCATTCCACCCAAAAGACACCCTTATATCTGTGTTCCACCCTTTTAAATCTCAGCAATCTCAATGTTGCAATCCCAATCTGCTCTTGTAAACACACTTATAAATCTTATTCCAATCTGCACTAACAAATATAATATTTAGCACAAATCTCATTATATTTGTTTCAGCTATGACGAGGGAATTTTAACATCAAATCCTCTAACCGGCAACATTCAGCACACAGACAATCTCTGTATGAAATTGCTCCAAACCTTCGGCGTTTAGCACAAACATAGATTCTAAAGTAAATCTACTAACAAACTTTTCTTGCAGAAACTGTGACTCTGAATGAATCACATGGTATTAACTAGGAAGGATCTTTCACCACCGAGGCTAATCTTCTCCAAGAGGGTTTTTGTCCTCAAGAAGGCTGGCATGAACCAAGTTCAATCCCATAGAACCACAAGGGTTTCACAAGAGAAAATAAAATAATCTGCATAGGACATTATGATATCATGTCCCATGGTCACTAGCCCATGGTACCACCACTCATGAGCCTCTCGATCTAGATGAAGGGTTGCATATTTGATTGCTTCCCTTTCAATCATGAGGTTTTACTAAAAATACATATCCAACTTTTGAACCCATGCTCGTGCTGTACATTTACTTGAACCATCATAGCTGGGAATGGCTAACTTACCCACCTTAACCTCTAAGGTTTTTCTTTCATTTTTCAGCATTTCCATGACCTCAATCTACAACTCTTCCCAACTTTCTTTGCACGATCAAACCTTAACTTGGAGCTTTGATACCAAAGTTAGTAAATGCAAAGAAATGAGATGAGAAATTTGCTACGAATGACTTACTCCATAAAGAGGAGAAAAAATTTAAGATTTTAAAAAGTACTATTTCATCTACCATATTAAATAGTACATAACAACCATATTAAAAGACAATACAACATGCTCATTAAGAGCGGCAACTACTACTACGACCTTATTTTATTACCTACACCTAACCACACTTCTTTCACTTTATCACATTATTATACTAATATATACATATACTAATAATTGCCTACCAGACATAGCATGCTTTAGGTATGAAACACGCAATCTAACTACAAAAAGATTTTTTATTAGAACTTGAGTCTCAATTATTGTGTCACAAGAAACAAAAACAAAAGGCTTGATTCCATAATGATTAAATACCCGAAAATAAGCAAGCTAAAGATTAATGCAATTTTCGTGAAGACAAATTGTAGCTTTAGATTTCATCTAGACATCAATGGGGTTCATATAGGGCTATCTACCTGAACACCATGACAAGCTAAACTTCATCATTTCTTAATTGACCCATTTAGTTATCTTCACCAAAAGAATACCTTCCTCCACATCAAACAAGTTCTTGCAAATTAATTCTCCACTTTTCTCTCTTCCATTCACTTGCATACCCTGCCCTCACACATTTACACATTTATATTTTTAGCTTTATATCAATTATAGTAGTTGTATTAAATGGTTTAAGAATTTTTTTTTATATGATAAGTGAATATTTCAATTGAAGAATAATGAAAGAAGCAGAGAAGGTGAGCAAGAAATGCGCGAAGAAAAGCTCCCTATTGAAAGGTAGATGTGTTAAGATAAAGATAGAAAGACCTAAGGGTCAAAATTTTAGAAAATACCAAAGAAAACCAAAAATAGATGTGTATTAGAATTTTCCAAATCAAAATTAACATAGCTTATATTCATCATCAACAAGTATAAGCTATATGTAGAGCCAATAAAAAAACCAACATAAAATGACTATGTGGCTCATAAATTCTATGTGTCAAATGGCAATAACCATAAGGCTGTCACTTACTCAAAGTCATATTTGCTCATTTGCATGAATAAAGTGTTGCTGCTAAACTGTCATCCTTAGCCCAAAACTGAAAGACGAAGTTTTGTTGTAATGAAGAATTAAATAATAAAGTTTTAAAAAAAAGGAAAATTTGGTATTAAATTTTCCATGGATCAACTACAATTTAAACCTGCAACCTCCCATTTACTAATAGGAAAGATGTCTCAATCTTGCATCCTAATGGTACAGAAAAAAAAAGTAATTTTCAGACCATAGCATATAAAAATGAAATTTTCAAGGCTCTAGAGGTTGACTTTGGCCCTAAAAAATGTTGAAACATGCCTTAATCGGAGTAGGCGGGTTACAATAACATGGAATTCTCCAAGCTCTACAATTTTTTTTAAATGATTGGCTCAATCAACTTTCCAGATCAAAAGTTATGGCCTTCAAAAGTTGGCCCTCTCACATTAGAAATGTATGAGCATGTACGACACATAAGAAAGCTATAAGGAGTTACACTTGTTAACCAACTTATGACACATGTTATGACATGTCATAAGACAGTTTTGAATGAACATAATGGAGCACCTAAGTTGGTGAATGGGTTATGATGTGCTTATGGCAAGTGGAAGGAATATATTATATTTAGCCTATGCACTCCTCTTAGGATTTGTGCATTAGATTTTTAAGTAGGGATTTGGGCGCCACATTTTGGATGGTTTTTAACTCATGGTTTCCTAATTACCATTTGATGGTTTCATATATTGCTTCTCCTATTTATTGGGTGCTTGAAATGAAGGTTTCATAGTGAGTTTTGTAGGTACTATTTTGCTATTGAAATTGATCTAGATCTCTCATTGATGATACTATTGTAAAGGCTAAGATTTTTCGACATTCAAATGTATTGTAACCATTGATTTACTAAATGATACATTGAGTTGCTTTGAGGTATGGGGTTTTTCTCCCGAAAAGGTTTTCCCCATGTAAATCACTATGTTGGGGATATTGCTTTTATGTTTATTTCCTTGTAGCTATATGATCAATTTTATTTTTCACATGTACCTCCTCTCATAGATTAGTGTAGGAATTGCATTCCACACCTCTACTTCCTTTTGTTTGGTATCAAAACCTAATCACCTTGGATTCTAGGTATTAGAGACAAAGGTTATTTATACTAATCTTGGATTGAGTGGGAGCTTGTATTAATGGAGATCTTGTTGTAGGTAAAATAGCAAGCATATCAAAAATAGAGATGGAGTTCTTGGGCACTAGATTTGTGCTTTGCAAGCTCAAGATGGAGGATGTGCTGATGGATAGAGATCTATGGGCTGCAACATTCAAATCCAAACTTGTTGCAACATTATGTGAAGACTAGGACAAGTTGGATAGAAAGGAAAAGGATCTTATCAGACTTTGCTTGGTAAGCTTTGTGTTGTTAAATGTACATGAAGAAATTGGGAGAGATTTATCAAGTTAAATCCTTAGTAGACAATTTTTTGTGAGAAAGTTGTATAAACCCTCAAGATAAAGTGTCACAGAGCAAAAAGTGCTGAAAAGTGATCATAAGGACACTTATATTATTTATTAAGGAAAATGTTTTTTTGAAAAAACAACAAAAAAGCAAAAAGATTTTTTTGGAAAAGCAATGAAAAAGCAAATAAACGATCTTATGAAAAAGCAACAAGAAAGCAAAAAAGCACTTTTCAAAAAAGTAACGAAAAAGAAAAAAACTTTTCTTTGAAAAGGTTATAAAAGGAGGTTGGGTTTTCAAAAGAAGGGTTATTGTTGAATTTTCATTGTTTGCTCTGAGATGAACTTTGTTCTCATATTTACCTAAGGACGAAACCTTTTAATAAATCCAATTTTGGGGATGAAAAGCTTTTAATAAATCCAATTTTGGGGACGAAAACCTTCCTAGCTTGATGTGTGGTTTCACTCTGAAATCACCACTATGCTGAAAGTTACTGATTGAGTTTCATATTCAATCGATGTTTGGTTGTGGTTTGTGGTTTCCAATTTTTTTGGTTTGTAGAGATTTTTGGGGTTTGTGTGGACTCAATGTTCGGTGTGATTTATGTATTCCAAAAAATAAAAAACAATATTGTGGTGTGGGAATCTGATTTTAAATTTTTGTGTACTTGTTAGTGTTGTGTGAAACGCAGATTCTAATATATGATGCTTTTCTAAAGCAAAAGATTTTTTATTTATAATGTGAAGACCAACTGGTGGAAAAATTAATAAATCAAGAATTTGGGTTGGAAATAACAATGTTTTATCAGTTGATTGATTCAGTTACAACACTTTTTCAAATCCCCAACTTCTTTTCAGATAATTATTTTATGATTTTTAGTTTCATGCTAACTGTTTGACAAAATGCTCATTTTTAGAATAATGAAGAAATGTGTTAGAAACTGATTCAAATATGATTGTAAATGGAAATCATTCCTCAATGTAACAATCTGGAAGGTATACCACTAGATTCTTTCCTTTTTGAATATTTTCATTGTATTAGATCCTTGGACAGTTATACCGTCGGATCCCATTTTATTTTCTATCATTTTCCACCTTGCATGGCATGAATGAAATTGGATAAGTTAATCCAACATTTTCGGTTTGATGCAACTTCATTTGCACTCAATATCAACCAATTTGGCTAGAACGATTCTATGATTATTTTATATTGTAAGTTGGTCAGCTTGCTACCAACACTTTTCAATTCATTTTTCTCCGTCCTGATACTTACTCATGCTTTCACCTTGCCCATTTTGGGAACTAGGTGATCAAAAAGAGTAGAATTGAGTTGATAGCAAAAATAATATTAGGATTTGAGCTAACACCCTACATGGGTTATTACAATCAACGAAGTCTATTAGCACTAAGAAGTTTAGGTGGTGTAGTTAGTCTGGACCTCCTAGCCCTAGTAGATAGTTGACAGCATTGGTATTCACTTTGTTGTTGGAAGTTGTTCGACAAGTGGGAGAATACTAGAAAGGTGTCTCAACCTTGCATCCTAATGTTAAAAACAAAAACAAAAACAATTTTCAATCTCTAGAGGTCAATTTTGGTCCCAAAAAAATTTAAAATGTCAAAACAAGCCTTAATTGAAGCAAATTATTACAATGGCATGGACCTGTTCAAGCTCTACAAGTTTTTTTAAAATGGACTTAATGGACTTCCTAGATCAAAGGTTATGGCTTCCAAACTTTAGGCCTCCCATATCCAAAATGTAAGAGCATCTATGACAAATAAAAAAGTTGTAAAGCGGTGCTACAATTGTTGACCAACTTATGATGCATGTTATGACACATCATAAAGCATTTTTGAATAGAGATGATGGAGCCAAAATGGAGCATCCAAGTTAGTGAGCGGATTATGATGAGCTTATGGAAAGTGGAAGAAATATGCTATTTTAGCCCTATGGACTCGTATTAAAATTTGGTCATTGACTTTTTATAAGAATTTGGGCACCAAATTTTGGGTGATTTAAGCTCATGATTTTCTATTTAACATTTTATGGTTTCGTGTATTACATTCCTATTTATTGGGTGGTTGAGATTAAGATTTCATAGTGGATTTTATAGGTATTGTTCCAAATCTCTTGTCGGTGATACTCTTGTAAAGTCTTAAACTCTACACATATATTGTAACCATTGATTACCAAATAGTACATTGAGTTGCTTTGGAGTGTAGGGTTTTTCTTTCAAAAAGGTTTCCCCACATAAATCAATGTGTTATGGTATACTGATTTTGTGTTTATTTCCTTGTCCTTGTATGATCAATTTCATTTTTTATACATATCTCCTCTCATACATTGGTGTAGGAAGTGTATTCTACATTTCTACTTCCTTTTAATAGGGTCCTCTGCCACTAAGCTACTCGTCCCTTTAAAGTTCAAAATGTGGATTGTTCCCACAACCCCTCTCGAGCAACACGTATTTGCTTGGGTTTCCTAGTTTGGCTATGATGCCATCTTGAGTTTTCCATGTGCCAACTAGGACTCAAACCTAGGACCCCTGATATGCTACTAAAGTGTTTTACTACACTTATTCCTTTCTATTCTAAAGTGTTGATTATTTCCAAGATTTGACTTGTCTTAATCTTCATTGACTTAAATTTTGAAGACAGATTACATGGTGCTCTTTTCCATATAGTCTAGTCCTGCTAATTTGGGTGGTCAGTCCATGAGGGAGGGAGCAATGAGGTGTTGTCAACACAAAGATGTTGAAATGAGTAGTTAAGTTCCTTTTGTTGGGAAAATGTGTCTCAACCTTGCAATTATATACAATTTATTGTTGATAGGTGGCGACTGATCATGCAAATACTATACACTCGTAGAAAAAAAAAATCGTTGACACGTCAAGGTTTTTTCCAGTTGACATGTCAAAGTTTTTTCCAGTTGACACGTCAAGGTTTTTTCATTAACATGTCAAATGAAAAATGACCTTGTTAAACCCTAATTCTAGAAGGTTCCAAAAAGCTTGTTATAAGCAAGTGGGATGTATGTAGACAGAGGGTGTATTCTGAGAGTCTAATAGTGGTCGTGGTGTCCCTTGATCTCTGGTGGTGA
Organism: Sequoiadendron giganteum; assembly: GCA_007115665.2. Lineage (NCBI taxonomy): Eukaryota > Viridiplantae > Streptophyta > Pinopsida > Cupressales > Cupressaceae > Sequoiadendron > Sequoiadendron giganteum. Next base: position 626,888,345 of record CM021105.1, on the reverse strand, counting down.
TACTCCTATGAGAAGCTTGCTCTGCAAGTATATTTTTAATCTTTTGATTTTTGAATGATATATTGGGCAGCTTTTGGAGTGGGGTTTTTCTCCCGAAAGGGTTTTCCCCACATAAATCATTGTGTTGTGGTATGCATGATATTTGTGTTAATTTTTGTTTAAGTTTTTGTAACTGTTAAAGATCTGTAAAAGTTTTGCATTATTCTCCTCTCAAGGTTAGTGTAAGAAGTTGTTCCGCTACCTTAGCTTCCTTACACCTTTATCCTCTCTTCTCAGTAATACTTAGAGAATAAAATGGAATTAATTATTTTAATCATCACCCTCCCTCCTTTTGTACCATAAATCTGGGGAATGGATTTGGGAAGAAATATCATATTGACACAATCACCCCATAAGGTTGGTGGATACTATAGAGAGACAAACACTTTAAAAAGTGGAGAACGCATCCATTGAAAAGATGAACGAGATTGGCACTGACATGAAAGCTCACAGAGGTGTCAATCACATGATAAAAGTTCTTAAGCCCAATTTGGAAGATGTAAAGTTGAATCATATTACCACCAGTGAGTATAGAAATATTGTTATCTTTGTCTGTTTATTATGGTCAAGGTTCTAAATAGGCATGGTTCTAATTGTACATAGGTAAAAATAGGTGGTCATTCTAGAATGTATACTCAAAACAATATGCAAGGCAATATTGATGTACAGAGAACTGAAGTTACTTTGAGAGAAATCTGCTCAAGAGAGCAAGTCTCTCATTAGGTGATTCTACAAGCAAATCATGCCCTTTCAGACAGAAATATTAAAAACAGTGCAAGAATCTATGAAACGGTCCAGAAGAAGTTTAGGGAATAGAATTTATTTGGTTGGTACTTATAGGCTGACTTATGGTTGCAATTGATGTCAAGTCCAGGTCCTGTCAAACTGATGTCACTATTGTAACATCCATTTTTAACCATAGACAGACTCCACAATAAACACAGCCAATTTTTTTATTTTGAACAAGCATCACAAAAATTGCAAAGCACCATGCAAATTCGGGTGTCATTGCCACATGCAATGCCACCTAGTTGGACAATGCTCAAAAGGATGTGTTGACATGTGCTTGAGAAAGTAAGGGTAAAACAACAAGAGGATTCTATGGGTGACAAGCATTCCAAATGGTACACACTATGTGGCAAAAGGCTCCTAAGCCAAAGGTGTGAGCACCAACACACCCAACATTTCAAAGGAATGTCATCTTATTGATGACCCATTCCAAGATAGACCTGGATGAATTCTAATTAACTCCAAATTAAATTTTTAATTCACATACATGAAAACAAGGTAAGATGCTACATTTATCATTTTCACAAACTTAACTAAGCATTTGATCATTAATAATCCAATCCCCTCCAAAGAGAGTAAGAAATAGAACTAAATTACATAAATATTTCATTATTCATACACAATTATATCCTTGCTATCCAGTCAAGCTAATCAAGAAAGGTCTATGTTCCAACTACATTTATTCTTTAATTACATCCACCATTGGTTATTCATTTGTGGTTACTTGTTAATTTATCATTACCACTAGAGAGAGAGTGGGAAGCACACACAAAGCATTGCCCAATACACCCTTTGAGAAAATAACACAAGCATTGCTAAGTTTAAACTTCCAACAAGAAGATAAGCAAAGGAACAGATAAGCATACAAATGTTAACCTACTCTATTTATTTCTATATCTAACTCATTTTATTGAATATGGTCATTCATCAATATAACTTTCCAATGCAATTACAGGGCTAGAAGAAAGTTTAAGCATTCAAGGGTGACTTGCGATTTACCATGCATGGCTCATTTCACATTTAACCACTCCTTATCTCATCACATAGAAAAAATACTTAACATTTTATCTTGAGTTAAATACAAAAAGTTCTAAACATGACACAAATAATCCCTATACATGACCTATTTACCCAAAATCCTCCAATTTGGACTGCCTACACATCACACCCATGGAAACAAGGTCATGTAGTTCTCCAAGGGAATTTTCTATTTTTATTTACAGCACGCCAGTTACACAAATTTACCATTCATGTCAAGATTTCATACTCTACTAACATAAATATTACCAAAGAGGTACTATCACTAATATTTTTGAATGGCTTGACACCTAGTATTTAATACATGAACATGTCATCCTGAAAGCACCTTGAACAATTAATATAGTTTATTTGAAGGAAATCCAATCTTTTTAATAAAAATAACTGATTTATTAAGATAAAGTACCAAGATTACAGAGAATACACCTCAAGGAGAAGAGTACATAAAGAGTTCCAGCATAGAGCCGTGAATTTGCCCATCATTATTTCCCAAACAACCTCTTCCCTTTGATTGTTGAATCCAAGGTGGCTTTCTTGCCAACAGCTATGATCTTGGAAGCCTTTTCCAATCTGATCTCTACACTCTTCTTCCTTCCTTTAACATATTCGGTTAATGACAGAAGGGGCAATTGTATCCTCATCTACTAGTAGACTATCATCTAGGGTAGGGAATAAACTATCTACTTTAGGTAATAGACTATCTACTTTACCATCTTCAACGGATAATCTCTCATTTTCTGGCAGCACTAAATCCTCCTTAATCACCTCATATAGAACCATCTCTTTTGAGGCCTTATCCACAGAAGTACTTAAATCCATAGGAGCCACATCTGAAGATAAGACAAAAATGGATTGGAGGTAGCAGGATCTTTAACATAAGCATCTAGATTTTCTTTCTACTTGGTATTTACTATTTTTCCTATTAGCGTTTTGGAAATCTTCATTTTTTGCTTTGAATAAGTGGAGGCATTTTAGGGCAACTTCTTTAAAAATGCCCATGCTAATGACAAAAATTACATTTGAAAGAAATATGTTCATAGGCAATATTTTGAGTATATTCAAACTCTTCCAATTTCAGATTAATGAACTCAATAAGTCCCTTAAGGAAGTCCACTTCCACACAGATACGGGCTGCTGCAAAATTCTTTTCTTTGGGAGAAGCCTAAGCCTTATATGTTACAAATTCCAATAGCATTTCCTACTGTCTTAAGAGTTTCCTCATTCCATTAAAAGGGAAAGGGGAGTCTTACCCACACCAGCACTCGAGAGGATGTTTCTTCTGTTGGATAAAAATAAATCATCCAATGATCCAGGCAGAGATTGTTGAAGCCCATAAACCAAGGGCCATTACCAAAAATCAAGTCTTTATCCACTTTGACTAAAAAGGCCACAATGAAGAAACCCCTCTCACACAAGGAGATGTCAATAGGCAAGTTGCTGCCATGGGGGCAGCTCCCATTAAGAAAATATTGAAAGAAAAACAAAAACCCTTAAAACAGTTTTGAGCCTTGGAAGCAAGTTGCTGCCATGGGGGCAGCTCCCATAAAGAAAATATTGAAAGAAAAACAAAAACCCTTAAAACGGTTTTGAGCCTTGGAAGCAAAACTTCCAAGTGAGTCGATTAACTGAGATCTACAAATACTGCTCACAATGTCAAAATATTCAGAGATTACAACTTTTTAGTCTCCTTTCTCATTGCCATTGGAGCTATAACTGCCTCTTGTGTCATTATGAATGATGTATAAGAATCCTTTAGTTAACTCTATTACTCTACTTTTTTTAATCATTTGTTAAAATTGGCATGTTCCTCTCCAAGTGTTTCCAAAAGTCACCTAGTGTGCTTGTAAAGAGCCCCTTAACAGATTTTTTTACTTCATTTCAGGGTTGCTTTCCAATGCCTCCAGCAGAAAAACACCACCTAAGCCTTCATTACTTTTTGTGATATCATATTCATCAATGGTTGTGAGAGCCTCTCGCCTATATCTCTACTATATATAGTTGATAATAATCACTTTGGCTAAGCTTTTATCATGAAGGAGATCAATGGTGTTGGATAGGAGGACTTCAATCAAGAAATGATCATACCAACGTGCATCCTAACTTTCCAATAGGTTGTTTCAAATTGCTGCACCTTTCACATCTAGACGTTTGCCCTCCTTTAGCAAACGCCCATTAAAATCCTCTATTCTATTGAATTTTTTATTTTAAAAAATATTTTCTCTAAAGTTTGGACAGATAGAGTTCGGCCAGGGATGGTAAGGTTGTCTTTGTCCTCTTGCCATCCCAGGCGTGTATTGGCTCCCACTCTCATTCAGTACAATGATAGGGCCAAAACTTGCAGAGCCTGATAACATAGGATATTATTATGCCATGTGGATTCATGTTTGAATACCCACAAGGGACTTAACTGAGGCCAAATCCTCTTTAACCTTTTCATTTTGTAGGGTTTCTACACAAAAACTTGTCTTGCAATTGAAATATGGAAGAATCAATTCATTTTTGACAAGTGTGGCAATTACAAGAAGTGCTTAGAATCCGGAGATGAACAAACCCTAAAAAGTTCAAGAAATTGTAAGCAACTAAAAGGGCATTCCCCAGGGCAATATTCCAGCACTCGGATCTAGAATTTTTTCCCTGGGAACAAATACCAGCACCCCACTAAGGTGTCCCAACCTTAAAATAGCTCCTACAACTTCCAGATTTATAAAGATTTGCATTTGATTGTCTCCAGATTGCCCTTGCAATCTCAGCCAATTTTATCAGGTGTTAAATAGTGTTAGGATTCTATTTTTCTGTTTTTGTTTCTCCTTCTCTTATTTGATTCTTTTCCAAGTTTCCAGCACCCCACAAGGTGTCACTACCTTAAAATAGCTCCTGCAGCTTCCCGATTTTATAGAAATATGCATTCTATCATTTCCAACTTGCCCCTGCAATCTCAGCTAATTTATCAAGTGTTACAGTTCAGTTTTTCTGTTTCTGTTCCTCCTCCTATTGCTGATGGCTCTTCTCTTTTTATGCATAATTTGGAAAACAATATTTCTCTGATTTCCTTTTTTTTGTCTTCTATCACAGAGATGTGGAATGGAACAACCTAGAAAGCTTTTCTTGACACTATGCCTGCCAAATTTGAAATTTTTATCAGTTTTTGATACAGGAGCAATATTCTAGTGCCTGGCACTGGATTTTAGTCCTTAGGATAATATTCCAATGCCCCAGTAGTTTGTCCATACCTCCTGAGGTCTTCAAATTTAGTCTGCAACCTCTAGAAGTTATCCAGCCCATTCACAGTTGTTCCATTGCGGTTTTCCAAGTGCATCAATCTTTGTTTTTCGTTGTCCTTCTTCTTTGTCATATTGCATTTTGTTTCCCAGGTCAGTCATTAGTCTTTTGTCAGTCCTAACTCCTAGTATGGGAATAATTTAGCTCAAATTTTGAATGAAAACATGCTTGAATGTTAAATTCATGTTTGATTTAAGGTCAGTTCAATACACCAAAGAAAGAATAAATTGTTATTTCTTTCATTTGGTGAACCTGTAACTTGCATGTTTGCAGTCTTCTGATTTTCTCAACACTTCCTCATGTTCATCTCCTTTGTTGTCCTTTTCATAGATCTACTTGCAGCCTTGTATCCTTCTACTTGTAGATTCATACCATGGCTCCTACCTCTTTCCTTTTCCCATTCATGCCAATCCCCTTGATCCTCATCCTTGCCCTATGCTTGATTATATATATATAGGAGAGCCTTGATTGTGAATAACACTTAGTACAACCATATTTATACATGATAGATGTAATGTCGAGTAATTTTGCAACCCCAATCACACTCTCTGTGCTTAGTATCTCTGCTAACTCTGGTGAATTCCAGAATGTTGCTTCAATTGCAGTCTGTGCTCCCAACCTCACTCTATAACCTATTGTCGTTTAGTCCTACGACAGGACCCTAAATAGGCAGACCATACAGCTCATGTGAACTGTGCAAGTGTTTCCAAGAACTGATGTGTAATATTTACAGCCACGGAGAATTAACACACAAATTCATCCACAAAATAAGCAGCCATCTAAATAATTATACTCTTCCATACACATGCAGCCTGTCGATTTATAAATAACCAATGCATGCAAATAAACTAACACTACACACCATATAAACATGTGCAACTATGGTGCTTCTTTATTATTAACAATGAATCAACAACTAAAATAATGGCTATCGTTTCCCATGATTGCCATGGGGGCAGGTGATTCCACTCTACCATTGTTCTGCTTGCCTAACATCTGCTCTAACAATACACTAAAAGAAGAGAAGGCATCGCATCTCCTAGCATGCATATGGTGTAAATGAAGTCTTGTTTGAATCATTCTTGCAAACAAATCATTAGACCAAGGCTCTTGAAACAAATAAAAATATAAATCAATCAAGGTTCTCCCAGGTTCAGCTAGGGCACAACCTATTTAGGGTCCCGTCATAGGACCAAATGACAATGGGTTCTAGAGTGAGGTTGGGAGCATAGACTAAACAGATACGGCACAGCCCTACCGCCCTGAATACCTTATGGGAACATCCCCACAGGATACTTGGCGTGGCAAGGTTGTGCCCTATCATATGGTCTGCCTATTTAGGGTCCTGTCGTAGGACCAAACGACAATGGGTTCTAGAATGGGTTCTAGAGTGAGGTTGGGAGCACAGACTAAACAGATAGGGCACATCCCTACCACCCTGAATACCTTATGGGAAATCCCCACAAGATACTCGACACAGCCAAGTTGTGCCCTAGCCGAACCCGAGAGAACCCTAATTGATTTATATTTTTATTTGTTTCAAAGGCCTTGGTCTAATGATTTGTTTGCAAGAATGATTCAAACAAGACTTGCAAAGAAATTGCATGCACAATAGTATCATATTGTTCGATCCACTTCATCCTTTAGCCCTAAGACAGGAGTATTATTTATAATTAGACATTTTAAAGTTGTATATTTATTATTAATTAATTTATTATATATTTGAATATTTATTATTCATAAGATTACAAATTATTTTATATTAATAAAACATTTTGGACAATTTGTACACTTTATTATTTTATTGTATTAATCAATCTATTGTATATATTACAAATTAAAATATATTTATATTTATTAATTTTTAATATATTTATAAAAAAAATTGTTTATTAAATTGATTAATATTAAATATAAAATAGATAGTTTTATTTATATAATATTATTAATATTTATATATTACAAAATAATATATATAATTACATTCATTAATTAATTATACATTTAATACCTATAAATTATAAATTATAAATTTATTTTGATATTATATATATATATATATATATATATATATATAGAGAGAGAGAGAGAGAGAGAGAGAGAGAGAGAGATTTATATTTATTAATTTTATAATATATATATATATATAGTTGATAATATTCATGGAGCACAACTATAAGTTGTATGCATGGCAAAACACCAAAACCAACATACCAAAAATATATGACCAATAAATCAAAGTGCTCTAGATAGCCTTAGAAACTGTCACCCTTAGTATTAAAGGAAAAGATAAAGTTCAGTTGCATTGAACTATGAAATAAAAACATTCTAAAAATAAACCAAGCAAGTTTGAGCTTTCTTAATTTCCATCTACATAAATACTGAAGATGGACTACATCACATTCTTTCTTGGTATAGTCTAGTTTTGCTAAAGCTATTATAATTTTGTTTCACTTTGATCTTACCCTACATCTTGTTCTACATCTAATGTTATATTATAATCCAGAACCGGTCCTATTAAGGTTTTATTTTATTTCCATCAGCTTCAATTACACCCTTACAATTGATGTAGCATGATTTTATGTTTAAACCTCCCAAAATAGAACCTTAACAACTTAATTCTGCTAATAGCCTTGAAGAGTAAAAATAAAATCTACATGCATCATATGGAAACTTGTCCATGCCTTTCCCCTATGAAGGTTTTATTCTATTTCCATCAACTTCAATTACACCATTACAATTGATGTAGCATGATTTTATGTTTAAAACTCCCAAAATAGAACCTTAACAATTTGATTCTACTAACAGCCTTAGGAGTTAAAAATAAAATCTACATGCTCCGAATGGAAACTTGTATGTGCCTTCCATGCCTAAGAAGGTTGCAACATATGTAAAATAAGTTTGGTAAAGCAAACCCAAAGATGGTAGAGAAACTAGTACACAAGGTACAAAAAACAATATGCTCATTAAAAAATTCCTAAGTTACTGGTTTGGCCCCCTAGGCCTACCGATTCAAGTCTGATCCTGCCCAAATATGGCTTCAGGTTTGGTATGCAGGGGGCTCATCTAAGAGCGAACCTGAGCAGAATTTGAAGCCCATCCAATCCTATTGCAACAAACATATTGCTTTTCTTTCTTTTTTCTTTTGTTTTAGGCATTTGACCATAGGCCTAAAAAAGACTCCCCTCCTCCCCCCCCCCTAACCTTAAAACATAGATTACAAGACATTTTAAAGACAAAAACAAAGTGATTTCCCTCATTGTGAATGCAAAACAAAAATATCACATCCTTGTTGAACTTTCATTCTTGATTGCCATTGCATGAATAGAGTTGAAAACTAATCGATGAAGGTTCCAAATGGATTAGCTTTCAATGTTGTTTGCTCACCATGTTGGCAACAAATGGTGAAACCGTGAAAGTAATATATGAGGCTCCAAAAGGGTACAAAAGCTCGAGTTTTGAGAAAGTACATGGAACCTTATTGAAAAAATGGTGAAATTCATAGAGGATTAATTGAAGCCTATAAAAAGGATTGGTGAGTCGAGACATGGTTGTCCATTGTTTCCAATTGATGGAAGGATGCAAGAAATTGGCCATTGATTAATGTTATTGCAACATCCCCTAGAGAAGCAATGTTTTTTAAGGCATTGGATTGTGAGGGGGGGGTGAAGGATGGTACATTTATTGCTAACATTATCATCACAACCATTGAGGAAGTGGAGCCTCAAAACTTTGTTCAAGTAATAACAGACAACACCAAAAATTGTAGAGCGATTGGTTTATTGCTTGAGGAGCATTATTCACAAATCTTTTGGACACCTTGTATTGACCACTCCCTTAACCTTATGCTACAAAAAAATGGCACCAAAATTGGTTGGATCAAATAGGTATATGTCAAGGCTAAAGAGATCCAAATGTTCATCACCAACCACCATATGTCACAAGGCATATTCAAAACATTCTTGAAGTTAGAGTTGTTGAAGGTAAGTGAAGCAATAAGATTTATATGTTTCACTTTAGTAATTTTTTTAACTAAAGAGTTTATATTTTCTTCTTTAAGTATCTTTATTTTTAATTATTTAAAGTTTGATTTTCAAATGGGTTGTTGAGACCTGTTTTGCCTCCAACACAATTGTCTTAAGACAACCCTTGAAGATTCAAAGGCACTCTCTAACATGGTCATCAGCTAAAATTGGTCCATATGGAGGTAATCTAGCACCATAGGGGTAGCAAATATTAAGCAAATGATCCTAGATGGCATTTGATAGGATCGTGTTGAATATTTCCTCTTTCACTGAGCCCATATTGAGTACATGATCTATTGTACCAATATGGGTGAGCTTTGTTTCGAAAAGATATATGATGGCATCAACTGAATAATTGGGAAGATGAAAACCATCATAAATGAGAAGCAAGATCTGGAAGAAACTTTCTTCAAACAACTACACAAAAATATTAAAGAGAGATGGAGCTAAATGACCACCCTACTACATCTTCTTACCTTTGTATTGAGTCCCAAATATTATAATGTTAAGATCCTTTCCATGTCAACAAGGATTGCCCGATATAGAGATGTTGAAGTTAGCCAAGGGTACAAGGCAACACTTAATAGAATGTTCATGCAAAATATACTTTGGATTGAGTTGATGGATTTTGTACACTCCAATCACTTTAGTATTGATGCTCTTCGTGACAAGTTTAAGGTTGATGCTCACAATTGGTGGTATTTCCATAGCCAATCATTCACACACCTACAAGCTCTTGCAATCAAAATTTTATCACAAGTTAGTTTTACTAAAAAACATTTTATCTTTTAAATTTCATTTGAAATTTTAAATTTTAAATTTTGTAACTCTTAACTCTCTATTTTTGTCTTGATAGGTTGCTACTGCATCTACATCTAAGAGGAATTGGAGCACATACTCCTTCATCCACCTAGTAAATGATGAAAGGGCTGCAACACCCTTCAATGCCACTTAATTACCTTCTTAAAAGCCTCTCACAAACTTGCATAAACAGTGCAACTATAACTCAAAAATTTGGTATTGAAATCTGAACCAAGTTTACATAACAATGTGCCAACCCTATTGGCCACTAAGTACATCATTTGAATCTAATTCTCCCTCTCAATAACCATCTAAAACACACACTCAAAAACCCCGAGCAATCTGATCTAAACAGCAAACATGATGGATTCAAAACCCCAAAACTATGCAAGCAAAACTAGACAATTTTACATTGAAACTTACAAACTGTTTACAAAACACATGCCAATCTTGTTGGCTTCTCATTACATCAATTCAAAACTCACATGGGCTTGATATTAGGCTTACAACACATGTTTATTTGCAGCATCAAAACCTGCAACACAATCCTCTCCTTCAACCTTGCTTTCTTCTCCCAAAGATCAACCTGCAATCTTCTTCTTGTAGCCAATCATGTCTCTCCTCAAACTTGCAAATCTTAATTTGTTGTTCTTAAACCTTAAAACCCGTAACATTCATGGCTACCAACAGCCTCCAAGGCAGGTTCTACGACCTCCTTTCTTCTCTTCCCCCCTTTCATTCCACCTTTTGTTGCTTCTTTCCATGCATTTTCCACACCAAAAAGTGTAACTCCCAAGATGTCATGACCCCAACCTGCAAAAGAGCCTCCAAAGAACATTAAATGAAATAATAAAAACAACATTTGCATGCTCATCCATTCCCCAAGGAATAATGCTAAGTTTGGACTCCATCTTAACGACTCCACTCCACCCGAATAGGGTCAAAACTAGAAATTTCATAACCATCACCACTTGGGTGCCCATTTTTTATTTTCTATCATTTAGGAAAGAATAAATGAGTTATGGCAAGTTGTAACTCCCAAAATCCACGCCTATCTTTGCATTTTTTTTATTTTTCAAGATTTTACTCCTAAACTATCTCCCACATCAAGATTTTGCAACAATTTAATAAGGCCAATTATTTATTACATTATTTTGGCCAATAAATCGTAATTTATTCTCCAACTACAAAATCACCAAACCCTAGGAAATTAAAAATTAAAATACTTCTTTTTTGGTTGATGCAAGATTGCTCTTACAACCCAGGATGCTCCTGCATCAGACACCCAGGGTAGGAAAATTTTTTGAATCTGGATAATGGAGTTGAGTGGTAGTACCACCCTTTCAAATTGCAAGCAATCTACAACAAACTCCATTGCTGAAATAGATACCTCTAATTTATCCTTCTTCCTTCTCTTCCAACACCTAATTGGAACTAGTATCCTTCTCTGACAACTCTTCTCAACACTCAATCCCTTGAATGTGGAATCAACTCCACCATGAACCAACCACATCCTCAAAATGTATTTCATACTCTCCTCTAATCTCATGGGATTCAACTCACCATAGTCCGACCACCTCCACCAAAATGTACCTACACTAAACTCTACAACACCATATAAATCCTCTACCTTCCATACTTCACTAGCAATCTCTAACTGAACCATCTCATTTGAATTCACTAAATCATCCAACTTATCATGAAAATAATTAAAAAGAAAAGGTTTTACCTCCTCACTACTTGTTGCAATATCATTCTCAACCTCATCAAAGCATTCATCAAAATCTGATTTCACCTCATTACCTTTTGCTGCAATCTTCACTCCACCTTCCGTCAACACTTGCCATTCCTTTTCTACCACTAAAATCTTTTCATCTACATAAGATCCAATCTCATCTTCATCATAAAAATGGAACATATTATGCATTACCTCTTTCTCTTCAACCTTTTCTTTACCACTATCTACTGCCATATCTTCTTCACCTTCACTCTTAGCTGCACTTTCATTTTCCATTACTTTCAAGTCCTCCAAGACACTCATCATTCTTAATCATTGCTGCACTTTCCTCTTCTTTCCCCTCTTTATCCCTTTAAACAAGGGTTTCCACGTTTTCCTTTTCATCCTTCTTCCCTGCACACAAAGTTTCACTTGCAAACATATCAGTACCAAAAAAACAATAAGATTCAACCCTTCCCATTTTATTTTCCTTTCTATCCTTATTATCTACTACAACTTCTTTTGCCACTTTCTTTTTACTATCTTGCAAAGGATTCAAAACATATTCTTCCCCATCCTTTATGATGCTATATGTATTCTTCCTACCATCATGTAGAGCTTTTTGATCATACAACCATGGTCTACTCAACAAAACATGGCATATATCCATAGGTACTATATCACATACAACCACATCCTTATATCTACGAATTTGAAAATCAACCACACATTGCTCACTTACCCATATATGGCAATCTCCTTGCAACCAAAAAATGTAGTATGGGCTAGGATGCTTGATTCTTTTCAAGTTCAGCTTGTCTACCATCTCTTCAAATACAATATTATTGGTGCTACCGCTGTCCACAATGACTTTGCAACATTTCTCACTCACCTACACCTTGTTCGGAATAAATTACTCCTTTGGATGGGCTCTTGATTCTCTATTTGTGGCTCTAGAAATTCTTTCTTCATCACAAAACATTCTCTTGGCTTCCAAGACATTTGTCAAACACTTTTCCACACTCTCTTTGCAACTGCTTCACTCTTTACCCGCAGGTCTTGGTGCAAACTACCTCACATCAGTGCTTCTACCTGCACACTCAGGAGCAACCAGCTCTGATTCCACTGATGAAAGGACTGCAACCCCCTTCAATGCCACTTAATTACCTTCTTAAAAACCTCGCACAAACTTGCATAAACAGTCCAACAATAACTCAGAAATTTGGTATTGAAATCTGAACCAAGTTTACATAACAATGTGCCAACCCTATTGGCCACTTAGTACATCATTTGAATCTAATTTTCTCTCTCAATAACCATCTAAAACACACACTCAAAAACCCCAAGCAATCTGATCTAAACAGCAAACATGGTGGATTCAAAACCCCAAAACTATGCAAGCAAAACTAGACAATTTTACATTGAAACTTACAAACTGTTTACAAAACACATGCCAATCTTGTTGGCTCCTCATTACACCAATTCAAAACTCACATGGGCCTGATATTAGGCCTACAACACATGTTTATTTACAGCATCAAAACCTGCAACACAATCCTCTCCTTCAACCTTGCTTTCTTCTCCCAAAGATCAACCTGCAATCTTCTTCCTGTAGCTAATCCTGTCTCTCCCCAAACTTGCAAATCTTAATTTGTTGTTCTTAAACCTTAAAACCTGTAACATTCATGGCTGCCAACAGCCTCCAAGGCAGGTTCTACGACCTCCTTTCTTCTTTCCCCCCTTTCCAATCTACAAAATGAATCATTTTCCACCTTTTGTTGCTTCTTTCCATGTATTTTCCACACCCAAAAGTGTAACTCCCAAGATGTCATAACCCCAAACTGCAAAAGAGCCTCCAAAGAACATTAAATGAAATAATAAAAACAACATTTGCATGCTCATCTACTCCCCAAGGAATAATGCTAAGTTTGGACTCCATCTTGACTCCTTCACTCCACCCGAATAGGGTCAAAACTAGAAATTTCATAACCATCACCACTTGGGTGCCCATTTTTTATTTTCTATCATTTAGAAAAGAATAAATGAGTTATGGCAAGTTGTAACTCCCAAAAATCCACGCCTATCTTTGCATTTATTTTATTTTTCAAGATTTGACTCCTAAACTATCTCCCACATCAATATTTTGCAACAATTTAATAAGGCCAATTATTTATTACATTACTTTGGCCAATAAATTGCAATTTATTCTCCAACTACAAAATCACCAAACCCTAAGAAATTAAAAATTAAAATACTTCTTTTTTGGTTGATGCAAGATTGCTCTCACAACCCAAGATGCTCCTGCATCAGTAAAGCACAATATACTGCACTCAAAACAGCCGAAGGATTGAGTGTATGTGCATTCCAACTCGTGTCTCCTTCCACACAAAGGAAGTGGGGAATTGAACCAGAGCATATTGACTTGAATGCCTCCACTTCACACCCCCTACTGCACTTGATGTTGAAGACGAGTCAACTAGCACATGTGAGAGTGTTTGCCAGTGGAATTGTTTGTGGTTCTTCTAATATACCAATACCTACATCATCTAATACAAATGATGATGATATTTTTGAAGACCCATATGATGTCGATGCCTAATCATTGATGGTTGATTGTTGACACATGACATTTTTATTTTTAATTTTATTATATATCATGACATTCAAGTTTGGCTAATTGGCATTGTAGTATTTTTAATGTTTATGGTGATTTTGTTTATTATATGATGCTATGTGGCATTATGTACTTATTTACCGCTGCAGATATGTATATATTTCTAATTTTGATATGTTTTTGAATGGACAAACCCAACCCCCAAATTTTTTTTGACCTAATCCACAAACCCAAACCCAAACCAATATCAGGACCGGTAACTTAGCAAAATTCCATACCTATAAAGAACTGGAATCTAAAAGGATACCAAAGTTCCAAATTGTCTGCTAATGTCCTTGTCAAAAAGCCAACAACTAGAAACCTCAAAAGAAAACCCTGACTGGGCAGGTTGCAACGGTCTTATTCAAAATACAGAAAACCCTAAAGGGGCAGGTCACAGAGGTCCTGTTCAAAATAATAGGGAGCATCTTAATTGCATTCTAGAATCCTGGATTGGCAAGGTCCAGGGTACTCTTAATGGTACAAAATTTGAACAATATATGAGGTCAATAGAACGAAATCTCCTTGTGCTCTTCAACTAGGGGATCTCTTGTGCCAAATTGGAAACTGACTTGGACAGAACACCGAAAACCACCTTCATAAAGAACTTGGAAGGCCAACTAATATTACAACATTGCCAAGTAATCTATTTTTAATTGAATGAAATGAGCTCCAATGGCAAAAGAAAATAGACTTCCAAGCATAGCTCCAGGTTCCAGCCCAAGGTAGTGTTAAAAATATAGCTTCGGGCTTCATCCTTCCATCGATTTAATAAGCAAATAAATAAATGTAGCCCTGGCTATTTATTTATTTGAAGCCGACTTTTGTGAAGAGGCACTTCCATTCAAATATCAATTTGTATTTTATTTATTGTAGCTAACAAGAATAAAATGTCCGCCACCTTTTGTAAGAGACGCATCATTTTGTAAGAGGCCGACTTATCTTGAAGAGGCGCATTGATTGGTGGAGACCATATCGACTAGTATTTATACTAGGCGCTGCTCTCTCTATTATTATTCATGTTTCATTGTTCAAGTAAGTTCGCACCAGCAGGAGTTCGAGTTATATCTATAGCAGATCGACTTAAGAAGAAATTCGATATTCATTGTATGTGGTAGCATCATTTTCTGAAGACAAGTTCGCACTCAAGGAGGAGTTCGATTATCTACAGCAAATTATATTATTGTCTAGTGCAGTTCGATATTAAAGATATCTACAGCAGATTATATTATTGCTGAGAGCAGATCCATATAAAGAAGAATTCATCGATATTGTGTATATCTTGCATCTAAGAGAGGTGCTATATTCATTGCATCAGATTGGCCTAGTGTTTGGCCTTGTTGTAAAGCAGACTTCTGCTCTTTCATCAATATATAAGTGATATATTTGTGGTTGGGTTTTTCTCCCTTGAGAAGGAGGGTTTTCCCAGGATATATACTGTGTTCTATTGTTCTTGTGCTGTTGTATTTCTGTGTTTCTGCTTATTTTAAATCTGATCCTAAAACTAACATGGTATAAGAGCCAAGGTTAGAAAAGATCTGATCAGATTTACAGAATTTTCTTAATATTCCTCTCTGGCTGGGCGATAATCTTTCTGAGATTATTTCTGCTCTATCTTAGTTTGGAATGAAGTTGAGTGGTGGTTTAAGGCACTGCTGAGGACATGGGGTTTCTTCAGCCCTGGGCATGGAAACATATCACCTTATTGAGCAAAGACATGTTATTTTTTAAAGGGCTGCAAGTCTCTTTAGAGGGGAGTGATTTGTATAAGAAGGAAGCGATTCATTCTAGCAGTCTCTGTGCACTCGTTACCAGCTGTGAATCACTTGTATGGAGGCATGACCTTCATTCCTACCAGTTCATGGCTTTTCTGGGGCAGCTAGCAGTTTATACTCATGTGTGGGTCCTCACACAATGGCTTTGTGGGAGTTTAGAAGGGGTTTCTGCCTGAGAATAGTCGTGCCAGTCATAGCTATTAGGAGACGTGCTGCTGTCATGTATTTCTGAACAGAGTTTGAGTCTTTCTGCTGTGTGCATTTCAGACCTTCAACTCTCTCCAGAAACTGGAAAATTCGGAAGATGAGATTGAGAAGTATGAAATAGAGCCGGATATTCATATCAATGAGAATTTGATGGAGAGCCTAACTCTTGAGGAGAAGCAAGATTGGGTTCATAGCAGTCCTATAAAGGTTAAAATTGACAAAGACACCCATTAGGTGGTTATACATGATGCGGAAGCTTACACATATGACGATGAGGTCATTAAGAAAGCAGAGGCAATGGGAAAGCTAGGATTAACTCGGGAATACTAATCTGGCTGTATCTGAATCTTTAGGTGCAAAGATCAGGAAAGAACAATTGGTGGATTGTGAGGAAGATTAAACAATAAAGAGATAAGTATTTCTTACCTTGGAATAATGTTCATAATGTTCATGAATATTTTATGTTCATTAATTCATAGCATTGGAACAGTGAATCATGTATGCTTCTAGCAGTGGTATTTCCCTTCAAGATAGTTTAGTGAACTATTATTAATCTCTCCAAAAAATTGCTTCCAGGACGGATCGAGGAGCAAAAGGATGATGAGAGATTGCATAGAGAGGAAGAACTTGAGGCATCCTGTGAGGAAATCATGCTGACTGGAGAAATGAACAAGCATGGAGTCCTAGCTTGCAGCCATGGGACTGAGTTGGTGGCTGGAGACATCTCTCGAAGAGGAAGAATCTATTAAGGTTGTCATTGCGATTAGTTCTTCGAAGAGGAGGAATTAACATTCAGAGGGAGTTTTGTGACTCACTGAGAAGAAGTGAAGGTTGCAGTGTTGCAAGGCCAGGTGTTAAATCCTTGAAAGACCTCTTCAGCAGTTGAGATCAAAATTGCTCAAGACAGTCAATGTGGATTTGACATTGGTAGCTCCGCAAACCTATTCAGAATAGAGTGATTTGGGGTGAGGTCAAAAAGGACAGCCCTGAATTCTCTACAAAGATGTGTGCTAGAAACCATTTCTCTAAGGCAAGCATTGCAGGCAATCTTAGATAAGGAGGTCGGAAGGTTGATGCAAGTACTTGGAGCTTCAAAGGGAGTTACATCATCCTGAAGATTTGTGTTAATACATTTTTCTCTGAGATGGAGAAATTTGAGGTGGAAGTCCTTGTTAATGCATTTTTCTCTGAGACGGAGAAATTTGAGGTGAAAGCCCTTGTCCATCTCTAAGACGGAAAAATTTGAGGTGAAAGCCCTTGTCCATCTCTGAGACGGAGATGTGGTTCTTTCCACCCTCTGGGAGTAGCCATGGTGGATGTCATTTTGAGAGACTCCATCACGTTGAAAAACTCCGTGATGAATCTTTTGTACTTGTGTTTATCCACACATGGGAGTAGTCATGGTGGACGTCATGTTGAGAGACTCCATGACGACATCACGTTGAGTGACTCCGTGATGGGCACTTGTGCACATGTTCCTTTCCACACATGGGAGTAGCCATGGTGGACATCATGTTGAGTGACTCCATGACGATATCACGTTGAGTGACTCCGTGATGAGCTCCTCTCCACAAATGGGTGTAGCCATTGTGGGTGTCATGTTGAGAGACTCCGTGACATTGGATATCTGGAAGGATTCCTCCCTAGCTAAGAGGGAGTGTTAATGATATAGCTTTGGGCTTCATCCTTCCATCGATTTAATAAGCAAATAAATAAATGTAGCCGTGGCTATTTATTTATTTGGAGCCAACTTTTGTGAAGAGGCGCTTCCATTCAAATATCAATTTGTATTTTATTTATTGTAGCTGACAAGAATAAAATGTCTGCCACCTTTTGTAAGAGACATCAGTTTGTAAGAGGACGACTTATCTTGAAGAGGCGCATTGATTGGTGGAGACCATATTGACTAGTATTTATACTAGGCGCTGCTCTCTCTATTATTATTCATGTTTCATTGTTCAAGTAAGTTCGCACCAGCAGGAGTTTGAGTTATATCTATAGCAGATCAACTTAAGAAGAAGTCTGATATTCATTGTATGTGGTATCATCATTTTCTGAAGACAAGTTCGCACTCAAAGAGGAGTTCGATTATCTACAGCAGATTATATTATTGTCTAGTGCAGTTCGATATTAAGGATATCTATAACAGATTATATTATTGCTGAGAGCAGATCCATATAAAGAAGAATTCATCAATATTGTGTATATCTTGCATCTAAGAGAGGTGCTATATTCATTGCATCAGATTGGCCTAGTGTTTGGCCATGTTGTAAAGCAGACTTCTGCTCTTTCATCAATATATAAGTGATATATTTGTGGCTGGGTTTTTCTCCCTCGAGAAGGAGGGTTTTCCCAGGATATATACTGTGTTCTATTGTTCTTGTGCTGTTGTATTTCTGTGTTTCTGCTTATTTTAAATCTGATCCTAAAACTAACAGGTAGCATGATAAAGTGTTAAAATTGGGTGAAAAACAAATTCAACACACTCGGTGATTTGCTTTAAGTTTTAACAGATGACGCTAAGTGCAAGTCTGGAACAACTTTAAATGGACACGATATCCCTAGCCATGGATTCTAGCCTAAAAGTTGCTCTAATTTTGGGAATTTACCAAAAAAACAACAAACTACAATTCTTTTGTGAAAAATATTTAATCAACTGAAAATAGCCCATAATAATTCCCTTCATACCTTAGGGCATACAGGACGGTTTGTAAGAGAACAAGATTATGTTTGAAAAATTATTATATAAAATGCAATATTTAGAAATATTATCAGTTCACCACACTTCAAGAGGAGCATGGTTTTCTTTAACAAATAAGATGTATAAGCAAATAAATAAACCCTCGCTTAAGTTCAATTATTGCTGACCTGAGATGCAGCAGTTCCCACCATGGAAGGCATGAGCCCGCTGTACAATCCTCCCCATCCTTCTTCTCTGATCACCTGCATAAACATATTAAAGGCTAAATTAAGAAACTAAAACTTTAAAACAAACCAAAACAAGAAGAAATCTAGAAAGAAAAATTAAGTCAACTAATTAATTGAACGAAACAAATGCAAATTACAAACAAATAAGGAGAAACCAAAAAAATAAAAATAGAACCTGGTACATCTGGTGTAGGGTTCCAGCGGGCAGCTTAGGCTGAGCTGCAATTCCATCTGTCAGATTCTTATTGGCCTCCGCCTTCAATTTACGCTCCGTCTGCTGACGTGTATTGACCTGAGCACACAAAACTCAAAGCATAAAGATTCAGGTTCGATTCCGGTTAAATCCAAATAAAATGTCATAAGAAACCAAATTTAATTCAGATTTGACCTACAGCTTGCAAAGGGTATGTGATGATTTGGGCTACCATGCCGCCTCCTGCACCGGCCAATCCATTTACCACTGCATCTGACATTTTGCCCAACCAAATTTACATAAATCTACTAAATTTCACAATTATTCCAGTCTATATCCTCCAAAATATAGTGGAGTCCGTGTTCATTGAATTACAGAACGGCTCTGATTTGTACGCCGCAACAAGACTTATTAAATCAGTTACCAAACCAGCAGGACCTTTTTTTGGTTGGGGGAGTATATTCGTCTTGAATCTTTTGTCTGAATTGTGACGTTGTGTACGGTATTTTCTATCCAGCACTCTCAATGCACATTTGACCCCATTAATTAATTAAATGAAATTTAAAGTATACATTCTAAATTTCATTTTTTTTTTTTTTTTTGATGAATTTTCAGTTATTTATATTAAAAAAGATAAATATACAAAATTCACAAAAAAAAGGCGGGTGGTAAGAAAGCACATCCCGAAAGTCACATGGGCTCAGTCCATCAAAACCAATATATCAAGTCACATGGGTCTAGTCCAGAAATAAAACAATAGAAAGAAAACTAAGCAGTTAAAGCAGTGTCAGTAGATCTTGGGGGATCCTAGACATCCATATGTTTCCCCCATATATCAGCGGAGTTAGGAGTGACGTCAAGAGAAACACCCCAACCATCATCATTCTTTTCTGCCTTTTTATCTTTATCCTTGCGCCGAGGCGAGATTGCGAGAGCAAGCCGCAGAAAGCTTTTGCCAGTGGAGGGCCAACCAGAACCAGAAAGAGAAGCGTCCAGAGGCCACCCAGAACCGCCACCACTGTTCCCCGATGTACCACTAGAGTGTCAGCCCTGACCAGGATGCGACGAAGGAGAACGAGCCTGTCTGGGAGGCCGAGAATCCCTCTGAGCAGGAGGCTGGGAGCGAGCCCGCGTGGAATCACTTCGCTTTCGGCCCCAAGAGGGCGACCGACGGCGGGAGGAGGAGGGCGAATCAAGTATCCGAGCCACAATACAAGGGGCATTGCCCCAATAGTCCAGGAGAACCTGCAGGTGAGCCACTTCCAATGCAACCTTGTTGGCTTACACTTGAATCTATAACATAACATTAGAGCAAATGACTGTTTTAGTATAAAGAGACACATTAATATCTAAATGTGAATGAGCAAAAATACAAGCATTTATGTCTTTCTAGATATTGAAGAGGATTTCCACCCTGAAAGTGTGCCAAAGCTGGGTGAACTTAGCTGGGGTTTCAGGCGGGTCCCCTAGCAAAACCATATGCCACGAAAAGGGTTCAGGCCTGAAAGGCCAAAAGAAATCATGAATCCAAGTCTAGAACTGCTGAGCTCTGGGACAAAACCAAAAAAGGTGTTTGAAGCTTTCAGGCTACCCACAAAACGGGTAGCGAGGGTCAGAGACCCCCAAATGAACCAGCTGAGAACCCACAGGCAAGCCTTGGATAAGAATATACCAAGCAAAGTGGGCCAACTTCGGATTAACAATTGCAGACCAAATGGCATCAAACCTCCTACGCCAAGTAAAAGCCGAAAAGTTAAGAAGCCACCTCTGGTTCAAAGAACTGAACATAGGGAAATGGGGTGAAAGCCACCTGTAGCCAAGCCACGGCTTGTAGCTCCTTAGAGGAGTATCTGGAAAACATTTCCAGTCTTTCCACCAAGGCTTGTGCCCACGAATACCAACTTTGTGAAGAATATCCGTCGGAATGGCATTCACCAGCCCGTCAAAAGTAGGGCGATCTTGGTTTTGAAGGTTGTAATGGGCTTTAAAAGCATCCCACTGCAAAATAGTCATGGTAGGCCAGTGGAAGAGTTGGTGCAAAGTCTGAATGCACTTCTTATGGAAACGAAGAGCTTTGAGCCAAGGCGACTTGGCTAGGGGTTGACCATTTTGGGCGAGAAAGGGAGACCACCAGAGATTGGGCTGGTTGATGGAAAGCCCATCACGAAACCCAGCCACAGCCCAACAGAGCCAAGGCTTGACGGTTTCCCAAGAGCGCCAAATGCTTTTAGCCACAAAGGAGCCCATAATTTGAACCGGCTACCTCATAACCAGAAGGGTTTGGAAGTTGATTCTTTTCCAAGCGGGTCTGTGAACAGGAAATTCAGACTGGATACAATGCCTGAGGAGAATTTTTCAGGCTTCATCCCCAGTCAGCGCACGAACGCAGAGGGCAGTCCCTTGTCGTTGCGTGGAAAGCAAGTCGAGCCCTCCTGACTCCTTGGGAAGATAGCAAAATTCTCAAGCGACCCGATGAAAACCCTTATGGGTCTCAGAAGAGGCCCAAAAAAAATCGCGGAGCAACTTCTCAAGCTTGTTGTAGGCTGCTTTAGAAGGAGCCCAATAGGAGGAATAGTAGACGTGGGTGGCAGCCAAGATTTTAGAGCACACCTGGAATTTGCTAGCCAGCGAGAGAGGCTTGGTAACTCAATAGGCCAACTTCTGTTCAACTCTGGAGAGCACAGCCTGCCAAAGCTCCCGAGGGGAAGCTTGGAAGGCGAAAGGAATGCCCAAAAATCGAAAGATTTCACCCTGACCAATCCATTTCCAGTTATAGGACTGGAGCCATGCAGGAGTGGGGAGCACCGATTGTCTGTAGCACAAAAATTTGTGCCATTGAATAACAGAACCAGATGCAAGACAAAAAGTATCAAGGCATTCAAGGGCAGCAGCGATCAAGCCTTCATCCTCTAAAAGAGTGAGAAAGGAGTCATCAGTGAAGTGCCCATTGATAAGCTGCTCTTGAGAGTCCGGGAGAGTGATTCATTTAACACGCTGCTGGAAAATAGCATTGGTCAGGAGATATCCAAAGCCCTCAGCTGCCAAAACATACAAAGCAGGGGCAAGAGGACATCCTTGGTGAATAGAACGGAAAAAGCCAAAAGCAGAGGACTAGCGGCCATTAATGGAGATGCAAGCCGAGGCATCGGAAAAAAGCATGCGAACAGACTA
The DNA here is from genome assembly GCA_007115665.2 of Sequoiadendron giganteum. Classification (NCBI taxonomy): domain Eukaryota; kingdom Viridiplantae; phylum Streptophyta; class Pinopsida; order Cupressales; family Cupressaceae; genus Sequoiadendron; species Sequoiadendron giganteum. The sequence goes on along the minus strand of CM021105.1, from coordinate 626,865,730 downwards.
TAAAAAATGGGGACCAAACCCCAGTTCCTGTAACATCGCAAGAATGAAAGACCATTCAATACGGTCATATGCTTTGGCAAAATCAATTTTAATGAACACAACTTTCTGGTTCGAATGTCGGGCCCACTCCATGCCTTCCCAGACAGTAATAATGTTGTCAAGAATGAACCTGGATTTAATGAATCCAGTCTGCTCGGGATACACAATCTGAGGTAAGAGGTGGCGAATTTTCAAAGCCAAGGCTTTGGCAATAATTTTATAAGAAACATTAAGAAGCATGATGGACCGCCAGTTACAAATATCCTCCGGATCTCTTGCCTTAGGTATGAATTTAATATTGTCTTTATTTATTAAATTACCTAGAGAATTATTGTGAAAGGCTTCAAGATAAACATGATGTAGGTCACTCCCAATACAGTCCCAGAGCGCTTTATAAAATTCACAAGGGAAACCATCAATCCTAGGAGCCTTGTCATCGGCCATGGAGGAAACAACTTCCTTGAGATCCTCAATTGTTAATAATTGATCACAAAAATTAATCTGGGCTGAAGAAAGCCTATGTGGCACAACAGCAAGGCAGCTCTGAAGGGCTTGCTGGCGCACAGGCGTGGGGTCCTGAGCTATGAAAATATGCTCATAGTGACACACAAAAGCTTTGAGAATGTCAGGTAGCTCAGAAAGCACTTGATTTCCATCTTTGATAGTTTTAATGTCTGGGGAAGAGTGCCTAACACGAAGAGCCAAAAAAACTTTTTGGAGGCACAGTTGCCAATTTTCAACCAGTGGAGTCGAGCCTTGATTTGAGCACCCCTGGCAGAATAGCTATCAGCCACTTGCTTTTGGTGTCTTAAGTCCGCCACCTGGACTTGATGTGACGGGGAGAAAGGACAAGCCGCTAAGGCCTCCGTAGCAACACGCAAGTCAGCAGTGGTGGCCTCGTAAGAGTGTCGGCGAAAGATAGCAAGTTGTCGTCCATAAATGCGCAAGAAGCGCACAGTATGAATAATAGCATCATTCCACCAACCAATCCAGCCCGTACTACCAGACAGACGGCACTCTAAATTCCACACTCGAAGAATGTGGGTCAGGGTGGGCTTATGACAGAGCAGAGATGTGTTCAAGAAGAATTGAGTCTTACACGTGCGAGGCTGACAAGATGCCCACTTAATGCAAAATTGAATAGGGAAGTGATCCAAAAGGGTCACATCCACTAATGGCTTCACAGGCAAGGCAAAGCTCTTGAAAGAAAAAAAGGATCGTTCTGAGATCATGGCACGATCAAGGCGCTTAAAGACTCTGTCAAAACCAGCCCTGTAATTACACCAAGTGTGTCAAAGAGAATGAGAATGGCGGTAGCCCAGATTGGGATCAAAAAGTCCCAATTTATTGCGCATATAAAACCACGCCTCCCTTTCACCCACAGCCCAACAAAAAGGCACAGTGCCATTCTTATCGTATGCCATCTCAACCATGTTGAAATCCCCACAGAGCAACCAGGTGGCAACTGGCAAAGAGTTAGCAATCCAACACCAAAGCAAACAACGCTCCATAGCATCATTAGAGGCATAACTATTAATAATCCCGAAAGAATGGTTCTCAATATTGAGAAGAATCCAGATAGCCCGCTGGGAGGGGTCCACCCCATGATCAACCACATAAGGAATCAACCATGGAGCCAAAAGAGTAACAGCTCCACCACGACCAGCCTCATGCAGGGTACAGTACATAGTACTAGCTAGTCAAATAGAGCGACAAGCCAAGGCAAGCAAAAAACCTGAAATTTTAACTTCCTGAAGACAAAGCACTTCAAAATTTGGATAATTTTTCAAAGTATTCCTAACAAAATACTTCCTTGAGAGGTCTGTGAAACCTCGAACATTCCATGAGAGAAAATTCATGGAAAATCTTCCATGCTTATAGAATCCCCGTCCTCTGCCCCCAGGGAAGAGAAGTTATTCTTCAAAAACTCTTGCGGAACTAAACCTAGTTGAATAGAGGGAGAAAATCTCCGCTTTTCTGGCACATATTCACCTTCTTCCAATGGAGGAGACTGGCTGTGAGAACGCCATTGGGTCTCCACAACGGCGGACAAAGCCAGTTGACCACATAAAATAGTAGCAGGCTGTGGCGTGACCTTCAGCCTGGGCTGTAAAACAGCAGAAGCCACTCTTGAGGGAGTAGCAGTCCCCTTCTCTGAAGGGTTTGAAACCTGTTGGGTCACTTCCGGGGCTTTGGGAACCGACCCAGAACCAGGTGACTTATTTTTCCGGTTGGTGACCGTAGTCCGCTTTGAGTTCGCCTTAGCTGAGGGCTCTATTGAACGAGGTTTTTCAGCACCCCGCGATTGAGAGACAGTACGGGGAACTGACAAAGGGCAGTCCTTGATCTTGTGATCAGCTGATTGGCACCGGTAGCACGTGTTGGGAAAATTAAAATATGTGATTTTCTGGGAGTGGCGAATATCCCCGATTTGAATGTCAACAGACTCTTTCAAATCCTTGGATAAATCAACTTCCACACAAACCCTTTTTTGAGGACGGGCTTGAAAGAATTTATCAGGTTCAATGCAAACAACCTTCCCTAGAGAGGAAGCAATATGATGTAAGAAGGGCACACATGGCAAGGGTAACCCGGGAAACTCAATCCAGACTGGAACACGCATTTTGGTGTCCTATAAGATAGCAAAATTCCGGGTCCAAGACTGGAAAACCAACAAAGAGGAACGGACATACCAGGGTCCATGACCTAGAATAGCCTGGACATGATTGACTTCCGCAAAGCGAAAAAGAAAAAACCCTTAGTCAAATTTTGGACCATATCAAGGCGGACCCCATGAGGGACCTAGGCTTTGTTAACCCAGTCTTTTAGCACACTTTCGGGGGGAGTCCTCCCAACAAAATAACCTACAAGGGTGTGTTGTTCCAGCCATTGATATGCAGAATCAAAATCAGGTAAAGGTAAAACTACATCAGCAGGGGCGTCAGAATGCTTACATCGTGAAAGACTTTCAGAACAAATTTTCGAGGGCGTTTGTTCAGTGGGGGAGCCATTAAACTGCACCGACGAACTGCTAACACCAGCAAGAATTGTCGGGTTAGAGCCAATTGAAGGCATAATAAACCCCTAAACTACAGTAAATGCGACCGTACTCAATGAAGAAAATAATTTCATGCGCAAGAAGCGCAGTATGACGTAGGAGGGCCATGAATGACCTCAGGAAGCACAAAACCCTAGTAGAGCTCATGCACTGCCAAAACCAACCCTGGACCCCCACAATCTTTCCAAATTTCATTTATTTAAGTAGGAATAGTTGTGCAGGTCAAATAGTAGTGGAGTCAATTGTGGTTATTCATATTAATATTAGAATGAATTAATATTATATCTTGTATATATTTATTTCATATTAATCAAAATATTATCAAATATGTGACATTATGGGATCAATAGTGTTCACTTCAAAATCTATAATCCTCAAGTAAAAAAACATAAATACATTTATAACAAGTGAAATAAATTATTTTTTGTCCCAAATAAAATATCATAACTATCTTGTGTCATTTATAAAATTAAATGCTCATTTAATAAAATAAGACACTCATCTAAACAAGTATTGTTATCATAGTGAAAAAATATTGTTCTTATGTGTAAAACTATTGGGATAGCAATGTACAA